>JBAMAX010000160.1:0-403564 GCA_037043745.1 Chymomyza amoena
GTGGCATTGTTTAACCATACTGGAGGAGATGCTCAAGGATGACAATGCCCTAATAGCAGTGTCGATAAGGGAATACTTTAAAGGGGACAATATCCATTTTGATGAATATTCCTGCATTTGTGATTTTTTGAATGAATTCCGGGAACTTTTTAATCAACAAATATAATTTTGATATTCGCTACAGCGAAGTAGTAAGTGAGTTTTTTTGTTCTCGGAATTGTACCTCGTGCCTTACACTCGAAAGCGTTGAGACCTCTGTGGATCTATTCCGATGTGCCGTGTGTAGAGCGCAACCCAAACTGGTGTTAAGTGATGAAGACAGACCCGTCGAGAGAGGGAGAAAGGATCGGGGCACCCCTCGGGTCTGGTGTATTATGCGGTGTACGGTGTAATTCCTTTCGTACTTACGGAACACAATAATTCGAGCTGAAGAGGCCGGTACATTTTCGCCCCGAAAATGTTCAGTTCCGACGCTTTTTTGGGGTTCAGCGCATTAATATGCTTGTCAATTACATGAGCAACACGGGGCGAATTGGCAGGTCCATTTGCAATGTTGGGGAGAGAGTATTCAAAGTCTTCTCGGTTCTTCAGCACATGGGCTGCCAAAGTTTGGCAGATTCTTCTTCTTAAGTCCTGTTACTCCTAGTGGAGCAGAGGGCCTCTCGGGGATCGTCACCTTGACGTGGTGAGGGGGCTTAGTAGCTGCAATGACTTTAAGAGTAATGCTGGCGGTACCTATCTACTGGTAAGGCCACCCTTGCCGGTAGGGTCTTCGAGGCGCAATGAAGCGAAAAGCCATTCACAACGTAGCATCTGTACTCAGAATGAGCACCTGCAAAAGGTGTCTGTTCTCCAGGTTTGAGGCGGCCCATATAAAATGACCTGCCACTGCGAGCGGATTTGTCAGGACTGACTTTCAGATCAACAAATGTTCATATTTTACGAGTTACGGGTGTTCTCATGAAAGCGTCGAAGAATTTCAAATATGATTTTTGCGTGTGTTAGAGGTTGTCAGTACGAAGGTTTTAAGCCTATTGCGATGATGTGATTGTGTGCATTTTTGTGAATATCGTGAGTATAGAATAATAGGAAATTGTTCATCACCGGGTATTGAACATTAAGTGCAGACAGAAGCTTAGTCGCAAAGGGGTTGAAATGTAGTTTCTGTAGGACATGAATTTATTAGAGATGCGAGCTCTCTTAAGAGTACTTAAGTTCGTCAATACTGCTTTTTAGAGAGTCATAAAAGTCAACTAATCCAAAAATCTTATGATCGTCTAGATAACCTAACTAGAGAATCTTACGACGTCTGCCGGGCTCACTCATTCTTTATAAACATGAGTAAACCCGAAGAATATTCATTCTCAAAGTGGTACCATGTTTTACAAATAACAATATGACCAATGGTTTCGGCAGATGTTCAATACCAAAACTCTTTACTAGAAATAGCTTCGGGCTGAATGGGAATGGATTTTAAAACATGCGAGATTCTTATTATGATCTCGAGATTCTAGCGGTTTCCGACGGGTCTTAGATTTGCAACCATATATTCTTAATATTCCCGAATCATTTGTTAATTTTTGGCAGATGCCAACTGGGATGAGTTCTTCCAACTATTTTATTAACATGCTAAAAGTTTTCCCTTTTACTCTTGCCTCTTGCAGCGTACCATCAAAGCGATGGAGCAATCCTGGCACGAAGATTGCTTCGTCTGCAATGGACCATGCATGAAGCCTTTATCGGGTACCTCGTTCTATGAACGCGATGGACGACCCTATTGCCGGGCGGACTTTGAGAAGCTTTTTGCTGCACGCTGCGCCGGCTGCTCGCAGCCCATTACGGAGAATGCCATCGTGGCGCTGAATGCCAAATGGCATCGGGATTGCTTCAAGTGCAAAGTAAGTCGTACTATATACTATATATTAGGAATACTTTACAGCTCCCAATTATTTATTACAGAAATGCGCCAGTCCCATTACGGCTAGCACTTTTGCTGTGGAGGATAACAAGCCTTTGTGCACGGCCTGCTCCGGCTAGAGCTATATACAAGCAGCATACACATAAATCCACACACACACACACGCGCATATATAATATATATATAAATATGATATCTATACATATATATAATATTATTATGGTATTTGTAGTACTACAACAATTGTTAAAAAAAAAAGCAAAGCGAAGCGAAAACAAATCCAAAGTCTGGAGCAGACACAAAAGTCAAGAACCTAACAAATGCCTGCCAGTTCCAATTCCAATTCCGATGTTTTGTATTTTTTTTTTTGTTTTAATTCGTAATGTACCATAAACGAATGTCGGAAACGGAATGCGAATATTTGGAAAAACACGAAAAATGCATTTGTCAACGTCTGAAATCTAGTGAAAAGTGTCAGACGGACTTTGTGAAAGACGGAGGGAGGTACAGTCAGAGAAAAATGCATGTCTTTCAGTTATCTTTTAAGCATCTTTATTGTATTTACTTAGTTAATACGCACTAATACGCAAATCTTTGTCTATTCCGCAAATCATGCAAAAAATGTTTCACCTAAATTGTATTCTAAAAACAAAATGAACAAACTATAAAAATTAATAATGAAAAACTATTAAAAACTTTAATAAATGGATTAATGAATTAAATAAAACTAATTTTTGTTGGAGTGTCTATTATAGTTTTAGAGTTATTTGATGGACTTCTTACATTTTGAGAGGGCTTATTAGAAATAAGAACCTGCTGGTGTTGAAAAATGCCATAAACCTATTAGATTAGCATTCAATATTTCCATTATCTTTAGTACGAAAACCAAGATAAAATCTAATTTATAGTTTTTTTAAATTCTTAATCGTTAAACTGGAAGAAAAATCAAATATTGGCACTCAAAAACGAGAATTAATAAGAAGTACATTGTGACATCTTTTGAAAGAAAAAAAAAAACAAAATTTAATTTAATACATTAAAACAAAAAAAAAATTAAAAATACCAGCCCCGGTCCAAAATTTTTGATAGTGAAACGTACGGACGAAAACAAAAATTTATAAGCAACTAACCAGTTCCATATTACAAAAGTAATTGATGGTATTTTAAGTAGAGAAGTTAAGAAGTGCGAGGGACTATACAATGGCACATAGGAAATCAAAACCTCAAAATTGATAAAACTAACCGCCCTAGATTTGCAAGAAGTCACGGAACATACATCTCGAAATTTTTCCAAAGGTGTTATTTACTATAACAATCATCGCGATATCAAAGAAGAAGATATTCTAGATGAACTCAAATCCCAAAACGTTATCTGAGTTAAAAAAATCCTCAATAAACACCAAATTACTCTACAAGAAATTGGTCTAATTATATTAACTTGTGCTGCACTTGATATGCCAACGAACGTAAAAATTGGATATCAGAATGTTCCTCTTCCTATGAGATGCCGTAATTGTGGGCGCATTGGATACCCTACGAAAGCCTGGAAAAGAGAATAACTCTGCCATGACTGTGTTAATTTAAATCACTCCACCAACAAAGAAGATCATTGTTCTAACTCCAAATGCTGCATAAACTGTAAGGAAAGTAATATACCAGATATAATCACAAAATTTTTGATCGCTATTCTCCCACGTTTATTAAACTGAAAAAACCAACATGAAAGAAGCTGTCAAAATCTACAACGACCGTCACAGACATCCATCGACCTTAAAAATAATTCCTTCTTAGACCCCTTGGAGGAAAAAAAGAAAACAAGTTGATACTAAAGGAGTTCACAGCAGACTACCCGTTTCATATGCCGACCTGTGCACTCTGCCGTCAACTTCACAATCCAACAGCCTCACAGAAAATAATTCCGCTCATCTCAATGATTCCAAATCTGAAATAACCATCGAAAGCAAAATTAGATTATTTCAAAAAACGAATCCTTCCCTTAAAACACAAATGAAAGCCAAACTTGATACAAAAGTTAAACCAACTATCAACAATAAAGACAACGAAATTGTGTTCGAAGATTATGTTACCTAAGAGGAGCAGCCTGTTCAATATAAATCTACATACACATCGTCATCATTACATCATCTAACCATTTCCCTTTTAATCTCTATGGGTCTTAAGCTTCTTCAGTGGAATTGCCATGGTTACGTTAATAATAATAACCAGTTACAACTTCTCATTAGACAGATTTTAACAGAGATTTCAACAGCTGGCACCAAGTCTGGGGATTAAGCTCAAATAACAGAAAAGGAAAGGATCATCAAAGCTTTTCTCACATCTTTAAGTTACATCTTACTCAATAATGGCTCTCCTACCCACTTTAGTACCCAGTTAGATCTCACATTTTGCTCTCTGGAGCTTAGCATTGATTGCTCTTGGGGGACGATTGACGATCTGCATGGAAGCGATCACAACCCGATAATCGCAACACTCTCCAATACAATATCACCCATTAAGACAATGACTCGGAGACATTTCTTAACTGATAAAGCTGACTAGAACCTATTTTCCTAAAAACTGTCATTGGATTTTCCAAAAAGTAGTAACATTAACAAAGAAGCAGCAAGCCTACACAAAATAATCCTCTCCTCATTACATTACTCTATCCCACAATCCTACCCACACAAACATAACCGTAATGTTCCTTGGTGGAATGGTGATCTGAATTGATGACAGGACATAATATCAATACACTTAACTTAATGCCCAACGTCCTTTTCCGACGAACATTAAAGATTTCCAAACGTAAAAGTACTCTTGCATTTGCATCTAAGATAAACCCGGTTAGACCATCTTCCAAAGTTTGGCAAAATATTATTAATCCTAACATAGATATTCATTGTATAATTATTCCATACACATCCCAGAACGTCACAGGAAAAACAGATATAGCGAATCTCCTTTGTCAACACTGGTCAGGTCTTCCAGAGACAATAATTTCCCTGCATCGTGCACTTTAGCTAAACAAGTAGCTCTTACTACTCCCTACAACCAGACATGGCGCTCAGGCCATAAAAACTGATATCTAAAGAATAGAATTTACCGCAGCAGTTAATTCCCTAAAAGGCCATACGCCAGGTCTAGACAGAGTTAACTTTGCCATGATTAAAAATACCGACACTTGCAATAAAATACGAATTAGTGATTTTTATTTTTCCATATTACAATATATTATCCAACAATCGTATAAAAACAGAATGATAGTTCCAATCCCTAAACCATTATCCAATAAAACAGATTCTTAATTCTCTGAAACAAAATCGTTGCAAAGGGGCTGTGGTGGTTTGTCCGCAATTACAAACTTCTTCTTCTTCCTCGTTTTGTGACGTCTAATAACTCAGTTTTATTACCAATAAGGCGCGCTTTTAGCTCATCTCGTTCCATCAACAGTTTAATCCGTTCTTCCAGATAATAATTTACAATGTCAAGCTCAGCTATTCGTAATTTTAGACGAAGATTTTCCTGAGTTAGTATTTCATTTTCTTTTTTCAATTCCTTGTACTTAAGCTCGTCTTTAGGATCATTGTCTAATGTTGAAAACGAACTCACATATTCAGCAGAGAACTTTTGTAGACTATTCGAACGATTAGTGTTAATTTTGTTGGCATCTGAAGAGGGTTCGTCGGGGAGTAATTTTCCTTTTTTGGTTTCTTTACAATCCAGCTGGTAAAGTGTGGCCTGTTGGGTTTTTGTTTTTAAATCGGGCTCGCTTAGGCTACATTTGACTTGTTTTTGAGCCGTAGAAGCCGTAGACGGTAAGTCGCTCAACGATTTTCGATACATGCTTACAATATTACTACAATATGATATGAATATACGTTTCCAAAACTTTTAATATCAAAATTGACAAGATTTTCGTAAAACTAACGATTGAAATATATAAACCTACTTTAATGTTGATTTTAGTTCAGTTCCAATTGTAGAATGCTAACAATGGCAAGAGTTAACCAATTACCTAAAATTTTTATTCCTACACTCTAAAGTTTGGAGTATTCCTTCCACTATCGGTCACCACATCAATCGTTTTACACTTAGTAACAAATTTCAACATTATTATAGCTTACGAATTTTCACTATCAAGAAAAAAAATATAGAATCCCAACTTCACACGGATAACTTGGAAACCAGATGAACAGTGACCAACAAAGTTAAGCTAGCTACTAAAAGTATACTTCATATTGAAACCGCATGCGATCTTAGTAATCATGTCAGACCAAAACTTGTGGCATACTTTTAGTTAACGATTTAACGTATTCCCTATCATTTCCGACCTAGTTTAGGTGAGATCACACTCAAAATCCGGGGGAAATCAACCATTGATTAAAAATAAATCAGTTTGGCATGTTTTACCTACGAAGACAATTTCAAGCTGCTAACTCAATCGTGCCAAAAAAATAACCGATATGCATGGATATCTAAAAATTTATATATCGGATGGGCCATCTGTTGGTGTGTTTGTTAATTGCATTTAATCCGTATATCTTCCAATAAAATTGGGCAAATACCAAGCACAAGTTTGAAACTACTCATTTATGTATAAAAAAGTCGGGCGCGGTCCACTTTGGGATACCTCTATACCACTAGCTGGCAATAAAATCCGGTAAATTGCTTAAAAACACCAAAGACATTTGATTGCCAAATTAGGTTCCTTCTTAAAAAACCAAAAACAAAAGAATTTCTAAGCAACAATTTTTTTTGAACCGATCGTTCCTATGGGAGCTATATGATATAGTCAATCGATTTTACTCAAATATGATACAGTGCTTTGGTACCTTGAAAAAGATCTGAATGCCGAAGTTGGTTTAAATATCTTTATAAAGAAACGAAACTTAACGAATTTTGTATCAAGAACGTTTTTTTTTTGGACCGATTGGTCCTATGGGAGCTATATGATATGGTCAACCGATTTTGATCAAATTCGGTACGATGCTAAAGTACTTTAAAAAACTTCTTAGTGTTAAATCACGTTACGATATCTTTATTTAAAATCTAAATGTAGCGAATTTTGTAGAACAAAAGTTATTTTGGCCGATCGGTTATATGAAAGCTATATGATATAGGCAACCGATATTGATCAAATTTGGAATAAGAACTATAAAAAACTTTCGAGTGCTAAAATTGGTTGCGATATTTTTATAACAACCGAATTATTTATCTAAAACTTTTTTGTTTTGTCGAGGTCGATATTAAAAAAATAAAATAAACTTGTCTCCAATGAAATAAAATGGGATCTAATGTGAAGGTTTGTTACTCTAGCTTTTACCAACTCTGAGATCTAGGCGTTCAAACGGACGGACGGATGGACAGACGGATAGATGAACATGCGTTTATCGACCTCTCTAGTCTCCCTGATCACACTTTAGGTAGCTTTGGGGTGTCTCCGACGTCTCCTTCAATTACGCTCCCAAACTCTACACTCCTTTTTTATGTTAAATCCGGCCAACTCGCTATAATGCTGCCAACTCGCTTACTTACTATTATCAGCTGGTCAGCTGTAGGCCTGCCAACTGCACTCCATAATTATTTAAGAAACATACTAAGCAAGAAATAAAAAAATGTCAAGAAATAAGAAAGTTTCTATTGACCGATAACTATTTATCCGTATTTATTGATGGCTAAAATTCGTTCAAACAAACGTTTCTTTGTGTGAGTAAGCAGCGCAGTAAGCGAAGGCGCACGAGAGTGCAAGAAACGTAATCAAGCAAAAACGCATGAGAGACACACATGGACCGTGCATGAGCCGACTGCGCTGCGGCAGAATAGGCTGCAATAGACTCGCGAGTTATGTAAATATACGTTAATATATATACATATGTCTGTCCATTACTGTTGCTTATGTACAAAATTTGCTGTTCAAATGAACCACAAAAAAAATCCGAGCCTGTTCAAAATCGCAAAATTAAAACTAACTTTTTTACTCTTTGATTCTGTCTTTGCGCTGCGCGGCAACTCAAGAGAGCCAATTTGCTCTCGTTCCTCTTTGTCTCGATATTCGCGCTAGGCTGCTGCTCCGTTCTTATTGTCATTTCGTTTTGTCTTTTTAGCTGACCGCGTCGTGCTCCTCGTCGTCGCGTATTAAATTAGTGTAAATCGCGTGAAAAACGTCGGAAAAGTGGAAAATTGTTATATTAAACGTATTTATTACAAGTGTGGACTGTTTAACAATGCCGTTGTTGTGTTTTTCGCGCGTATTAAATGCAAACAGCCGCAGCGACGCCGGCGCTGACATCGCGATGCGTCGTTTTCGTTTTTTCATTTTAGCTGACCGGCGTCGCGCTCGTTGCAGGTGCTTAGTAAATTACTGAAAATCGTGTGAAAAGCGTCGGAAAAGTGGAAAATTTTTATATTAAACGCATTTATTACAATTGTGGACTAATTCATAATGCCGTTGTTGTGTTTTCGTGCGTATTGCGCAGCTTCGTCGGCTGCAGCAACCGCAGCGACGCCGGCGCTAACATCGCGATGCGTCGTTGTGTCGTTTTCGTTTGGTCTATTTAGCTGACTGCGTCGTGTTTCTTGCAGGTGCTTATTAAATTAGTGTAAATCGTATGAAAAACGTCGGAAAAGTGGAAAATTTGTATGTTAAATGTATATATTACAATTGTGCACTATTTCACAATGCTGTTGTTATGTTTTTCGTGCGTATTTAATGCAAATAGCAAATCGTAACGGCACATTGCGCAGCTGCGTCGGCTGCAGCAGCCGCAGCGACGCCGGCGCTGACGTCGCGATGCGTCGTTGTGTTTCGTTTCGTTCTCGTTTCAATTGTTGTTGCTGTTTTTTTTTGTTTACTTTTTGTTCTGTGAATAAATAAATATGTAAAAAAGTGTATTATTTATGCAGTAGGTCGTGGTGCAGCAGCGCTCAGTGTTAAGCCAAATCGCGAATGGTCTTTTGAGTGATAATTTTGAGTGAAGCAGACGTGTAACGAGTGACGTCACTTCAAAAAATCGCTCATCCTTCAATGCTTCAATATCGCTTGAGAGAGCATCGCTTAAGCGCATAAGTTTGCAAAGCGCTTGCACATCTTAATAATAATAAATAATATTAATAATAATTAAAAAATAGTAAATAATAATAATTAATAAAAAAAAGTGCCTTAAAAATAGTAGTAAATTATATTAAATAAAATTAAATAATAATCTAAATTTAAAAATAATAATTAACCCTTTGCACTCGAGCCTAATAAGCAATAGTAGCAACCGAGTCGAGAGCTATTTTAGTAAAAAAAAGTGAATGCATTGATGTTTAACAAACCAATTTATTTTTACATATACAGGGTGGTCCATATAAAAATTGGAATTTAATTTTGCTATAAAAACAAAACGCTGAATATTTTTCAATGTTCAAAGTTTTATTTGAAAGGTTGGTTCATGACATTTATTTATCAAAAATAATTTTGGTCAAATGACCACTACGGCTGGCTTGGCAGTATGCCACTCGATCGGTCCAATTTTTGAGCACATTTTCGATTGTTTCAGGACCTTATCCTGGCAATAGCGGCTCCAATCTCGTCCTTCAGCTCATCTATTGTTTGAGGATTGTTGGCATAGCAAACATCTTTCACCGCACCCAAAGATAATAGTCCAAACGCGTCATATCGCAGCTTCTTGGTGGCCAATTCACAACGCCATTTCAGCTGATTATGCGATTTCTGAAGATTGTGCGCAGAAGATTGATTGTGGCGTTCGCTGTGTGGCACGGGGCGCCGTCTTGTTGAATCCAAATATCGTCCAAAGCTTCATCTTCCATTTGTTCGAAGAACCAGTCGGTCAACATTGCGCGGTAGCCCACACCATTGATGGTTTCGGCGCCTCCTTCTTCATTTTCGAAGAAAAATGGGCCGATGACGCCGCCAGACCAAATTCCGCACCAAACAGTCACTCGTTGTGGGTGCATTGGCTTCTCGTGGAACGCTTGCCCCAGATGCGACAATTTTGCTTATTAACATAACCACCGAGGTGGAAATGAGCTTCGTCCGAAAAGATGATTTATCGATAAAATTCGCCATCTTCGGCCAAACTCAAGGCTCACCACTTAGGAAATAAGTTTTTAACATTTCTCAACTTTCTTCAAGAGTATAGCGTCCCATTTCGTAAATGTCAATGTTTTTACTAAATAGTTACCAATATATGAATGATATTTGACGTCTTAAAAGTCAAATAATCGGTAGCTCAAATTCCAAACACTAGATGGACCACCCTGTATTGTAATAAAGCTAATTGTAGCTTATATAAATGACTAAAAGAAGAAACTTAAGGCCAAAACTTCTCAAAGTGTGATTATTTTTCAAAGCAATCACCCAAATGCATTCGAGGGTTATTGGTATCGGTAGTATCACAAAATTCCACAGTTTCCCGTCTCTGTCCTCGTTATTGCCTGAATTGAAACAAACTACACAATCCCTTTTTTGCCTTTTCAAATGCAGCATCCAGATCAATTGCTGTAATCTTTCTCTAGTGAACACACTAGTTGACTGGTAATCTTGCAAACTTGGCAAAACCATGGTAGCCATATTCAAGATTACTCTGATAAAAGCCCGAAGTTCCTCCTTGTGAATGTCGCGCAATGAATTCCATATTGAATTTTGACTCAGAGTTTTTGTTCGAAATTTGTTGGTGGCGTATTTATTCGTCTCTAAAACAATTTCGCGACAACCGAGTACAAAGTGTTATTATTAATAAATTAATCATAATAAAAAATAGTAAATAATAAAAAAAATGTCAAAAAATAATAATTTATAATAAATAATAGTAAGTTAACCAATAACCAAATATTAAAAATAATAATTAATAAAAAAAGCATTTGCTGAAATCTTGAGAAATCTTCCAAAAAGATGGAATTGCCGAAATCTTGTGAAATCTTCCAAAAAGATGGCACTTCATATTGCTATCAATATATTATATATATAATAATAAAGTGCTTTCTTTTTCCGCCATTTTTTTTTCTGTGCTACAAATTTAAAAAAAATTTAATAAATGTGTAATAAATAAAATAATTATCTGTCTTACATACGACAAAATAATATTTATTGCCTTAGAGCTTAAATAAGGTAAGTTTTTATATTATAATAGCAACGTATTCGAACTTTCCCATTTATATAGCAAACGAAGACTCCATAAAAGGATATTAACTTATATTTCTAAGTAAAGTAACTTATATAATCACCTTATAAACATAAGTTTTACCCATTATCTATAAGAAATTCTTTCCCCAACATTCTGGCAACATTCCAATACTTCGTCGAAAGAACTTTTAATCTTACGAAGCTATACCTAACTCGAACCAGAGCGCAGCTCTAGCAGATCATGTACCACCAAGTGTAAGGGGCAATGTCTGGTCAAAGACTTCTCAATTAAGTTTTTTCAAGTAGATTTTGACCGGGGATCGAGAACAATTTTGTCGTTTCTGGGAAGTACTATTGGGTATATTTTTTCTTCACGTATAGGTAGACGGCAAGAGTCTTTTATCTAAAAGTAATCGTTTTGATCCGAACGATTTTCTCTTTTTTGATTACTTTATTGTAGTGGATCCATTTTTAATTACTATTGACTATGGAAAAATACGTTGTTGTTCTTCAGTTTACATGGAAATTGAATTTTCTTTTTTTCAACGATTTTCAATGTAGTCAAATTACACTAGCTTACAAATTTAAAAAAAAATAAGGTGGTTTAGTCATTCCTGTAGTAAAATCGAAAATGAAGACTAAAATTGACCCTACCCTACTTTATTTTCATTTTCATTTTCCCAATGATTTTAACCCATTCGGTGATTTACAAACTTAATTATTTCATAATTTGACCATTTTGAAGTTAATGTAATAATAAGTTGGGCTTTCCTTGTTGAGACTTCAAATATTTTAGTAAGAAGTGAATTTTCAATAAAATTTAAAGAAATTTCTGACCAAGCACGTTTTATGGCTTCAATAAGTTCAGTTTTGTTGGAATATTGTTTTCCAGATCCATACATTTTTCGAACCATCCATCCCCACACGTTTTCTATTATATTAATGTCGTGTAATTACGGCGGTCACGACAATAAATTGACATTTTGACTCATTATCCACGACTTAATCACACGGGCTGAAATACCATGGGAAATCACCAAAAATATTTTTTAAACGAGGAAAAGCGGTTTTTAGTATACCCCCGTAAGTTATAGCAGTCATGTTTGTTGTCAAAAATTAGAACTCTCAAGCACCATAATAGAGGTAGCTCCCCACACCATTTTTTATTTTTTTCCCCTAAAAAGGGTACCCCACACCATTACTCCTCCAACTCGACTATGTAGACGATCCAAAATGTGTTCCTTCTTTCTTAGATGGTGAAAATAAAAATTATGGGCCTTCCAAATTAAATTTTTTTTCATCTGAGAATACATAATAGCGCCAATCATGATTCCAGGTCATATGCACTCGTGCAAAATTCCATCGCGTTTCCTTGCGATCTTTATTAAGATGCGGATTTTTCTTTAGTTTTTGACTCCTTAAGTGAGGAACATTTTTTACCACTCTCTGTATAGTAAATAAACTTACGTCAATGCCAACATTTGCTCTTATCTGCAAGAAAGTTCCGTAAGAATTAGAAGCTTCTCTTTAAATTGCTATTTTATCCGCATCAGAAAGCTTTCTATTATGACCTCATTTAGACCTTTTACCGTATTCCGTTCTATTTTGCAAAAATGCGGATATTACTTTTCGGGTTCTTCCAATTTTTTTGAGATTTCCATTATTGATAAGCCACAATCCCTATAAGCTTCAATCTTTGATTTTTTTTCAGTAGATAGTGATTTCCCTTTGGTTATTTTAAAGCTAATTTTCAACTTGAGCTGGGAAATAAAAATTAAGGTCCTACCTCATCTAGTACCTAAGATATACTAAAATGAATTTGACTGTGCTAAGCTGATCTTATGAACATAAGTTTTTGCTGTTGCCTATTAAAAAATGGAAATTTGTTCCCCATAATTCTGGCAGCATTTGAATACTAGGCAAAAGGACTCTGGGTAGCCAGATGTGCACTCTCGCAGCTCCTTCTGAAATTTGCTACTTCTTTCAACATTTTTATCTATGGTTTTCTATATTTTTACAAAGTTGAAGGCCTTCATAGATATTTTCTGCTGCACATTTTTCGTCCTCTTCTTTCCCAGTATTTCCATCTATAATTTCGTTGTGAATTAGGATATTGTTTTCAATAGTTTTGCCCAGATCGACTTCATTGAAATTTTCGAAACCGTCATCGCCGATGCCTTTTCGATCTCTTCAGTTATGTTTGTTGTGTTTCCCGAGTTATGGCTTTAGGTGACACATTCTGGCCAGGCTGCCTTCCAGGCTGCATTCATTGCGTTTTTTTTTATTTCATTAACTGCTGTAAAAATATGATTAATGCAGTCCAAGATTCAAAACGTTTTTTCAAACATTAGGGAGTGTTAGTTCTTCGGATTGAATTTTTTCCAATATGGATCTAAATGTGTATTTGATGTAAAGTGTTTTGAAGGCAGCAAATATGCCCTGATCTAGTGGTTTGATAAGGCTTGTTATGTTAGGTGACAAAAACACTACCTTAATTTTGGGGGTGTCTTATGCATTCATGATCTGGTGCATTATCAACAAGTAGTAAGACATTAAATTGAAGTCCCATACAATACATATAATCTTTTACTTCGGGATCAAAGAACTCTTTAAACCACTTGTTAAATAACTCCTTTGTAACCCAAGCTTTCTTGTTGGCCATGAAATGGACGGGTAGGTCAGCCATATTTTTCCCCTTCAACGGACGTGGGTGTAATGATTTCTTTATAATAAGAGGCTTTAACATTTTAGCTCCAAAGTAACAATGTAACTCGATCTTTTGAAGCTTTAAACCCATTTGCAATTTTCTCCGACTTGGCGATGAACGTTCGGCTAGGCATTTTTTTTTCCAAAACAAACCAGTCTCATCAGCATTAAATACCTGATTCGGGCAGTAGCCACCATCTTCAATAATCTTTCCCGAAACTTAAGAATAGTTTCTAGCCGCTGTTTCATCAGCTGAAGCAGATTCATCCGATACTTTTAGATTGTGAAGTGCGTGACGTTTTATGAATCCGGCTAGCCATCCATTAGGTTAGGTTAGGTTAGGGCGGCGACGTTAGCGGCAGATACCGCTCCAGTGAGCCATTCACCACTCTTCCCAACTTAAGAGTTCCCCTATATGAGGTGAGACAGCCATCCGGTAGCCTGAATAAGCCTTAAGATGCATTTTGGACTCTGTTCAGAGAGCTGAGATAATTCACCAAGAAAGTGTGACTTTAGGAACCGGAATCTCTTCCTGCCCAGCCCTGAGCAATAACAGAAAAAATGTCTCACTGCCTCCAGCTCGTCCTTCTTGCCGCAGCTTCTGCAGAAGTCACGGTGGGGAGAATTCAAGCTGGATGCGTGGTTTCCTACCAACCAGTGTCCGGTGATAGCACTGGTGATGAGCACTTGGCTCTATTCACCCAGCAAAGGTCTTTGGTTATTTTACTGCAGTATGTCGACTAGGTTTGCCGCAAGATCCTACAGGTGTTCGATGACGTTTCCGATTCCACGTTTTATTTGCACAGAGAGCGAAAAAATTTCGTATTCTCAGTTTACAGCTGGCCATGGGCATACCCAGGCCCTCCTTGTCTTGAATGAGGATGCTGGTAGTTCCATGTCTAACCAGTTCATCTGCAATACAGTTGCCCACGAAGTCCCTATGTCCTGGGACCCATATGAGGTGAATTGAAAACTGCTCAGCCATCTTCTCTAGAGACAAGTGAATACACTGACTTAATACACGAAGTCCTCGAAACTAGGGACTTAGTAGCTGCTTGGTTGTCCGAGTAGATACAAATGTTATTATTTCGAACTTGTAGGTTTCTTATTGTTATTAAAGCCTACCAGATTGCAGTGATCCTGCCTGAAAAACACTGCAGTGGTCCTGGACTCGAAAAGCAGTCCTAACGTTGAAATCCTCAACGTAGACGCCTCCGCCTATACGGTCGTCTAGCTTGGAACCGTACGTGTGTACCTTTATCGAGCCTGAATATAGGCTCTGAATTTGGTTATGTAGCCATCCATTGTTAGCCGAAAATTTCGGGCTTCCAATGAGTGATATTGAGGGCTCTAAATCCTTCAACAGATTATAAAACAGTATGGCTTTTTCTAAATCATCTCCCCATCAACAGGAATTCGCTTCCTACTTAACTCCTGAATCCATAATATAAGCGCTTTTCGGTTATTTCTATTATCCTCAAGCTCTTTGCACAGGTTTCTTAAAGTAGGTCGACTTTATTATATAGCATCCATAGGATACAAAAAAAAATTGTTACAAGAAATTTTTGATGTTACTCCTACTTGGTCGTATAAGGTTAAAGCGTCTCTCCTTTCGTATCGTATCTTAGATCATTTTCATCAATCACAAACGTTAAACATTAAAAAGAACATTTTTTTTTTTAAGTCGCTGTCAATATATCGAAAACTAGGTTTTTTTTTTGGCCAATTTACTTGTGTACTTTAAAAATTGTTTTATTTTGGAAACACTAAATATTCCACATAAGCTGTACATTGTAAAATCCACGACGTTTTCATTCCAAAACCAATTCCAGTTTCCAATGTAGTTAAAAAACCGAGTACGAAAACGCTAAAAACCTAATTTTTCCACAAAAGTTTCCTCCAAAAACACAAACTTTTCGTATTTAGCTCATCGATTTTTGAAGATAGTGGAATTAAATTTGGCAATTGTTAATTTTTTATAGGTCTTAAGCATTACATGAAATTTTATAAAAATCGGTTGACTATATCATGTAATTCTTATAGGTCGAATTGGTGCAAAAATACGTTTTGTATACAAAATTCGATGTGTTTCGTTTGTTTGTAAAGATATTTGAACTAAATTCGGCGTTCAGATGTTTTTTAGGGTATTAAAGCACTGTGTCAATTTTAAACGCAATCGGTTGACTATATCATTTGGCTCCTATAGGAACAATCGGTAAAAAAAAAAAATGTTTACTTAAAACTTCTTCTGTTTTTGGATTTTTATGAAGGAACCGGATTTTATTGCAAGCTAGTGGTAAAGGGTATCCCAAAGTCGGCCGCGTCATATTAAAATGCATTATAGTATAAATTATGAAGTTACTATGTTATTTTATTTAAAGTATAGAAAAGAAGCAAAGCTATGAATATTAAAGTTAGATTTAGTATAATCCGGTTAAACAAGTCGCGGTCACTGGCAGTGAAGGAACCCGGAGCAGAGCGTCCTTTATCGTTGCATCTTTCATCATTGCATCCTTTATCATGGCGTTTTTGACTTTCACCACCAGCTCGACGTTCCTTGCGATCATTTTGTTCCACCGTCATAATATCAAGATTACCAAACATTTCAAGAAAATCAGAGTTCATGTCTACTCCATGAAGCATGAACTTTAAAAGACGTCCCTTGGGGCCGGCCGGGTCCAACTCAGCAGTCTGCAATGCTGGCATCTCTACAGGACTAAAAGTAATGCTAAGGAATTTTGGAGAATCCTTGTTAACCTTTCTTTGGAGGGCTGTGCGCTCACGGCAGTTTATTTTCTCCACGTTTTCTTTATTAGCTGCCGGCTTCTTCGCACGAGAATCTTTTTGAGCAAATGTAGGATGGTCAAGGTCGTTGATATCCATTGAGTTGTTTTTGTTGGTTACTCACCTGGATTACGTTTCGACATCTTATTTATATAAATATTTTATATTTTAGCTCTTTAACTTTTTTTACTTATGACTTCTTACAACAACATATAATATAATAATGAAGTAAGAAGCCGGGCAAACTTGGTACTAAAATTGGAAGGATAGGACAAGGCCTACTCACAATGATGATCAAATATGTGCTAGGCAGGTTCCTAGTCTCTGGCTCTAATTCTGTTCTGGCTGATTTGTCATATTGCTCAGATCTTCGATTAAGTAGAGACGATAACTGCACGATGTTATCTATTCGTTCTTTATGAGCTCTGGCAATTTTTTTTTTACTTTAAAAATAACTTCTTGGAGGGATCTTTTTATATACGTAACCGCAAGTGTGAACAATACGCTGATTCGTTCCATTACATTTTTTCTATCATCTAATCTTTAAATTCATTTCGTGGATACTTTAGACATTTTTATTTTCATCATCTCTATTTTCATAGGTTTTTTTCAACGCCGGTGCCCCATGGGCTATATATTTTATGAAGAATTTATTTCACATTGTTAGAATTCATTTACATCATAATCATCTACATCATCTTCTTTTTTATCGTTATATTTTCACCTTTGATTGTAGAAACAAAAAATAAGTAAATTGTGGTTTGTTTTTTGGGTTATTGTGAATAATGAAATTTGTTTCTATTATTTGAGTTACTTTGGAAGCAATCTTAATGATTATGATCTGTTTTTTTATAGATATTTATTAACTTTAACTTCAACCAATTTCATCTTTATCTACATCTTTTTTTCACCATTTTTATTCCCTGTACCGTATGGTACAAAGGGTATATTAAGTTTATGCAAGCCGAAGATGTATGTAACATATAAAAGGAGTCATCGGAGACCATCCAAAGTTACATAAAGTATGATCAGGGTGACTAGAGTAGTCGATATACCCATGTCCGTCTGTCCGTCCGTCTGAACGCCTAGATCGCAGAGATGGTAAAAGGTAGACTAACCACACTTCTACATTAGATCCCATATTATTCCAAGTTTATTTTACTTTTTTGATATCGGGGCTAGATTATATAGCTTCTATAGGGTTGTTTCAAACGACCTCGAAAAAAAGAAGTTGTAGATGAATAATTCGTTTGTTTATGAATATATCGTAACCAAATTTGACATTCCAAAGCTTCTTATAGTTCCCAAGCATTTTGTCAAATTTGATCAAAATCAGTTGGTTATAAAATATAGCTCCCATAGCAACGATCGGTTAAAAATTTTTGCCTAAAAATTCTTCTGTTTTTGGTTTTTTATAAAGGAACCTAATTTGGCAATCAAATGTATTTAATGTTTTTAGGCAATATATCGGATTTTATTGCCAGCTAGTGGTATAGGGTATCCCAAAGTCGTCTGCGCCCGACTTTTTTATACATAAATGAATAATTTTAAACTTGTGCTTGGTATTTGCCCAATTTTATTGGAAGATATACGGATTAAATGCAATTAACAAACACCCCAACAGATGGCCCATCCTATATATCCATTTTCAGATATCTATGAACATCGGTTATTTTTTGGCACGATTGAGTTTGTAGCTTGAAATTGGCTTGGCAGGTAAAACATGCCAAACTGATTTATTTTTAATCAATGGTTGATTTTCCCCGGATTTTGAGTGGGATCTCACCTAAACTAGGTCGGAAATGATGGGGAATACGTTAAATCCATAACTAAAAGTATGCCTCAAGTTTTGGTCTGACATGATTACAAAGATCGCATGCGGTTTGAATATGAAGTATACTTTTAGTAGCTAGTTTAACTTTGTTGGTCACTGTTCATCTGGTTTCCTAGTTATCCGTGTGAAGTTGGGATTCTATATTTGTTTTCTTGATAGTGAAAATTCGTAAGCTGTAATAATGGTGAAATTTGTTACTAAGTGTAAAACGATTGATGTGGTGACCGATAGTGGAAGGAATACTCCAAACTTTAGGGTGTAGGAATACAAATTTTAGGTAAGTGGTTAACTTTAATTAGAACAGAATGGAACTCAACTAAAATCAACATTAGAGCAGTTATATATATTTCAATCGTTAGTTTTACGAAAATCTTGTCAATTTTAATATTAAAAGTTTCGGAAACGTATATTCATATCATTTTGTAGTAATATTGTAAGCATGAAATCAAAATCGTTGAGCGATATACCGTCTACGGCTTCTACGGCTCAAAAACAAGTCAAATGTACCCTAAGCGAGCCCGACTTAAAATCAAAAACCGAACAGGCCACTATTTACCAGCTGGATTATAAGGAAACCAAGGAAACAAAGAAAACAAAAATACTCCCCGACGGACCCTCTTCAGATTCCAACAAAATTAACACTAATCGCTCGAATAGTCTACAAAAAACAATGAGACATTGGTCCTAAGGACGAGCTTAAGTACAAGGAATTAAAAAAGAAAATGAAATACTAACTCAGGAAAATCTTCTTCTAAAATTACGTATAGCTGAGCTTGACATTGTAAATTATTATCTGGAAGAACGGATCAAACTGTTGAAGGAACGAGATGAGCTAAAAGCGCGCCTTATTGGCAATAAAACTGAGTTTTTAGACGTCATAAAACGAGGAAGAAGAAGAAGTTTGTAATTGTGGACAAACCACCACAGCCCCTTTGCAACGATTTTGTTCAAGAGAATTAAGATCTGTTTTATTGGATGATGGTTTAGGGATTGGAACTAAAATACTGCTTTTATACAAATGGGGGATAATATATTGTAATATGGAAATATAAAAATCACTAATTCGTAGTTTAATGCAAGTGTCGGTATTTTTAATCATAGCAAAGTTAACTCTGTCTAGACCTGGCGTATGGCCTTTTAGTGAATTAACTGCTGCGGTAAATTCTATTCTTGAGATATCAGATTTTATGGCCTGAGCGCCGGTGCTGCCAAGCTGTCTGGTTTTAGGGAGTAGTAAGAGCTACTTGTTTAAATTATTGTCACTAGAAACATCTGACCTGACCAGAGTTGACAAAAGAGATTCGCTATATCTGTTTTTCCTGTGACGTTCTGGGATGTGTAGGGATTATTTATAAAATAAATATCTTTGTTAGGATTAATGCCGTAAAAGCGTCTTATCTTAGATGCAAATGCAAGAGTGCTTTCACGTTTGGAAATCTTTAATATTCGTCGGAAAAGGACATTGGGCATTAAGTTAAGTGTATTGATATTATGCTTTAGGTCCTGCCAGCAATTCAGATAACCATTCCACCAAGGAGCATTACGGTTATGTTTGTGTGGGTAGGATTGTGGGATGGAGTAATGTAATGAGGAGAGGATTATTTTGTGTAGGCTTGCTGCTTCTTTATTAATGTTACTACTTTTTGGAAAATCAAATGACAGTTTTTAGGAAAATAGGTCAGCTTTATCAGTTAAGAAATGTCTCCGAGTCATTGTCTTAATGGATGATATTGTATTGGAGAGTGTTGTGATTATCGGGTTGTGATCGCTTCCATGCAGATCGTCAATCATCTCCTAAGAGCAATCAATGCTAAGCTCTGGAGAGTAAAATGTGAGATCTATGTAAGTGTGTAAATGTGTTGACGGTATTAAAGTGGGTAGGAGAGCCATTATTGAGTAAAATGTAACTTAAAGATGTGAGAAAGGCTTCGAGGATTTTTCCTTTTCTGTTATTTGAGCTTGATCCCCAGGCTTAGTGCCAGCTGTTAAAATCTCTGTTAAAATCTGATTTATGAGAAGTTGTAACTGAACGTTATTATTAACGTAACCATGGCAATTACATGGAAGAAGCTTAAGACCCGTAGAGATTAATAGGGAAATGGTTAGATGATGTAATGATGACGATGTGTACGTAGGTTCATATTGAACAGGCTACTCCTCTTAGGTAACACAATCTTCGAATACAAGTTCGATGTCTTCATTGTTGATAGTTGGTTTAACTTTTGTATCATGTTTGGCTTTCATTTGTGTTTTAAGGGAAGGATTCGTTTTTTGAAATAATCTAATTTTGCTTTCGATGGTTATTTGACATTTGGAATCATTGAGATGAGCAGAATTGTTTTCTTTGAGGCTGTTGGACTTTGAAGTTGACGGCAGATTGCAAAGGTTGGCATATGAAACTGATAGTCTGCTGTGAACTCCTTTAGTATCAACTTGTTTTTATGAGTCTTGAGGAATTTGCTTTTTTGACAGGACTTTGGGTCAATTTTGGGTGTACGAGGTGTGTTCAAAAAGTATTGCGAATTTTGTGTTTTTTCAAAAATGATTTATATTTATTCATGAATATCTATTTTGTCCCTTTCAAAGTAATCCCCATGAGACATGATACACTTGTGCCAACGGTTTTTCCAATCTTCGAAGCACATCAAAAAATCAAGAACTCGTGATGCACCACGCCCCTGCAATCGAAGAAAACTGTAAGCAAAACTTTCACCTTCTACTGAACTTGGCGCGCTTTTTTCGGTCTTGGTTCGTGCGGCAGCTTCCATTGAGATGATTGAGCTTTGGTTTTCCACGTCATAACCATAAACCCACGATTCGTCACCAGTTATGACCCTCTGGAGCAAATTTGGGTCGTCGCGGATGGAGTCCAACATCTCATTAGCAATGTTCATGGGATGCTGTTTTTGGTCGAAATAGAGCAATGATAAAGATCGAATGGCACGAGCCAATCGATATGTTTAGGTCCTCAGCAAGTTCTCCAACGGTGATTCGACCATTGGCCAATACCATTTTTTTCACTTTATCAATTTTTCGTCTGTTGTTGAAGTGCTCGGGCGTCCGGCACGCTCTTCATTGTTCACATCTTCTCGGGCTTCTGAGAACATTTTGTACCACCGATAAACGTTGCTTCGATCCAAGGTAGCTTCTCCGTAAGCCACTGTCAACATTCGGAATGCATCCACGCACTTAATTTCGTTTTTCACACAAAATTTGATACAGGTTCTTTGATCCATTTTTTGAATAGGTAAAAATCGAAGACGAGCCAAAACATCTAGTGAACATTCAAAATGGCCGAGCTTGTCGGCATAAGTGAGAAACATGAGTACCAACATAACGCCATAAAAAAATCGAAATTCGAATATACGTAACCCGCGAAAATTCAAAATTCGCGATACTTTTTGAACCCTCCTCGTATATAGTGGCTGTAGTTCTTCATTCCAAAATGTTGGCTTGTGCCGTAGATTTTGGAACCTGTAAGAAATGTTTTGTTTTCTGTAGAAGAAGACATAACTGCTCGTTTTGAATAATTGTTGTGTTATTTTGTAATTATTTTATTCAATAAAATAAAATAATAATAAGCCAAAATATTGAATAGAGAACAGCTTTACATTTTCCAATCAGAGTGCTTCACATCAAGAAAACTAGCCGGACGGGTTAGATTGCTTGGTACCACGCTAGTTGTTCCATGGGGTTGTAGCTTTATGCGCTCGGAAAGATTTTTCAACTGCTCCACATTTACCCCCAAGAGGTTATCATCAAAACTGTCGGTATCTGTGGTTGAACTACCTGCCAGGCCCATACAAAAGACATCGGAAGTGCTTGTATTATCAAATGCTGCATTTGCTGTGTAGGATGGCGTAAACTTTGAAGGATGTTGGCCTTTACACATTCTTAGTGGCTTATTATTGAGAATATCATGCTTGATAAGCTTGGCCTGTAGATGACCATAATCGAGCACCTTCTTTGGTGCATAGACGGCAAGTTCCTGCGTCTTAGCTTTTTCCTCCTCTAAATTGCATTTCAATATCTTACGACAAAAACGCGCTGGTGGTTCTTCTACAACAGAGCTTGGACCGTGCCGGCAGTGACTTTTTATCCATTCAAGCTCCTTGGGACAGCCAACATAATATTGGGATGAAAGTGGTGGCATGCGGTGGGCTGCAAAACCGGTTTTCACATCAAAAATGGCTGATTCCATATCGAAAGTATTTGGTTTAAGTGGACGCGGCAGCAGCTTGTGTGTCAAATATGAAGTCGGTCCTGTGGGCTGCAAACCAAATTTGTGCTCTTTATAATAGCGTCTGTCTTTATTGTCTTTAAGATAGTCCCAATTATCGGTGTTAAGCTTGCCGTCTTCCAATATGCCGTCTATCACAAGTCCATCCTCAAAGGACATCTCTTCTATTTTCATCAGCTTGCCGTTCTGCCACTCGCCCTTAAGCGTAAATTTGCTGGGTGCTCCTAGCTTTATGTGGCCATAGCCGTGAAATTTGCCATTCAGAAAGCAACCACGGTATTCGGTGCCATCTGGATAACGATAGGTACCCAAACCATCCATAGTGTGCAGCGCTGCATTCCAGGACCCTTCATAGCTGCTATTTGTCAAAAAACGATAGCTACCGAATCCCTCCTTAGTGTTCAGCCCAGGATTCAAGGATTCTTCATAGCCGGTATTTGTTAAAAAGCTGCGTTTTGCTGTGTCTTCGTTTTTATTTCCGGTTTCGCCGGAGTCAGCCATTTTGCGTTGTTATATTTGAGATTATTTACTGTTTGTGTTCAATTGAATTGTGAACAGGTGCACAGCTTGTTGGGATTTGGGTTAGTAGCTTTATGACTTAATAAGCATTAGCTTGCTTGTCCGGGTCGTAAACACACTTTGAAACGATTTTAAAATTGGCAGCTCAGCTCCCAGTACTCAGTAGTGGGATCTACGGGGGGAACTGGGGGAGAGTTCCCCCCGAAAGGTTTCTAGGAAGAAAAAATAATCAGACAAGCGATCTTCAGTTCGATCTAGAGTCCGATGTAGAAGACGTGCACCCAAGTGAGAACGATGAAATGGAAGATTTACCCGATGATGGAGACGAAAGCGAGGAGATATCACTCACGGGAGCTGCATTAGGTCAGTTAATTCTGACAGAAATGGGCCTAGATGTTGAGCAATGCGTTAGAATAGGTATTGATGCATGCATCGTTATGTTAGGTGACTGTGGAACTGTCCGAGAAATTCAAAAAAAGGCTACAAACGCTGTAGATCGCATTTCGAAATCAGTAAAAGTTGCTCTAATTAAAAAAATCTCTGATAATATTAAAGAAGTAACATCATTTTTCTAAGTTTCAAGACCAAAACGTAATACAGTTCTAGCTAAATTTTTAGGAAAGAGAATAGTACACGATGGGTTCAAAGACATGAGGCTGCCCATCAGTTCACTATCGCCTTTCCAGACATCGTGAAAGCACTAACAATAATCAGTAGATGGAAAAATAGAACAACCGCAGTTAAGGCGTCGAATTTTGAATTTCTTATCGGACTGTTTTGCCTCCTACAGAAAGAAACGATCGATCTTCCAAAGGCATCCAGAAGTCATTACAACATTGGTTGCGACACTTAATGAACGCCGAAAACACGTTGACGATCATTTCAATGAAATTTTTTCAGAAGCCACAGAATTAGCTGAAAAATTTGACGTTGAAGTTAAGAAACCTAGAACTTGTGGTCGCCAGACTTATCGAAACAACCATAAATCCCAAAGCTGTGAGGAGTACTATAAGGTTTCAGCATACATACCACTTATTGAAAAAATTGAGCCAAAATTTGGCTCTGGATCCGCCCCTGCCTGTACTCTTTGAGCTTTCACGGAACTTTAACTAATTTCCGTAATAATAATAATAATAATAATCAAAAGATTGCAAATACTACAGTCGTTCCAGCCCGATTCTAAAACGATGCAAAGACATATCAATACCCATGGAACACCAAAAAGAAGTGAAGATGTATCTTGTCGAACATACCTTAAGATCACCTTAAGAAACATACTAAGCAAGAAATAAGAAAATTTTAAGAAATTGGAAAGTTTCTATAATCGAAAACTAAACGTTTCTTTCCCATAACTATTTATCGTTGGAAAGCAATGGAGGAATCATTTTATAGATAATTTCAAATACTTAAAATGGCATTTGAGGTATGTTTGTAATAAATCCTGTCAATTTTACGGTGGAATCATATCTTTCAAAACACAGCAAAAACGATATGAACTTCTTTAACTTTAAACAATAATAATAATAATTTATCTGGAATCACGAACCTACGTTTTTTAGGAAAAAAAGATATGTAAAAACCATACAAATAGGGATTAACTTGAAAACTCGGCTTTAGACCTAGAACAGTATCCAAATAATCCTCGAAAGTTTCATAACCTGAGTATATTTTTTCAACAAACGTAATTTTTAAGCGATGAACCTGTGTCCAAAAACTAGTCGAAACTTTTTTATAAATTAAATAATATTTATTCTTCCAAATCAATTTCATCCTCTTCAATATAGTCCCCTCCCAATATAATACACTTATGCCACCGCTTTTTCAAGACCTCGAATCATGCCAAAAGTCTTCTACCGGTATAGCCTTCAGAACGCGCGCCGATTCACGTTGAGTGTCTTCAATCGGCTCAAAACGGTTTCCTCGAAGTGGTCTTTTGAGTTTTGGAAATAGCCAGAAGTCACACGGAGCCAAATCAGGTGAATAAGTTGGTTACAGAACGATATTGCTTGCAATTTTGGCGAAAAAGTCACGAAGAATCAGTGCTGTTTTTCGAGAAAATTCAGCATTTTTGGTACCAATCGAGACTTGACAAGTTTAAGGCCCAAAACATCTCTCAAAATGGTATTAATTAATCCTTTTGATACTCCAATTTCATCAGCAATGTCTTTTATAGTAAATCGACAGTTTTCAAGCAGTAATTCTTTTACTTTTTGGATGTGAGCATCGTCAGTTGAGGTCGATGGTCGACCAGGGCGCTCTTCGTCTGCAACGCGTTCTCTACCTTCTTTGAACAATTTATACCAATCATAAGTTGTTGATTTTGGTAGAGCTCGGTGCCCGTAAGCCTTCTTCAACATTTTAAACGTTTCTGTAGCATTTATTCCATTCAGGAAACAAAATTTTCTTTGTTAAATAATTTCAGACTTTGTAAAAATCGCCAAATTGACTTTTTGTGTCGCACAAAAACAAGCGTAACTCAAACATTAATGAATATTTTCAAATATAATTTGGCATGGAATTGAGGGAAAATATAAGCACGCGAATTTAAATCGAAAAATTCCGACTAGTTTTTGGACGGGTTGGTATTTACAGGCTGCTCATATCATTTGCGAAACTTATTAAAAATAAATAAATAAATAATAATAAAAAATAGTAAATAATAATTAAATAATATAAAAAAATGCCTAAAAATAATATAAATGATAATAAATAATAGTAATACACAAAATTTCTAAATACTGATAAATATTAAAAAATAAATAATGATTAAAAATCATCATCATCGTTTGGCGCTACAGCTCTTTGTGAGCTTTGAACTGCTGAATATAATGCCTCCAGGTTGCACGATTATTTGCTGCTTCTTTCCAGTTTATTATCTTAATCTTATCCATATCCTCCTTTATTTCTTCCATCCATCGCGATCTTGGTCTGCCTCTTGTTCTGGTGTTGTATGATTTTGAATCCAAGATTTTCTTTTGGGCTCTAGAAGGTTCCATTCGTGACACGTGGCCTAACCACCTTAGTCTTTGTGCTTTAATGAAACGTACAATGTTTTCTCCTCTAACAAGCTGATCTAGCTCGTCGTTCCATCTAATTCGCCACTCTCCATTGTCATTAATAGCGCCAAAAAATTTTCTTAGAATTTTCCTTTCAAATACCATTAGGTTGGATTTGTTTTTTTCACTCAGCGTCCAAGATTCAGATCCGTAGCATACTACTGGCCTGACTACAGTTTTATATAGCGCTAATTTACATGTTCTACTGAGGAGCCGTGATTTGAAGAGTTTTATAAGTGATGCGTATGATCTGTTGCAAGCTTGGATTCTATCGTCAATTGTGCATGCTTAACTTGCAGCCCAAGTACGTGAAAGATTCTACCGATTTAAAAGCGTATTCCCCGATCTTTATTGTGTTTGCAGCCATTTTGCTTCTATTCCTTGACATCAGCATATAATTTGTTTTTTCTTCATTGATTTTCAGCCCTATTCTTTCTGCCGCTGCTTCGATATCATAGAACGTTCGGGATAGATCGGCTTTGTCCCTGCTAATTATTGCGATGTCGTCGGCGTAGGCGTATATTTGGGTTGTCCTATTAAGAATATGTCCGGTTCTTTTAGCATCACTTACTTCGTCTATTGCGCTGCATAAAAAGAGATTGAAAATTGTAGATGACAGGGTATCGCCCTGTCTTACACCGGTTTGTATAGTAAAGGCCTCCGATTTTAAGTCTTGTGTCATTATTTTCGCTTTGGAACTCCGTAAAGTCATCATGACAATCCTTATTAATTTATCTGGGAATTTGCATCTTTTAAATATGATGGGAATAATCTTTCGATTAATATTATCAAATGCTTGTTTAAAATCGATAAAGAGCATATGTAAGTCAGTATTGTGTTCATAGCATTTCTCCATTGACTGTTTTAGAGCAAATATTTGATCAGATGTTGACCTTCCTGGCCTGAATCCGCATTGGTATTCCGGAAGCACCATTTCAGCGTACTTTATAAGCCTTTTGTTCACAATTCTTGTTTGTTTTGTCACCTTTTTTAAGAATCGGTATTATTACTGCTGTGTTCCAATCTGTTGGCATCGCTTCTTTATTCCAAATTAATGTGATTAGGTGTTGCATTCTTTCGATGTATTTAGTGCCTGCGTTCCTTAATAGCTCATTCGTAATATTATCTTCACCAGGCGTCAAAATAATAATAAATATTAAAAAATAAATAATGATTAAAAATAGTAAATAATAAAAATAATACTTAATAATATTTGTAAATATAATAAATAATAGTAAAAATAATACACAAAATTTCAAAATAATAATAAAAATAATAATTAATATTTATTAATTAATAAATAAATAAAAATAAAAAATAGCAAATAAATAATAATTTAAAATAGTTTCAAAAATGTTCCCTACCTCATAAACAGCAGACTAGAGATGGGCAAAATTCGCAGAAATAAACGTTTCTTTGTGTGAGTAAGCAGCGCAGTAAGCGAAGGCGCACGAGAGTGCAAGAAACGTAATCAAGCAAAAACGCGTGAGAGACACACATGGACGGTGCATGAGCCGACTGCGCTGCGGCAGAATAGGCTGCAATAGACTCGCGAGTTATGTAAATATATACATACATACATATATGTATAGTATGCCCATTACTGCTGCTTGTGCCAAAAAATTTGCTGTTCAAATGAACCACAAAATAATCTGAGCCTGTCAAAAAACGCAAAACTAAAACTAACTTTTTTACTCTTTGATTCTGTCTTTGCGCTGCGCGGCTGTAAGCAACTCAAGAGAGCCAATTTGCTCTCGTTCCTCTTTGTCACGATATTCGCGCTAGGCTGCTGCTCGGTTCTTATTGTCATTTCGTTTTGTCTTTTTAGCTGACCGCATCGTGCTCCTTGTCGACGCGTATTAAATTAGTGTAAATCGCGTGAAAAACGTCGGAAAAGTGGAAAATTGTTATATTAAAAGTATTTATTACAAGTGTGGACTGTTTAACAATGCCGTTGTTGTGTTTTTCGCGCGTATTAAATGCAAACAGCGGCAGCGACGCCGGCGCTGACATCGCGATGCGTCGTTGTGTCGTTTTCGTTTGGTCATTTTAGCTGACCGCGTCGTGCTTCTTGCAGGTGCTTATTAAATTAGTGTCGGAAAAGTGGAAAATTGTTATATTAAACGTTAATATTACAATTGTGGACTAATTCATAATGCCGTTGTTGTGTTTTCGCGCGTATTTAATGCAAACAGCGGCAGCGACGCCGGCGTTGACATCGCGATGCGTCGTTTTCGTTTTGTCTTTTTAGCTGACCGGCGTCGCGCTCGTTGCAGGTGCTTAGTAATTTACTGAAAATCGTGTGAAAAACGTCGGAAAAGTGGGAAATTTTTATATTAAACGCATTTATTACAATTGTGGACTAATTCATAATGTTTTCGTGCGTATTGCGCAGCTTCGTCGGCTGCAGCAACCGCAGCGACGCCGGCGCTAACATCGCGATGCGTCGTTGTGTCGTTTTCGTTTTGTCTATTTAGCTGACCGCGTCGTGCTTCTTGCAGGTGCTTATTAAATTAGTGTAAATCGTATGAAAATCGTCGGAAAAGTGGAAAATTTGTATATTAAACGTATATATTACAAGTGTGGACTAATTCATAATGCCGTTGTTGTGTTTTTCGCGCGTATTTAATGCAAATAGCAAATCTAACGGCACATTGCGCAGCTGCGTCGGCCGTAGCAGCCGCAGCGACGACGTCGCGATGCGTCGTGTGTTTCGTTTCGTTGTCGTTTGAATTGTTGTTGGTGTTTTTTTTGTTTACTTTTTGTGCTGTGTTATAATAAATATTATTTAAAAAAGATTTATTTATCTTGGTGCAGCAGCGCTCAGTGTTAAGCCAAAGCGCAGAATCGCGCTCATAGAAATAAAATAAAATATAAATTTTGAGTGATGATAATGAGTGATAGAAGTAACGAGTGTGTGAAGTAACGAGTAACGTTGCTTAAGCAAATCACTCATCCTTCAATGTCGCTGGAGAGAGCATCGCTCAGTGCGCGTTGCTATGTTGCATTGAGCATAAATTTGCGAAGCGTTTGCGAAGCGTTTGCTCCACTTATTAATAATAAATGATAAATAAATAATAATAAAAAAATAGTAAATAATATAAAATAAAAAAATACAAAATTAAAATAAATAATAATAAACAAAATATTAAAATAATAATACAAATAATTAGTATTCATAAATTAGTAAATAAATAATAGTACCAATTAGTAAATACTAAAATTAAATAAATAATAGTAAATAATAACAAATAAAATTGAAAAATAATAATTAATGCTAATAAATAGAAATAATAATAAATAAAAAAATCGGTTGTCAATTACTAAAGTGATATCTTCCAAAATTGAAATCCTCCATATCTATATTCCAAATCAATATTATTAAAAGAAAAGAAATGCTTTAAAAATGTCGCTGGTTGAGTTATTTTTTGTTTTATTTTTTTAATTCTTTTGTGCTTAAAATTAAAAAAATTAAATAAATAAATGTGTGATAAATAATAATTATCTATTTTGCATACGAAAAAATAATATTTATTGGTAAGTTTTTATATTATAATAGCGTCGTAGTCGAACTTTCCCATTTATATAGCAAACGAAGACTCCAAAAATGAATGTTAATTAATCTTTCTGAGTAAAGTAACTTACATTCAAACCTTATAAACATAAGTTTTACCCATTATCTATAAGAAATTTTTTCGCCAACATTCTGGCAGCATTCCCATACCACGTCGAAAGAACTTTTAATCTTACGAAGCTATACCTAACTCGAACCAGAGCGCAGCTCTAGCAGATCTTGCGCCACCAAGTGTAAGAGGCAATGTCTGGTCTAAGACTTCCCAATTAAGTTTATTCAAGCAGATTTTGACTTGGGATCGAGAACAATTTTGTCGTTTCTAGGGAGTACTATTGGGTATATTTATTCTTCACTTAGACGGTAGACGCCAAGAGTCTTTTATCTTTAAGTAATCGATTTGATCTGAATAATTTTTTCCTCTTTGGTTACTTTATTGTAGTGGATCCATTTTTAATTAGTATGGAATGTATGGTGCAAAAAATCGTGTTTTTTTTTCAGTTTATATGGAAACCAAATTCTCTATTTTTGAATAACTTTCAGCGAATTTTATTTTTGTCAAATTACACTAGTTTAAAAATTTAAAAAATTTGGTGTTTTAGTAATTTCTGTAGTAAAAACGGAAAAAATTTTCAAAGAACGATTTTTGAGATATTTTGAAAAACTATTTTTCGAAATTTATAAAAAAGTGTCTACTTAACCCTTTCAGTCCGAAAACATGTATATTAGCTAACTTCGGGTCGCTGATGACGAATTTGGTACCATATGGTACTGTGCGGTGGCTCCCCTGGCTCCACGTGTTGTCCAATAAGTTGGACAATGTGGCTTTAGGTACCATATTTTTTTTTTTATAATTTCTAAGGTATTAGCTGCTTTGAAATCAGCATTTATGATAAATTTATTTAATATAAAGATACTTATGTGAGTTTTCTTAGAATCAAGAATGAAATAATGAAAAACAAGATTATGACAAAAATACTTAATTTGTATCACTATTAAATTCCACAATCGTGGACCAAAGCTTAAAGCTTATTAAAATAAATGGCACGGAATAATTTTATTAGAAAAATACAACGAATTTTCATTAATATTTTATGTTGAACAATTCTTAAAATATATTCATCAACTGTTTATCCGATACCCGTAATTTCGATCAGAAAAATCGAGAAAATAAAAATGTCCAATATATATTGGAAGCAATGAATGAAAGAGTTTATAAATATTTCGGGTTATACTGAACTAAATTTGAAATATGACACTCTAGATAATTGCATTACATATCGATTATGCTTGGGACTTTTATTTGTGTCAATTTTATGGATTAGACGCTATTTATTTTAAAAAAAATTTGATTTTGAACGTTAATGTAAAAATCAAATAAATTTGTTCGAAGTTTTTTCAAGGGTCGTAACATTTGATCCATTTTCTTAAACGAGTGGTTGCTCAAGATCAAGATCGGAGAAAAAATTTTGAAATAACAAACATTTTTGTAAAAAATATGAATGTGTTTTAAAAATTTGAGGGTATGGATGAATAATATGGAAATCGAAAGTTTTAAAGAGTACTCAAACTCTTTACCAAATTTTATCAAAAAAATCAACCATATCATAAGCTCCTATAGGTGCGATTAAAAAAATCTTAAAATTAAAAGAAATTTTTATGTTACACCCTCTTGGTCATGTGTGGTTGGCGCCACTTTTTTGATTAATATTTTCGTTCCTATCAATAAATTGATTATCGAATAAAATTTCAATAAAGTCTCAGATCATTCGAAGAAGCTGACAATACATAGAAAGCTCACTTATTAGAATTGTGAGCGGCAAATTCGAAATTCAAGAATTTAAAATCAGATTTTTCATTGCATTGAAAGCTCTGAAATTAGAAAAGTTCAATATTTTTACTTAATCTGTACGTATCATATACCACTATAAAAAGCACATTAATACTTTCAATTGCCTTTCATATCGATATAAAATTTTGATCACGAAATTTTTCTCGATCCAAAATTGCCCTAAAAAACACTTTTTTAGGAAGGCTAATTTTTTGTGTAAACTAGTGTTATTTAATAAGTTGGTGTAAATCGAATGGGTCAGTTACGCCTTTGAGTAACCTATTGATTATGGTATTGTTTTTGCGAATTTGAATATCCCCAAAAAACTGACAAAAGATTTTCAAGCTCTTTTCATATCCATTTTTCATCGAAAAATTCTTTCATAAATTAGAACATTTCAGAAATTAGAACTACCCTTGGAACCATTTGGATCTAATTTGTAAGCTTCCTATGGACATCGAAGTCTGTAGGTTTTCTTTGGCCAATTTAAAATATTTAAAATAAACTTAAAAATAAATACTCTCGGGCTTTGCTAGTATAAATAGCTGTGCAACAATCGAATGAGCATGTTTTTTAAACAATTCCTATAGAGTTCACAAGTGAGATCTATATAAAGTAAGGTCTGTGTGGACTTTAAAAATTGTTGTTATTTTGGCAACACAAAATATTCCATCTAAGCTGTACATTGTAAAAAAAAAACGACGTTTTCATTCCAACTACAATTCCAGTTTCCAGCGTAGTTAAAAACACTAAAAACTAAACTTTTTTCACAAAAGTTTCCTCCAAAGACACTAATTTCTCTTGTTTAGCTCACTTACTCGAGCTCTTTATGGAATTTGAAAGTTTTTCCTTCATAACCACAAACAGTACAAAAAGAATACAAATTAATTTAATTTTTATTTTGATAAGGTTGGGATTTGGTCTCGGCAAGGAAAGAAACAAAATGATAAAGAAAATTTCGTTTATTTTGTTTTCATTTGTAATTAGTTCAAAATCGCGCTTACTTTTTTTTAGTTCAGCACCACGGTTTTATGCCTTAACACAGGCGCCATCTGTGTATTAAATCATGCACATTGTGGTTGCGGTTTGCGTGCTTTGGTTTGTGTCTATACTAAAAGCGTCAGCTGCGCGACAGTTTGCTTTTTTGTTGGTGTCTATACTAAGAGCGACCTCTATGTGTCAAAATGTAGTGTAGAACAGTTTGTACATTTTGCAGCTTGGCCGCTGTTTCCACGTTTCGCATCATCTATAAGTTAAAATGCAGCGTAGTACAGTTTGTTAGCTTTGAGATATGGCCACAGTTGATGCGTTTGGCGCATTTGTGACAAAAATTACGACTTGGCTACCGCAGCAACTATTGATAAGAAAAATAAAATTTAAATGATTGTTAACTTAAAAATATATTTTTTAGGAGAAATTAAAAAAAATTCAAGACGTGCTTAAAAATCACGTTTTCATTGAAACCTACTAATTATTATAATATTAAAGTACCTCATGAAAATGAATATATGTGCATTGCTTCAATTAAATCTATTTTTATAAAGATGGTTTAATTCATTTATATTATATTTTTATTTTGTTTTAGAGCCTGTTATGATCTTTAAAAAAAATACAAATTTAATATTTTTTAATATTCCTTAATATTCCTCCATAGCGAATAAGTATATGTGCATAACTCTATTTTGCTTAAAGAACTACTAGAAATTGCTTAGTTTCAGAACTTAAAATAATTTAAATTTGATATTGGTACTTCCATTTAGTAAGGGCATTATTTCAACAAGAATTTTATAAGCTGAAAAAGTGAATTTTGTTCTTAATCCAATATAGGGTCACTATTTTGGTCTCCTTAATCATTAACTTTGTTGTGATAACAAAAATATTTTTAAATGACTTCTCTAAGATATTTTTAATCATATTTAGGGCCAAGTTTGTCGTCAGCCAATTTATAAAGGCAATATTTTGCACACTAAATTATGATTTTGGAGCTTCTGCTCCGTGTTTGTAATTTAAAGCCTTAGTAGGCTGAAATATCCTGTTGCGGATGGTAGATCCTTCGGATATATTTCCGAATCGTAGCTTATGTAACATAATTTATAATTATTATATATATGCACATAAGACCATAAAAAACATCTAGAAATCACCGACTACATTATGAGATCTTTTCCGCAACCGATTCGTTAATATGATATATTCAAATTATAATTCCTAATTCTAGTTAAATACCTTCAAAATCATCCAAATTCCGGTTTCTTTGATCACTTTGAGCGTTTGTGAAATGTAGTACATGAGCCTCGGCATATTTTTGATATGACATGATTTCCGGCCTTTGAAACCATATATTACGATTCGGTCCATCTCACTTTTTTGCACTACATGCAGCTTAGTAACTATAAGAATAAATTCCGACCTAGTATTTTTGAACTTTATCATGTTATAAATATCCAACTGCCGGATGGTCCATTTAGATCATCTTTCAATTTTAGGAAATGCTCCCCTGCCTTTGTTTACTGAAAAGATTTCTAGATTTTTTTTAAAGTTTGTGATGTCTAATACAAATAACGAAAATGTTATCCACTTTTAACCCAGATAATATGATCATTTCAATTCTATGCTGCTCTTCGTGCTTCTTTACAATATCCGAAGCATTTTTGACTACTCTGATATCCTTATCGAAAATAATTGTCCTTTTTTAATTTAAAATGATTGCTTTTGTATTTGTTACAACTCTTGAAGCTTTTCTAGCAACATTATAGACCTAGTGGAACTCATTGAGCAAATAACTATCTAAGCACATATAATTATTTGCTATGAAAATAATAATATACTCCTGGATTTATCCTAAAGGTACCTTAATTGGCAAAAACAAGGAAGATTTTTTTATGAAAAACCGAAAAAAATTAACGATCCGTTGCTCATAAGTGAATCATAAATAAAAATGTATGCACATATAATTATTTCTAAGAGGTTAGTATTTCAGAGCATATCTTCGTCATTTGTCAAAAAAATTATATATTTCAGTTATAGTAAAAGATCATAAGCTTCAGAAACTATTCAATGCCGGGTTTTAGCAATTACAATTTTCTTATTGTATTATTTTTGGATTCTAATTTCCTCGTAAAGTATTTAAAGAGTCGCTTTACATTTTTTCTTGGGTTTTATTATTTTACTTGTTCCGAGATAAAGGCCAAACAGCTAGAAGATTTTTATCATTGAACGATTCTTTTAAAATCGTACGTAAGTAGGATTTAAAAAATTCTTTATGCTAATGTGACGTCACATAGCCTAAAACCAGCTGACGAACAAAACGCTTCCATTGATATCTGATTTTTCTAATTAGAATTTAGCGTTTTAGAAGTTACGAGCGTTCAGATAAACATGTATACAGTATAGGCCAAAATTATGGATACACCTTTACAAATAGCGTTTCAACGAAATCAAATCACCTTATCAGCTTTTTCTTGGTAGATGTAATGGCGAACTCACTTCTACTAACTAGTTTTATGTATTATATTTATAACAAATTGGAACAATAGTATATAAAAAAGGATAATAATATTAACTAATGCGAAGGGGTATTTTTGGCTATTTCTATTTCCAAGAGTTCCAAGGTGCAACTTAAGGCTTTGTTTACTGCGGCATAAATTTTTGGCATTCTTCGGATTTGCTTGTGAAGTTTTTCGAAGTATCGCTGAGACACTCTTATATACTTTTTTTTTCCATTTAGTACTCCTCCAGGTAACTTAGAGCTTCAACAAAAACTTTCCTCCGAACTATATTTGGCGCAGTTTGCTTAGCTGTGTCCCAGGTGATGTTGCGAAGGGACAATTCGTTTAATATTACACGTCGCTAGATTGCCTTTGGCCTTCCCACTAGTCGACTTCCTTGGGGGTTCCATTCCAAAGACATCCTGACAATGCTGCTTCAATTTTTTCTAAGGACATGGTCAATCCAACGCCACATGAGTATTCTTATTTGAGTGCAGATAGGAACTTCACAAGTAGAGTGCCATAGTCTGATATCCTGTTGGGTCAGAATATCCCGCATATAATCCTAAGGCACTTGTTGACGAATGACTGCAGATTCGACATCATTCTCTGCGTACATTGAAGTACATTGGTGAGCGCCACTCCACAGCTTGTTCGGCTATTAAGCGTTATAAATGAGTTAGGCTTATTGCGGATCTATCAGACGATAGTCGTGCTCATCTCATAAAAGCTCTATAGTATTGACACTCTTGTATTGTGGAAACCACGATTGCACACATAAAAATCTTCTTTCTTTTTCAAATCGCCGGTACGCAGTCCCGAAGTATGTTTTATATCATTATCTTATTGGAAAATAAGTTCTTGATCAACCAATTTTTATTAAATAACTCAATGATATCTTTTGTGAGTTTTCATCAATTTTTTTAATTGGGGCAAGTCCTGCCGGTTTCACGTATTTTTACCACGATTTTTGAACAACACTCTTTGAAAGCTTTTGGCGATTTCGGCGCACGAGAATTAACAGTAAATAAATTATTTTATAAGCATAAATACCCTTCCATGAGTAAACTTCTAAGCGATTTAAGTCCAGGAACTTTAGATTTTATTTTGTTTTTTGCAATCGGGGCTACATAATAGAACTCCCATAGGGATGTTTCAGAGAACCCAAAAATCAGAAGTTTCAGATGGATAATTCGTTTATTTTTGAAGATATCGTATTTAAATTTAAAAGTCGGAAGTTTTTTGATGTTTCAAGCGTCAAATAAATTTTTTGCAAATCACTTAACTATATTATTCTACATATATAGCCCATAGAACGGATCGATGAAAAATCAATTTTTGTACAAAATTCGGTATGATTCGTTTGTTTATAAAGATATCGTAATCAATTTTGGCACTCGTGAGTTTTTTATAGGTCTCAAGCACTGCATCAAATTTTATTAAAATCTGTTGACAATATCATATAGCTCCCATAGGACCAATCGGTCCAAAAAAACATTTTTATACCCTTTAACATCCATATAATATATTAAATTTGCGCAAGCCCAAATTGTATGTAACATACAGAAGGAGTCGTTGAGACACCTCAAAGTTATATAAAATATGATCATGGTGACTAGAGAAGTCGATATACCCATGTCTGTCTACTCGTCAGTCCTTTTGTCTGTAACGCCTAGATCTCAGAGATGGTAAGAGCTAGAGTAACCAAACTTTCACATTAGATCCCATATTCCATAGAAGACATGTTTATTTTATTTTTTTTGGATATCGGGGTTTAATTATATAGCTCCCATAGGGGTGTTTGAGACGACCTCGAAAAATAATAAAAGTTTTAGATGGATAATTCGTTTGTTTATGAAGATATCGTAATCAAATTTGGCATTCGAAAGTTTTTTTTAGTTCCCAAGCTTTGCACCAAATTTGATCAAAATCGGTTTACTATATCATATAGCTCTTTTTTTATACAAAATTCGGTATATTTAATTTTTATTAAAGATACCGTAACCAGATTTGGCATTAAGAAGTTTTTTAGAGTACTTAAGCAATGTACCAAATCTAAACAAAATCGGTTGACTATATCATATAACTCCCGTAGGGCCGATCTTCCAAAAATCGATATTGCAACAAAATTTGTTGTGTTTTGTTTGTGTGGGAATTCGTTCCGTTTGTTTTTAAGATATTTGAACCAAATTCATCAATCAGAACTTTTTTAAAATACCAAAGCACTTTGTCAAATCTGATCAAAATCGGTTGACAACATATATCATATAGCTCCCATAGCAATGATCGGTCAAAAATTTTTGCTTTAAAATTATTCTGTTTTTGGATTTTTATAAAGGAATCTAATTCAAAGTCAAATGTCTTTGGTATTTTAAAGTAATATATCGGATTTTATTGCCAGCTAGTGGTATAGGGTATCCCAAAGTCATTCGCGCCCGATTTTTTTATATATAAATGAGTAATTATAAACTTGTGTTTGGTATTTGTCCAATTTAATTGGAAGATGTACGAATTAAATGCAATTAACAAACACACCAACAGATGGCCCATCCTATATATAAATTTTCAGATATCCATGCACATCGGTTATTTTTTGGCACGATTGAGTTAGTAGCTAGAAATTGGCTTCGTAGGTAAAACATGCCAAACTGATTTATTTTTAATCAATGGTTGATTTTCCCCGGACCTTGAGTGTGATCTCACCTAAACTAGGTCGGAAATGATGGGGAATACGTTAAATCCATAACTAAAAGTATGCTACAAGCTTTGGTCTGACATGATTACTAAGATCGCATGCTGTTTGAATTTGAAGTATACTTTTAGTAGCTAGTTTAACTTTGTTGGTCACTGTTCATCTGGTTTCCAAGTTATCCGTGTGAAGTTGGGATTCTATATTTGTTTTCTTGATAGTGCAAATTCGTAAGCTATATCCCGAAAGCGGACTGAGCAATGCCAAAGCAATACAGATGAAATTTGTTACTAAGTGTAAAACGATCGATGTGGTGACCTCTAGTGGAATGAATACTCCAAACTTTAGAGTGTACGAATACAAATTTAAGTAAGCTTAGCATTCTACAATTAGAACAGTATGGAACTCAACTAAAATCATCATAAGAGCTGTTTTATTTATGTCAATAGTTAGTTTAACGAAAATCTTGTCAATTTCGATATTAATAGTTTTGGAGACGTATATCATATTGTAGTCATATTGTAAGCATGTATCGAAAATCGTTGAGCGACTTACCGTCTACGGCTTCTACGGCTGAAAGAGTAGCTAAAAAAATAGCAAAAAGCGAGCCCGATTTAAAAGCAAAAGCCGCAATGGGCTCAATCTTCCAGCCGGATTCTAAGGAAACAAAAAAAACAAAAATACTTTCCGACGAACTCTCTTCAGATTCCAACAATAACACTAATCTTTCGGATAGTCTACAAAATTTCTCTGCGGAAGATGTGAGCTCGCCATTACCATCACACATTGATTCTGAGGACTCAAAGGACAAGCTTGAAAACGAAGAATTACAAAAAGAACGGGACAAACTAGCTCAGGAAGTGCGTCTTCTAAAATTACGAATAGCTGGGCTTGACATAGAAAACGATTATATGGAAGAACAGACCAAAAAAATGACGCAACAAGCTGAGGAAAAAGCGCGCTTTATGGATAATATTGGGACTGAGCTTTTAGGCGCCACAAAGCAGGTGCTCTCTTTGCAGACTGCAGAAAACTTGCCTCAGGACCTTCTGCCGCAAATATTTGCTACATTTTCCGAAGATAAACCGTTTATGGCTGATATACAAAATATAGATGAAGAATTATCTAAAGCATTGCAGGAAATAAAAATACAGGCCGATGGGGAGCATCAAGCTGAAGTTAAAGATGAGCTGGAAAAAGCAGTCCGTACCGTAAATGAAGCTATAGCCGAGAATGATAAGTCTGAAAAGGATCGAGAGAAGGAAGAGAAGCGCCAAAATCTATTGGAAATCAAAGGCAACTGTTTCAAGTTATTGACTGAGAATCTATCGAATCTCAGTTCTGGGGTTGATGCCAAGTATTTGGAAGAATTGGAAAAACTTTATGATGACGAAACACAAAAATTTGAAGACGTTGATTGACTTTATGTAAATCCGTCCTTATATGTATGTTATGTTATGTTTATTTTGTTATTGATATAAAGAAAATCTGAGCAGACAAGTTTATTTTACTTTTTTGATGTAGGGGCTTCATTATAATACTCCCACAGGAATAAATAAATTTATCCAAAGTTTAATATGTATTAAAAATATTACGTTTTTATTTGCTTTAATAATTATTAATTTTTAAAGCTAAAATAAAATTATTCCTTTATTTTTAAAATATGCACTGAATACTGCTGCAGTTCCAGCTTGTTTTGCGCTTAAGTAAATAGTAAGTAGCTTAGGGCTTTAACAAAAACTTTCCACCGGACTATATATGCCGCTTAGCTATGTCCGATGTGGGATAATTCGTTTAGTATTGTACGTCACCAGATTGCCTTTGGCCGTCCCACTCGTCTGCATCCTTGGGGTTCCATTCCAAAGACATCCTGACAACGCTGCTTCGATTTTTTCTAAGAGCATGGTCTATCCAAAGCCAAATGAGTATTCTTATCTGAGTGCAGATAGGAACTTCACTTGTACCGTGCCATAGTTCCGCGTTTGATATCCTGTTGGACCAGAATATCCCTCATATAATTCTAAGTCACTTGTTGACAAGCGTTCAAACAATTCTCTATATCGAGTTGCGTTTATCGAGACCCAACTTTGCTGGCAAGGATCTCGAGATCGTTCACTTTGGCTTGGATATCACTTAGTTTATGAGATATGAGACAAATGTCGTCCGCGTAATCCAGATCTTCCAAATGACGGGTGAGATTCCACGTAATCCCACGCCTAGACTTACATACATCTATCATAACCGCGTCAACTTCTATATTGAATAGTAGCGGTGATAGGGGGCATCCTTGGGTGTTAGGCACACCGGTGATTGTTTGGAAAGTTGTACTAATTTTTCCGTTGTGTAGTACTACCAAGTCCGCATCATCGTAGATCGCTTTTAATATCGATACGATGTTGTCAGGCACTCCTTTACTCACCAATGACCAATGACATATTGCTGCTATGTCTACTGAATCAAAGGCCTTCTTGAAGTCGATGAACAGGAGGTACAGTGGTGAGCGCCACTCCACAGCTTGTTCGGCTATTATGCGTTATATACGAGTTAGGCCTAATTATTGCGGATCTATCAGACGATAGTCGTGCTCATCTCATAAAAGCTCTATAGGATTGACACTCTTGTATTGTGGAATTCACGATTGCACACATCAAGATCTTCTTTCTTTTGCAAATTGCCGGTAAACAGTCCCGAAGTATGTTTCAGATCATTATCTTATTGGAAAATAAGTTCTTGATCATCAACCAATTTTTGTTAAATAACTCTATGATATCTTTTGTGAGTTTTCATCATTTTTTTTAATTGGGACAAATCCATTAAACAAAAATGACTGCCGGTTTCACGTATTTTTATCACGATTTTTGAACAACACTCTTTGAAAGCTTTTGGCGATTTCGCTGCATGGGAATAACGAGAATTGTCAGTAAATAAAATATTTTATAAGCATAAATACCCTTCCATGAGTAAACTTCTAAGCGACTTAAGTCCAGGAACTTTAGATTTTATTTTGTTTTTTTTTGCAATCGGGGCTACATTATAGAGCTCCCATAGGGATGTTGCAGAGAACCCCAAAAAAACCAGAAGTTTCAGATGGATAATTCGTTTATTTTTGAAGATATCGTATTTAAATTTAGCAGTCGGAAGTTTTTTGATGTTTCCAAACATAGTGTCAAATTTTTTGCAAATCCCTTAACTATATCATTCTATATAGCTCCCATAGGACGCATCGATCAAGAAATACTTTTTTGTACAAAATTCGGTATGATTCGTTTGTTTATAAAGATATCCTAATCAAGTTTGGCACTCGTGAGTTTTTTATAGGTCTCAAGCACTGCATAAAATTTTATTAAAATCTGTTGAATATATCATAAAGCTGCCTTAGGACCAATCGGTCCAAAAAAACGTTTTTATACGATGTACCATATGGTACAAAGCTTATATTAAATTTGCGCAAGCCGAAAATGTATGTAACATACAGAAGGAGTCGTCGGAGACACCTCAAAGTTACCTAAAATATGATCAGGGTGAATAGAGAAGTCGATATACCCATGTCCGTCTATGTGTCAGTCCTTCTGTCCGTCTGTCCATATGAACGCCTAGATCTCAGAGATGGTAAGAGCTAGAGTAACCAAACTTTCACATTACATCCCTTATTATTCCATGGGAGACAGGTTTATTTTATTTTTTTGATATCGGGGTTAAATTATATAGCTCCCATAACAACGATCGATTAAAAATGGTTGCTTAAAAATTATTCTGTTTTTGGTTTTTTATAAATTTGGCAATCAAATGAATTTGATGTTTTTAGGCAATATATCGGATTTTATTGCCAGCTAGTGGTATAGGGTATCCCAAAGTCGTCCGCGCCCGACTTTTTTATACATAAATGAGTAGTTTGAAACTTGTGTTTGGTATTTACCCAATTTCATTGGAGGATATACGAATTAAATGCAATTAACAAACACACCAACAGATGGCCCATCCTATATATCCATTTTCAGATATCCATGCACATCGGTTATTTGTAGGTACGATTAAGTTAGTAGCTGCAAATTGGATTGGTAGGTAAAACATGCCAAACTGATTTATTTTTAATCAATGGTTGATTTTCCCCGGATTTTGAGTGTGATCTCACTTAAACTAGGTCGGAAATGAAGGGAAATACGTTAAATCGTTAAAACTAAGAATATGCCACAAGCTTTGGTCTGACGTGATTGCTAAGATCGCATGCGACTTGAATATGAAGTATACTTTTAGTAGCTAGTTTAACTTTGTTGGTCACTGTTCACCTAGTTTCCAAGTTATCCGTGTGAAGTTGGGATTCTATATTTGTTTTCTTGATAGTGCAAATTCGTAAGCTATATCCCGAAAGCGGACTGAGCAATGCCAAAGCAATACAGATGAAATTTGTTACTAAGTGTAAAACGATCGATGTGGTGACCTCTAGTGGAATGAATACTCCAAACTTTAGAGTGTACGAATACAAATTTAAGTAAGCTTAGCATTCTACAATTAGAACAGTATGGAACTCAACTAAAATCATCATAAGAGCTGTTTTATTTATGTCAATAGTTAGTTTAACGAAAATCTTGTCAATTTCGATATTAATAGTTTTGGAGACGTATATCATATTGTAGTCATATTATAAGCATGTATCGAAAATCGTTGAGCGACTTACCGTCTACGGCTTCTACGGCTGAAAGAGTAGCTAAAAAAATAGCAAAAAGCGAGCCCGATTTAAAAGCAAAAGCCGCAATGGGCTCAATCTTCCAGCCGGATTCTAAGGAAACAAAAAAAACAAAAATACTTTCCGACGAACTCTCTTCAGATTCCAACAATAACACTAATCTTTCGGATAGTCTACAAAATTTCTCTGCGGAAGATGTGAGCTCGCCATTACCATCACACATTGATTCTGAGGACTCAAAGGACAAGCTTGAAAACGAAGAATTACAAAAAGAACGGGACAAACTAGCTCAGGAAGTGCGTCTTCTAAAATTACGAATAGCTGGGCTTGACATAGAAAACGATTATATGGAAGAACAGACCAAAAAAATGACGCAACAAGCTGAGGAAAAAGCGCGCTTTATGGATAATATTGGGACTGAGCTTTTAGGCGCCACAAAGCAGGTGCTCTCTTTGCAGACTGCAGAAAACTTGCCTCAGGACCTTCTGCCGCAAATATTTGCTACATTTTCCGAAGATAAACCGTTTATGGCTGATATACAAAATATAGATGAAGAATTATCTAAAGCATTGCAGGAAATAAAAATACAGGCCGATGGGGAGCATCAAGCTGAAGTTAAAGATGAGCTGGAAAAAGCAGTCCGTACCGTAAATGAAGCTATAGCCGAGAATGATAAGTCTGAAAAGGATCGAGAGAAGGAAGAGAAGCGCCAAAATCTATTGGAAATCAAAGGCAACTGTTTCAAGTTATTGACTGAGAATCTATCGAATCTCAGTTCTGGGGTTGATGCCAAGTATTTGGAAGAATTGGAAAAACTTTATGATGACGAAACACAAAAATTTGAAGACGTTGATTGACTTTATGTAAATCCGTCCTTATATGTATGTTATGTTATGTTTATTTTGTTATTGATATAAAGAAAATCTGAGCAGACAAGTTTATTTTACTTTTTTGATGTAGGGGCTTCATTATAATACTCCCACAGGAATAAATAAATTTAGCCAAAGTTTAATATGTATTAAAAATATTACGTTTTTATTTGCTTTTATAATTATTATTTTTTACAGTTAAATTAAATTATTCCTTTATTTTTAAAATATGCACTGAATACTGCTGCAGTTCCAGCTTGTTTTGCGCTTAAGTAAATACGTTTAAAAAAAATATGACCATGGCTAAGTCAATGGTACATAATCATATTAAATCTAAGACAAAAAAAAGTTTCGAGTATATTATGTATAAGATCTATTGTGGGATTGTATGTTTTCCAATGTGTGTGTCTTCATATGGCTAATATTTAGCACTATCAGATATCCTCGCATGACGTCATGCTGCCTCCGCTCGAGGTGAGCTCCATTTTAATGTGCGGCGTTGTTGCATTCACTGACGTCATTGGCGCTGCTGGCGCCACCTGCGAACGCGCCGTTAAACTATAAACATCGTTCTCACATGTGGCGCCACCGCCGCCGGCGCTGTTGTTGTTGTTGTTGCGCTCCTCCGGCTTAAGCACATCGCACGGCACATGAGCGTAGGCGTGGCCCATAGCCTGTGCCTGTGCCTGCGCCTGAGCATGGGCCTGGGCGTGAGCCGCCTGCGCCGCAAAGCTGCGCACCTGCAAAAAGAGGCCGCCATTGTTGAGCAGACGCGCCTGATGCTCCTGGGCCTTGGCACGTAAGCAGGCAATGGAGTTGTTTCTGCAAGAGAGAAGGGAGTTAAAAATAAGATTGGGAATCAGCTGATGAGTCTATAGAAATTGGGGTATGATGGAAATGAAACTCTTTTGCAACGAATAAAGCAATTTTGTTTTTAATGAGTAAGGAGCCCTAAAGTAGCTATATTCACTAAGACAGGGAAGGACTAAGACCTGGTCCTATATTAAGGGGAAGTAGTTAGAAGATTTGGAATATTTAAATGAAGCAATTTTACTTCCATGTCTCAGTAGTCGTGAAATTGCAATATTCTATACTGAACTCATAGGCAGGGAAGCACTAAGCCCCTTACAAGATTTTGAATATACAAAAAAATTGTTTTATAAAAAATTTGCGTGGAAAAACTCTAGATAAGCGGTTCTGCAGGTATAAGGGCAATTTTGACTTAACTCCCAATATCCAGACAATCCTAGCATGTGCGAGTACTGAGATAATCTTTAATATATCTCATTATAAAGCTATGTCAATATCTGTGGCGCATCCATAGGAGGTTTTTCGGGTCTGACCCACCTCTGCCAGAATAGCAATATCATTTAACTCCCATGACTCCGAAGCCAAGATCTAGAGAATCTCAGCATGTCAGAGTGCTGAGATAATCTTCAATATATCTCGTTTAGTAGTTATGCCAAAATCAATGATGCATCTACAGGGGGTTCTTCAAGTTCGAGCCTCCACACCCATAATGGAAATATGACTTAACTCCCATGAATATGAAGCCAGGATCCAGAGAATATATCTCGTTTGGAAGTTATGTCAAAGTCAGTGACGCATCCAAAAGGGGAAAGTTTCGGGTCCGAGTCCCGCACTCCCATAATGGCAATATGACTTAACTCCCTTGAATCCGAAGCCAAGATCCAGAGAATCCCTGCATGTCAGAGTACAGAGATAATCTTCTATATATCTCGTTTGAAAGTTATGCCAAAATCAATGACGCATATACAGGGGATTCTTCAAGTCCGAGCCCCCTTACTCCCATAATGGAAATATGACTTTACTCCCATGAATATGAAGCCAGAATCCAGAGAATCTCAGCATGTCCGAGTACTGAGATAATCTTCAATATATCTTGTTTTGAAATTATGTCAAAGTCAGTGACACATCCAAAAGGGAAAGGTTTCGGGTCGAAGTCCCGCACTCCCATAATGCCAATATGAATTAACTCCCTTGAATTCGAAGCCAAGATCCAGAGAATCCCAGCATATCAGAGTGCTGAGATAATCTTCAATATATCTTGTTTTGAAGTTATGTCAAAGTCAGTAACGCAACCACAGGGGATTTTTCTGCTCAGAATGGAAATATGGGTTAACTCCCATGAATCTGAAGCCAGGATCCAGAGAATCTCAGCATGTCCGAGTACTGAGATAACCTACAATATATCTTGTTTTGAAGTTATATCTAAATCAGTGGTGCACCCTTAGGAGGGTTTTCGACTCTGTGCTGACATCTCCCCTAATATTTGGAAAAATGACCAAATCCTTTTGATGAATAAACTTCAAAGTAGAAAATCCGCTACGAATCCACGCCTAGTTTTAGTGACCCTAGCGACAAAAAATTATGTAAACGCTGAAATTCTTTTTTTGCATAGAAATCGCAATAAATTGTATCTGTGAGTAATCGGGATGCCTTCATCGGTTCCTTCCATTTTGCTAGCTACTTCTGGGATTGTCTGGATGGTAATCCTCAAAATTGTTTGCTATATAAAAAGATACAGCGGCTTCCGTATAAAAATGGAGTAAATGCACAAACAAAATGAAGGGGCTCCGCTGCTGTTCGCTTCTGACATTTCCCAGGGGAATTAATTGGAAGAACTTGGCAATAATTATCTTCCGCGTTTGAGTGTAATACTTTATAGATGGAGAGGCACCCATATATTAATGGTGTAAATGCGCTAAAAATAACTAAGGGGCTCCGTCGCTGTTCCCTTCCGACATTTCCTAATGAAATTTATTGGAAGAACAGGGCGATAATCATTTTCCGCGTTTGAATATAAAATTTACGGATGCAGAGACTTCCGCATAAAAATAGAGTAAATGCACTAATTAAACTAAGGGGCTCCGCCGCTATTCTCTTACGACATTCCTTAATGGAATTTATCAACTTATTCTTATTAGCTTTATTAGCCTCCGCAACAATCGCCCTTCATTTGTTCCTCTCTGTAACAACACATCTCCAGTGTCGGGTATCTATTTTTCTCCTATCGGCTTCTACATCTTCCAGCCATCGTTTTCTTGGGCGCCCTCTTTTTCTTTAATCGGTTTCAATATAAATTTCTCTTGAGCTATTCTTTCAGTGAACATTCTTAGAGAATGATTCATCCACCTTATTCCCTGTGCTTTAACAAATCTTATAATCATATTGGAGAAACTCTCTCTCAATTCCTGTTATCCCCAGTGGGACATAGGGCCTCCACAAAACTGTGTACAACTTTGATCTCACCTAAACGCATCCGGATCGTGCTCCATAAGCGCTGCCGCCGCTGCTGCCGCCGACAGATGATGAGCATGCAGCGCGTTGTGTGGGGGTTGCTGTTGTTGTTGTTGCTGCTGCTGCTGCGCGGCCGCTGCTGCCGCCGCCACAGCCGTATTCATGATCATGTGAAAATCCTTGCTGGAAGCAGCCGCGCCTGCTCCAGCTGCATTGGCTGCATCTAGCAGCGGATGATACGAAGGCGTTGGTGCCACCGCTGCGCTGCTGCTCAGATAAGGATGTGGTTGTGTTGGTTGTGCGGTGTTAGCTCCATGAGGCAGCAATGTGGCAGCATGATGATGCGGTAATTGCTGCTGCGGTGAGGGTGTGCTAAGCTCAATGTGTGGTGAGCCGGAGCTGTTGGTGGTGGCACCCGTGGGCGTGGTGGCTGCTGATGAGGCGGAATGTGTGGCCGGCATATAACCGCTGCTGCCAGGTGCCGTGGAGTTGGAGTTGGGCGGCGCATTGGAGGCCAAGGTGGCGCAACTGCTGGGCGCCGGACTGACCACATTAAGCGATTCCGTGGAGGAGCTCAAGGCACGCGTATGAGCACGCAAATCATCGGAATGCGCGGACTTGGAACCGGCCGAATCCTCGTGATCACTAACGCCAGAGTCATCCCTAAGCGTTGACTGTGCCTCAATAGACTTACGATGCATGCCTGTAGCAAAGAGAAGAGGGATTTAAGTTGACTTCAAAAGGATTTGTGCATAGATATTTAATTAAATAAAATTTATGTATATACCTTGCCCAGACGCTAAGCCACTTAAAATTAAGAAGCTACCAGAAAATTAATTTGCACCACACCCAGCGAATTAAATGCAGCGCCAAGTGGCAGGAAGCAGGTCGCATATGCCGCATATGCTGTTTATATGCCAAGTGCCAGGCTCAGACAATGCCAATAGATAAACGATAAATGTCAAATAAAGGAAAACCCAAACGTTGAGCATCCCTAATGTGCCGCCTACCCCTAACCCAAGCCACAGCGGCGTGTGCATTTTGCATTTATTAAGCGATTATTAACAAATAAAAGAATGTGCAAAGTTCGTATCGGAATTGAAATCCACCCCTCGGACTCAGGCACTCCACTCCGACTCCCGGCACTTGTTAACTACTTTACGCTGTCGGGCTGCTAATCCGCAAAGTCATTGCGGCATGCAGACTGCTTGGACTGCTTTAGAAGGGGGGTTACGGCTTAGTTAAGAGATCGTCAAAGAAAATTTACGCAACATATGACCAGAAAAGTTTTACGCTTCTCACAAATATGTTCACAATTATTGGCCAAGGATGAGCTGGATAGTAGGGTGGGTGGTTGGTTGGGTACACTTGGCATGGGGTATTATATCATTTGTTAAGCCCTGTCTCATCAAATTTAATTAAGCTTTTGATAGAGTTTGTATTGTCTAAACTAAATGTTTATTAGTTAGAGGTAGTTTAGATATATTTGATATGATTGTTGCATTTACATTTTTGTTCCATACCTAGTAGCCAGGGTGCCACTGCCTCATTATCCTTGGCCGATTTGAGTATGGTATCGGGCAGTGGCAATGAATGTCTCACCATTGCGCCATATAAACCATATTCGGCCATTATGGTGCTGCCGCCCCAGACTTTTTCGGTTTTACGCCATTTGGCACGACGATTTTGGAACCACACCTGAAAGAAAGAAAAAATGTCTGCATAAGGTGACGTTTTTTTTTTTTGGTAATACAATGGAGCATCATTAAGTAGATGATAAAATATGGGAACATTATCATCATTACACATAAATTTAAATGTAGGTTAGAGGAGGTCAAGATTCGGATGGACTTAAAAAAACTACAGCTCATGGTGAGGCTGTTTTAAGTGCAAAAACGTCCGTATGACGTCACAGACAAAGGACTTTTTTTTTTAATAACTCTACGGAGCAAAAATTAAGAATATGATAAATATGTGTACTCTATGACCATTATCCATTAATACAGATCAAGATTTGGGTTGATTTCGAAGTGCAAGAGCGTCCGTATGACGTCACACACAAGGAACGTTTTTTTTTGATAACACCATGAAGCAAAACATTGAGCAGATTATAAATATGAGTATCCTATGACCATTATCCATAAATACAGATTAGAGGAGGTCAAGATTTGGGTTGACTTCAAAAAAATCTGCAGCTTATGGTGAGGCTGCTTCAAGTGCAAGAATGTCCATATGACGTCACAGACAAAGAACATTCTCTTTTGATAACACAATGCAGCAAAAATTAGAAATATGATGTAATAGCGGTAACTTAAGACCATTATCCATAAATACAGATCAGAGGAGGTCAAGATTTGGGTTGACTTCGAAGTGCAAGAACGTTTGTATGACGTCACAGACAAGGAACTTTTTTATAACACAATGAAGTAGATGATAAAATATGGGAACCCTATCATCATTAAATTCAAATACAGGTTAGAAAAGGACAAGATTTTGATTGACTTCGAAGAAATTTGCAGCTTATGGTGAGGCTGCTTTAATTGCGAGAGCTTCCGTATGACGTCACAGACAAGCAATGCAGTGGAAGGCCAAAAATTCCTTACGAGAGAATATTATTGCAAAAAAAGCAAAAGTACTTGGTCTCAAACAAGTTATTTAACAATTTTTTATATCCTTGGGAAAGCAATTAGTCAAGATTTGGGCTGACTTCGAAGAAATCTGGAGCTGCAGCACAGTAGCTTTTGGTGAGGCTACTTAAATTAAGACGTCACAGACAAGCAATCTCTTTATCCATTTGATGAAAAATGGTAACACTACGACAATCCAATGAAAATCCTGCGGAACGGTTGGCCCTGCTGTAATATCAAAAGATCTTGTATGCCCAGAAAAAATCACTCTACATAATAAAAAATAGTTTTGCCTGTTTATGACTTCTCATACTCTGGAGAGCACTATGTGCAATTTGATGTGACGTAGCCCAACACCGAATTTGCCTATAACCAGCAGACGACCAAGACCCTGCCAGGGCTACCTCATTTGTGAAATTATGACAAGCGATTTGGAAGTTACGAGCAAACAGATGAACTTTATAATAATGATTTAGAGAAAAATGAGAAAATGTGCCGGTCTCTCTATTACACCTTTCAATTGTCCCCCATTTGTACCTCCCTCCCATCGGGCCTGCTTAGAACCATTGTTCTTGAAAAAATTGTATTGTATTCTTAGGATCAGGGCCATAAAGAGAAAACCCGGGTCGAGGGGGTATCAGTCTCTCTATTACACATTTGAAAAGATTCACGACAGTACGAAAGTAATTTCAACTAATTCCTGACAAAACTTCAGGACCCAGGAGAATCCACCCTTCTCCCAACCCTCTCGACTGGCCTGCCTAGGACCATTGGCCTTAATAAATTTTATTGTTTTTTGAAAAATGCAGCTTTTTTTCTCGAAAAGATGAGAGATGTTTTCAGCAGCCCGTTACTTCATAGGGTACTCTCGTAAAAACTGCCTTAGGTGCCTAAAAGTAGTGCCAATCAAATTTTGATGACTTTTAATCAAAGTCATACTAGCGAAAAAACTCGACAAGTGCTTACAAAAATTTGTTCTATATACAAATTACTTGACTTAATAAGAAGCTAAGGACATCGAGTATGCTTCATTACCTTCCATACGGTCAAAGGATATTGCTTAAAGTTGGGCATACTCTACTCTCTCTAAGCGTATGCAGATTGCAAATTATTGAATAAAAAAATCATTGAAATTGAAAAATGTAAATAAAATGTTTTTTAAATGCTAATACAAGGAATGGACAATGGCGTACAGTCAGTCCCCCAAAGGATGACAACAGCTTTGACATACTAAGCTTATGTGAGAGAGTTAGAGGGAGCTGAAGGAGCAGCTGAAAGAAGCAGCCTGCACATAATAGCAAATAATATACATATTCGCATATAAGTGACCAAATTAGATTATCTTCCAAAACATTAAACCGATTTTCATGCAACAACATCGCACACACACAATAATAAGAAAACATTAAATGTTGATCACAAAGGAGAAGCGCCAGGACCAGCCCAGAGCAACACCAACAACAACTGTCACAATAAAAGGATTTGGCACACAAAACGTGCAGAACTCTGGCCAATGTCAAGGGATAAGAGGGGCTGGAACTAAAGTCAAACCAAACCAGGAACCAAAAGGATTTAACTGCTAGCTGCTGCAACCCTCACTCGTCGTTGCTGCTGCTGCTCTTGGCAACCCTGGCCCTGGTGTGCAACGAAAAAGAAGTCATCATTTTTCTGGTCCATCAAATCGTTTAGTTTAGCTATTAGTCATGTATGGCATAAAGGGCTGTACTCTGCCAAGTGTGACAGCGGGCAGGGTGGCGGAGTCAAGGCAGAAATTGCCCACTAAAGTGAAATCAACGAGGATGAAGTGGCTCTGGCCAGCAAAAGCTTCTAGAAGAAAATTTATAATAAAAAGGAAAATATGCAAAATAGACAGCAGCCCAGGGAGTGGGAACAGAGAGCAGCAGCCGGAGCAGGATCTGGTATGTGTGTGTGTGTGGGAGTTAAAGTCTCAGCATTGTGGCGACATTTTTGCTCAAATTCTTTTTGGCACGGGCCAAAGACCATTCAAATAACTTCTGAGCACAAAAAAAAAAGGATGGCATTCGAAAGAGAAAGATTGAAAAAAATCGCAACAAATCGTGAGCCATTCACTCCACTCCACTCCACCACCCCCAAGATAAACTGGTTTGCTTTTCATTTTTGGCGTAGCCATTTTGTGGGTCTTAGCAAATAATCTTTTGGTATTTTTTAGGCGCCTACAAATTGTCGAAACATAATGGCACCATTGTGGGTAAGCCCATAAATTTTGCGTATGAGTGAAAAATTGGCAACCGACCGACAGTAGAAGCCACTCAGTACGCCTCGTTGCAACCCAATAAATTTTGTGCTTTCTACTCCAAGTTGGCTGCTTGCCCTATCAGCAGGGTTTTACAGCAAATTAAACTTGCCTAATAGCAAAGGTTGCACGAGGGGATTTCAAATAGTCGAAAGTGGTTTGTCGTTAGAAAATTTAATTGGAAAAATGCTTGCATCATAAATCGGATCAGTTGGGTTTTAGGAGACAAGAATATCGCTGAAAATGAGCTGTCAGACGTATTAGCAAGGATCAGTGCAGCAGAACCGCTGAACCATAGGGCTTGGTAACCACGAGGTACGAGACCTACTGAGAATGTAAAAAGAAAACAAACGGCTGCTTCACTGGGCACGGATACCAGGACGTAAGCAGTCAAAAATCCTACTCTGTAACAATTCTTCTGTCAATCTCGACTCCCAGTGAAGCATAGGACCACCAACAACCATAAGAGATTTAAGTTCGTGATAACTGACGGGAAAAATACCGTGACGATCCTGACTGGCCTCTTGACGTGACACTGTAGGCTCCGCTCCACTTTAACAAAACTGCCATAGCGGATTGCAAACTAGGTCGCTGCTTTAGCATGGAGAAAGAAACTTCAGGGTATCTACTATTTAAATGCATGGCACTCCTGGGCACCGGAGATCCTTGTTACCAAATCCAAACAAAATACTGGAATATATGCAGGCCATTGGACTTTGAAGTTATCAACCAGTTTTAATATCTTAGTTCGTATATTAAGTTACATTAGAGATAGAATTAAATTCGAATTCAACCCACTTCTCAACAGAACCATAAAGCTCCGGATTTATAACGAATATAAGACACGGACTCTGATATAGAACTCTTAGAGAGGATTGAAAGAAAATGTTTACAATTAATTCTTGATCTGATAAGAATTGATCCTAATAATTACTGCGCTCGCAACAACGAAGAGCTACGGAAGATATCTAACAACATAAGTCTAGCTGTCTATGTCAAATCACAAAGGCTAAATGGACCGAACATTTTGGGAGAACGCGAATACCAATTCTAAAAAAAACCGGCTTCAATGAACCAGTTGGAAGAAGAATAGTTGGATGACCGATGTGGTCAATCGGATAAATGGAGTAAATGATGATTTAGAAAAAATAAAAGTCCTTAATTGAGAGGAAGCTGCAAACGATAGAGATTATTGAAGAAATATTATTCGAAAGCCCAAAGCTGAACTTTAGATGTAGCGCCAAGCATGGCGATGATTAGACTTTTAGGAGAGCTCTGAGCCGTAAAGGAAGTACAATAGATCTATTTGGATCCCAGTACATCTTTACACCCATTACTGATAATAATAAATGGGTTCACCTTTTTAAGAACTGTCAAGAATATTTTAGTACATATTACAGGGAAAAGGATGTGCGGCGACTAGCTGGCAGTGATAGTTTTTCCAATACTACTATTTTAGAAGCTGTCAAGGACATCATCGCACTGTGAAATAACTTGAGCGGCAAGGGACACTTTTGAGCCTTAAGCCACCAACCAGAGAGAGATTGGTGCATAGCGAAGACAATATAGATGTACCGTGTTCCTCCTTTCAAAATATTTATCTCAATGAACCTGGTAAAAAGTGCTAATTTGGCGCCTATCAGCTGTATTGGCTTACGCTACAGGATTGAATCGCTTCAATTTGGGAAAAGATTTGGGGCTACAATCGATTTAGATTCTACTAACGTTAGAATTAAAGATGAGCGAATATAGACAACGTAGTCAGCTCTTTAGAAACCTGGTTTTGGAACAAAAGGCAGTGCCAAATTGGGTGAGGCGAGTTCGGAGGAAGCTTCAGGCGAAAAGATGAAGTTACTCTCAATTGATGAACTTGATCATTTTTATACGCCCAATGGTCCTAATGACCCAGAAAATAGAATTGGAAAAATGTTTCTTAAAGCATTTAGTGAAAGAAATCATATCGTCCACGATGTTTTTGGAGCACCAAATGAATATGATAGAAACATTAGATTGGATTAAAAATACTTATGTAGAAAATTTATCGGGGGTAATCTTGATTATCGGCTGACATGGTAACCACATCGTCCACGACTGCAACTCTTTAAACAACCTATAATTAATAGAAGATTCTCTTGAAGCGTTATTCGAATCACGTCACAGTACTGCATACAAAAAATTAGGTGAGATGCTTCTGCGGTATTCCATTCATAATCTAATTTTTTTTCGTCACTGGTAGCACATTACGTCCTGATCTCTGTTAAATTGTCATTGAAATACAAATTTTCTACCTACAGTTCCAAAGTGCATGCCGGCCAAGCAAGGATATTTATGATAAGGGACTGACCACCTTGAGAAAAAGGTCAAAAGGTCTTTTGTCATTGATGTGGTTTGAAACGCTCCGCTACGCCCTTCGGACGTCCAGGCATATACTGAGGAAGCCGCTCCTAACATGGAGAACAAACGATATTGCAGCCGCTTACTATGAGGGGGTTCAATTTTATAAATAGCAAAGAACAAAATAGATGCTGTCCTTTGCTACAACTAGAAGTCTAATTAGGCCATTAAATAAGGTTACGTCCTGACCTAAAAACTACTTCAGGCGTCTCTCCTGGATCTTTGATCTTTCACCCTTCTTTTCGCAGGATACTCGCAACATCACCACTTTTAACCTTGTTCCCGACATAACCAATCCAACAGATGCATTCCTGCCTTTTGCTTTAACTAGGAGTCTTATTCGCACACTTACTAAGGTTACTTGCTGACCTAAGACCTACTTCAGGCGGGTCTCCTACTTCTGATCTTTCTATCCTACTTTTCGTAGAGTTTTCTTTACATTCGCTTTTTTAACCTTACGCCCAACATTATGAATCCCGTCTAGGAATGAATCCTAAACGCCAAAGACCTTACAATACCACTTTCATTTCACACACTCTAAGAATTTTTGCGTCAGACTGGAATCACTCAAGCCCTATCGCTATAAAGCAAAAGTCATAGGATCTGAGAACTTTGTCAGGCGGATTCGTTATGATATGGTGCCAATGTAGTTTTAATCCTTAACAACATCAAAAGAGTAGCCTTTAAAAGCATTTGAATCGTCACGATTCTCCATACTTGCTCTAATTCATATCCAGATCGAACTTTGCAGATTTTTTTTTAATAATCGCAAAAGGTTCTGGTAACAGACCGAATGTTAGCAACAGGACACTGTTATGAAAGATATACATCAAAAAATTTGTAAAGAGAGCATTGCCTGCTCTTTCGATTTTATTGGGTCGAGTACCAAATTAGCAGCGTCAACTCAACTCAATAGAGCTTCTCTCTCCGCAAGCCATAAGAGCAACAAAATCCTTTAACGGATTTAACTAACTCCGGAACACTGCCAAACAAAAAAAACAAGTACTAAACCTTAAGTTTTACAATTGGCAAATCCGGATAAAATCACTTAGATGCCATATGACAAAATTAAGTGTGACTGTAATGATAATGACAATCAGGACAGTGATGATAATGATGATGATGATGTGTTACTGCTTTGGCAAATTTTGGGAAGCCTCTGGGATGCTTTGGTACGGCTGCTGCTTGCTGGGAGGCCAGACACAAAAGCTCTCTTGGCTTGGGCCTGGCTTGGATTCAAAATCAAATTAATCCGGTTTGTTATTTCATCATGCAACGTCAACGTCATCAACTCATCAGCTGCAACAACAGACAAAAGCCGCTGCTGCTGCTGCTACTGCAACAACAACAACAACAGCAGCAACAATTTGCAATAATAAATAGCAGCAAACACACACGCACGTAAACTCACACATGCAATATATACAGTCAGACCAAAAGTTATTCGAACAGCTTTAAGATTTCAGTTTAATGCTATGTCACTTGTCGCAAAAATTTTATAAATAAAGAATTAATAAATATATTAAATATTAAATTTTGCATATAAAAAACAAAAATAAAAATATTTTTGGACGCTTTTTAAATACTTAAGCCATTCATTTAAGAAAAAAGCTATTACATTTTTAATTTTTGGTATGGAACGCTTTACTACTCAATGACTTCTCTTATTTTTATCTAATAAATAATAGTCCTCTTTGGGGGTAAGTCCTCATCCGCTCCGTAACTATTGCGTTGTGGGATTAAAACTCAAAAGTTGTCTGGTGTGTTTTATATTTGTAAATTAGGCAGTTTTAAAAACGAATTGTTTACAAGCTGGAAGTTAAAAGATTACAAAAATTTTGGTATATAATTTATACACAAAAAAATTAAATTAAAAATTTAAAAAACCCCCGAACTTAAGTAATTTTCATTTAAAAAGTGAAAAATAATAAAAGAAACTTAATGTTAAAGTACCTAAGAATCTATTAATAATTCTAAAAAATACGTCGCGTTGGGGGACACGCGAGGGCAGACGTCGTTGACGGTCGTATCTTACATGCAAATTTTTTGAAGTAATTCTATGAAAGTTTTTGAAGTATTTTCTTAATTTTGTTTTTAAGTTAATCTTTGTTGCTTAATTAGACTATTTGTATTTAAATTGTTAGTTTAGGAGCGGTCCCCCAACGCGACGTATTTTTTTAGAATTATTAATAGATTCTTAGGTACTTTAACATTAAGTTTCTTTTATTATTTTTCACTTTTTAAATGAAAATTACTTAAGTTCGGGGTTTTTTAAATTTTTAATTTAATTTTTTATTTCATACTTTTTATAGGTACGTTAGGTTAAGTTAGACTTTATTATATTAAAATATACTTACTATAATTTAGATTCTTGTTAAGGTATAGATTACATTTAAGGTCAAGCTCGTTTGCTTTTTTTACGCATTCTCCCCACTTTCACTCCCACAACTTTTAAACGGCTCGACCGAATTTTCATCATGTCTAGGAACACTCGCACATAAGTCACCTTTAATACAAAAAAAAAAATAAATTGAAATCACTGCATGCGTTCGGGAGTTACGATGCCACAGACAGACAGACAGTCAGACAGACAAATTTTAAGCCAATCGGACAAAGTTGATGTTTTTAACTTCAAATGGCCATAACTTCTAAACGAGAAGAGATAGAGCAAAAATAGCCTCAGATTCGAATCAGTGGCGTCGTCAGCTTCAATAGGACTAAATTTTAAGCCAATCGGACAAAGTTTATGTTTTTAACTTCAAATGGCCATAACTTCGAAACGCGAAGAGATAGAGCAAAAACGCAAAGAGATAGAGTAAAATAACCTACAGATTCGAATCAGTGGCGTCGTCAGCTTTAATAGGACCAAATTTTAAGCCAATCGGACAAAGTTTATGTTTTTAACTTCAAATGGCCATTACTTCTAAACGAGAAGAGATAGAGCAACAATAACCTCAGATTCGAATCAGTGACGTCGTCAGCTACAATAGGACCAAATTTAAAGCCAATCGGACAAAGTTGATGTTTTCCTCCCCACTTTTACTCCCCACAACTTTTAAACGGCTCAACCGATTTTCACCAAACATGTCTAACAACACTCGCACATAAGTCACCTTTACACAAAAACTAAATTGAAATCACTGCATGCGTTCGGGAGCTACGATGCCATAGACAGACAGACAAACAGACAGACAGACAAACAGACAGACAGACAAACAGACAGACAGACACGTCAAGTGACTTATAACACCCCTCTTTTTGCAGTCGGGGTTAAAAAAAAACACAGTAAGTTAAAATATTTTTCTGTACATAAATAAAAACCTTTTGACCAAACGATTTTTTTCCGAACATTCAATTAAAAAATTTATCAAAGATTTTGTAATTAAATATTTTAAATTTTATGCAAATTTGTTTAAATATTAGTATTTTTATGATACAGTAAAATGCCGAGTCTCAAGGATGTTTTTAGTACTAAGATGCAAGTGCACATAATAAGAATAGTTTATTTAAAAAAAATCAATTTTAACTCTTATTTTTTGAAGTACAAATAAAAAATTATGAAAAATACTTAACAATTTTTATTATAAAATCGTAAAATAACTATTTTTTAAATTTTTTAATAATAATTTTATGTTATTTTTTTTTGTTCTTTTTTCCCCTCCCCTTATTTAGTCTGAACTCCTTATTTTAAGAAAATTAAACAACACATGTGTTTCGTAAAGCCTAAGAATTAGCAAATAAAATGAAATAAAATAACACAATATTAGTCAATTATTGCAAGACGTCTTTGCTAAAAAAATATTTAAAATTTAATTTTATGTGATTCTTAATATTGATTCTTCAAGCACATGTTAAGGCATCGTTGAAAAAGTATTAAATCATCACATTAAAGTGCGACATAAATTATTATCAATTCAATTTTATTTAAAAATTTTTAGGCAAAAACATGTGACGTTTAATTTCCTTTAAATACAGAGTTTAGGCTTAATTAATTTCCCTATTCTACTGTGATATTAAATTGTAATGAAGATAATAGCATTAGAGTCATAAAAGGCGAGAAATAAAATTACAAAATACCCATGAAGGCAAGGGACTTATATTTAGGTAATTATTTTCAAAGGATATTTTGATTCAGTTTCTTTTTTAATAACAACTACAGAAAAAAAAATAAAAATAAATTTCATTTTGCTAATTTTTATAATTTTATACAATGATGTTAATCAATTTTAAATATTGTAATTTTAATTTTAAATCAAAAAATTTTTGTTTTTGCATTTAATAAAAAAATAGAAAAAAATAATTATTCAAAAAATTTTATTTTAAAAATTATAAGTCTTAAGATCCCTGATGTCTGCATAATTTTTGGTCTCACTGTATAAACACACACTGATAAACATGCACTAGCTCATGTAAACAATAAGCACACATACACACACGCTCACAAAGAGGAGCGGCTGTTAAAGGAGCGGAAAATTTCATTAACAAGACACACAAGCAACAACAACAACAACAGCAGCAACAACAACAAGAAGAAGCAACAACTTTGGGTCCCCTTGCAGTCCAAGCAACAAACTGAAGAGCGGCAAGAGACAGAGAGCGAGAGAGAGAGTGTGAACGAGAGGAGCATATTTAGGCAGGCAATGTCAACTCTGCACAAGTGGGACAAATCAATAAGCTGGGATTAAGAAAATCACATATTGATTTGGACATACAATATTTAATAATTTTATTATAATATTTTTAGTTCCTAAATGGCATTGTTGTTTTTCAAAAAATTCATTCTCAACATCAATCTTAGTCCCTTTAATCCCAAAAACTAAAAATAATACTACCAGGGTTCAGGTCCAGCAGGGCTGCTCTACAAGAGAACTTCAAAAATTATAATTTTTCATGCGCTTGGGTCAATTTTTAATTTTTCCTCTAAATGGGTAAATCGAAAAAATATTCTTAGATCCCAAAATGATAAATTGAAACTAGCAGGGTTCAGATTCCGCAGGGCTGCTTAACAAGAGAATGTTCTCAGTGCAATTATTAAATTATTAATCTCCTTTTTCTGTTGAAGGACATAATATAGCAACAACTATTTAATTGGGTTAGGTTACACCGGTTGACCCCTGGGGGGGACTCACACAAAGACTGCATTGTCCTTAGTGGAAATTAATTTCATTAACTACGTTCATAACAATTAAATAATTGAATTTAGTTAATTTACATGCCATTAACATTTAATTTTATGCAGTTAAAAATATATATAGTACAAAGCTTAGCTCTTTACAATTTATTAGGATGTTTTTAGAATTTTGATAGGATTTTATTCTAAATACATTTCCCAAGTGGTGTTAATTTAGTCAAATTATATTTGATGTTTCAAAAATTCAAAAATGTTCTATATAGGTACATATATACAAAGTTTAGCTCATAACAATTTATCACGAAATTTATAACTCTTTGACTTTAAAACTTTTTAAAGTTTATTTCTTTAAAAATTTTCTTAGTGGTATTAATTAAATAAATTTATATTTAATGCTTCAATAATCAATTTCATAAAAGCATATTATAATTAAAAAGTTAATTTTATGATTTAACTTTATGGAATTCAAATTTTTTTCTAAGGGTATGGAATTTAAGAAGAATGTGAATTAAAAAAATAAGCTATGGACAACATTAAATAAAGTTGAAGGATTTTTTTTTATTATGTAATATTTATCAGCAGCCAAATATCTTAATAAAAATATTCTTCAATACTACCGAGTTATAGAAGAATTTTTTTTTATCCTACTTTCAATGTTCTTTGCAAATTTTTGCCCTCTTCTTCAGTAAGAATATGTAGTTCTTTATGGATCCGATAATGATACTCACAAACAATACTAAACTTTTTTTTGTCAAAGTATAAAGAATACAATGTTAATATCTCAATCAGCAAATCCAGGGATTTTGCATTGAAATAGATTTTTTAAACCGAAACAATTGCAATAAATTCGCTAATTATTCCAAAGTATTTAGGCAAATAATAAAAATTTCCTTGACTGACTATTTGGTCAGTCGCCTCGGATGAAGCGATCTCTATAAATAGATGTTCGAAGAGAACAGGGACCTATAGTTTATTGCCGAATCCGAACACCGGTGTCTTGATTTAATAGATTTTCATGGACAAGTAATGTAACTCCAAAAATATTTTTATGCGATTTCATGTTTATAAATATTGATTAGATGTTAGCAAAGATATAGTCAAAAGCTTAAAGCAATTATTTAAAGATCATAAAAAGTTCATAATTTGGGCTTAGAAAGCTAAATTCTAATTTCCATTATCATTTCATTTAAATAGCATTATTAGGCAGTCCTGGAATTATTTTGTTCTCAAATTCTTCTAATACGTTTTTACGATTGTTTTCTAGAATTATCTTAGTTCTGTAAATTGTATTAAGCTGACTTAACTCTGGAAAAATAAATTTTATTATTTCGTTAATTTTGATTAGAACTTAAGCGGAGAAAGTCTATTTGTCGAGCTTGTTGACTGTAGTAAAAAATAAATTTTAGATATATTTTTCCAAAATCCCAAAATAGTGTTTTTCAAATTAATTTCTAAACAATCTTGTGCTTTGAATCCTATTCCGGATAAGGAAAAAAAAATTGTTTTCTAATAATTTTTATTGATTTTGAGCTTATTTGAGAAAGTCTATCTATCGAGCTTTTTGACTATAGCTTCCAAATAAATTTTACTTATACCAAATTGGTTTTTTTCAAGTTAATATTAAATTAGTTTTGTGCTTTGAATCGGCATCGACTTATTACATTTCCTTCTTTTTATAACTTATTTATTTATTACCACCAAATTCTACAATTTTGCCCACTGTGCGACACCTGCCTTGCTCCTACGTTGCCTGACAAACAGCATTGATAATTTAATCAACTCTCATTGAATTATATCATTTTGCAATTTTGCCTGCAGTCAGGTGCCCTGGTTCCGGTTCTTGTTGTTGTTCTTGCTGTTGGCTGCAGGTGGGCATCGCGTGTTCCCGGGATCTGTCAGCTTCCGTTTCATCAACGTTGGACCCAACTTGATGGTGGTGCCCAAGTAATATTCAATCGTCATTTTGATACGCCTCGATGACGCGGCTGCTGTTTTACTGGCAACCATTTTGAGTGCGGAAATCAAAATAGGAAATGCCACAATTTTCCACAACGGAAATTCTCAGTTTCCCTAGCAGATCTGTGTCTCTGTGTGTGTGTTTGTGTGTGTGATAGGTGTGTGTTTTAGGTGCCAGACTTTGTGTGTGTCTCTAAATTGAAAATCAATCTAATTGAGATGAACAGTTTGTTACACTTAGAACGGTAGCTTAGAGTTCTTTTATAAGAAAAAATAAAGAGGGGATTTTTCCATATCGATATTAAGATGTTCGAATCGGAAAGTTGATGATTCTGAAATTATATTGAGATATGTTATCTGTTGATAACAAAGACCAATTGGACCAAACCGATAACACAGGTCAACATGGTTTAGTTGCTGAAAAGCTAATGGTGATTTCCGAAGTAATTTGCTGCGTAGAATGTAGAATCCAGGATCAGGATTTTAAGACATTTGGTAACCCGGTTATGTACCCGAAAACTCCGTGCTTTGTTTTTCTACTTTTGAGGAACTGTACCCTGCACAAAATAGCTATTTCCAACCACTGACATTTGTAGACCTGTGTCAGATTTCAGTTGAGATTATGGACGCAAAAAATTCAAGAAATTGAAAAAATCAAAAGAGGGTAATCTCAAGATATTAGCCTGTTGGGCATCGTTTGCTCCAAAGTTGCCATCCAAAAAAGATTTGGAAAATCCAATGATAATGGTCCTTTCATGATATAAGCATATTGGGCATTACTTGCTCCAAAGTTTTCATCTTAAAAAAGATTCGCTCTACCATTTGGTTCACATTCAGTTCAAAAATATTTTCAGTAATAAACTTAAGTGACGTCACAAGCTCAACATTAATATAAAGTTATTCCAATCTAACTTGATATTATGGTATTTCAAAATGGAAATATCTCTGACCAAAACGTCTCTTCATTTAATTTAACCTGGGCTTATTTCCGTCCCTCCCCACTTAAGACTCCCTATACTTAAAAGGGTAATACCTCAGTTGAGGTTAAGGAAGTTATAAACTCAAGAAATTGTAAAAAAGATTTGAAAAAACAAAAGATAATGGTCTTCTCATGATATTTAGCATATTGGACATTACTTTCTCCAAAATTGTCATCTTTAAAAAAGATTCACTCTCTTTTGTTAACATTTGCACTAATCAACTTTTTATAAAAACTTAAATGACGTCACAAGTTCAACATCAATTTAAGTTTATTCGAACCTAACTCATTAATTGCAATATAAAAATATCTCTGACCCAAACGTCCCTTCATTTAATTTAATTTGGGTTTATTTCCGCCCTCCCGACTTAGACGCTCCCAATTTAAGGCATATGTTATGTTAAATTGCCATTACAGAAATATCATTTAAAGCCAACTAACCCTCTAATCCTGAACCAAAACCCAAATCACATCTTTATTATCCCTCTCATCGAAAGAAGAACTTCATAGTTCAATAAATAAAAAGCATTAGACAAGTTACTACAAAACTGGACAAGTGGGCGTTCTTGTTTTTGTTGTTGTAGTTGTAGTCCATAAAGCAGAACCCAAAAAGCCGTCAGACCAAATAGAACTCATAGACATAGATGAGGAGGGGTTGTCCTTTTTGCAACTACGACTGCGCTGAGAGGGCTTCAGTTTCTGTTTCGGCTTTGGTTTCCATTTCAATTGCATTTATTTGAAACCTTCTTCTAAAAACGCCCACACATAATAATAAATTTTCAATCAGCAAATTGACATCGTGATTTCTCACAAACGCATCACATATCGATTGTATTATATTATATAAGATACAAGGATATGTGAGTGTTGGCAAATGGTCAAGTAATCATTTAGCTTAAGAGATGTTATTTTTATTATTTTTGTCTTTTTTTAAGTGGTGAAATTTGCTCAAAATGAAATTGAGTTTTATGTAAAATAGAAATAAATAAAATATCTTGTAAAAACGTCAAAAATTGAATGTACAAAATGGCTCGGATGACTTTGGGATGACCTTTAGCTTAGTATTGCAATCACATTCGATATATATAAATGTTAGTTTCCAAAGTTGGTAGCAAAATACAGTAAAAAGTATATGTAATAATAAGTACGCTGAACTGACGTATTATGTCCTGAAAACGTTTTTTACACCAATAGATCCTATGACTGCTATATGATATAGTCAATGAGATTTTGAAAAAAAATGTTAGACGCGTTCGAAAACTATTTAAATTTCTGATTGAAAAACAAACGAATTATGGATCAAAAACGTCAGCCCTACAGGGTTCAATTTGAAAAATTCGATACAATACTTTCGAATTTTATCTCACATCATCCCTACAGGTCTCAATGTAAATTTGTTACAATATTATAAAATTTTAAGGAACTATCTCTCGTCATTCCTTTAGGGCTCAAGATAAATTCGATACAATATTTTCACATTTTAAGGAACTATTTCTCAAAATAATTTCGATACAATATTTTTGAATTTTAAGGAACTATCTCTCTTCATTCCTACTGGGCTCAAGATCAATTCGATACAATACTTGTCAAATTTTAAGGAACTATCTCTAGTCATCCCTATAGGGCTCAAGATAAATTCGATACAATATTTTCACATTTTAAGAAACTATTTCTCAAGATATTTTAAAATTTTGAGGAACTATCTCTCGTCATCATTATTGGGCTCAAGATAAATTTTTCGCATTTTAAAGAACTGTCTCACGTCAAAATATCTTCAAGATAATATAACCCCAATATGGAAAATATAAAAAAGAGTTGTTTCCCGTTTATGTCACGAAGTGATCTAATTTGAAAGCTTTGGTTGCTCCAGCTCTTCAACATCTCCAAGCATTAGGAGTTCATAGTATGTATGTATCCCTCTAATGATTACGGATACAACTTTGGGGGATCGTCCATGTCTGTCTTCTATTTGATACATACATTGGCTCAAAGTTAATATTCTGCTTCTCTTTGGTGCAGTGTATAAACATATTCAACATTTTTGCCTGTCCAATTATGTGGGAAAATATAGAAATATTGAATTCACAAAAAAACCAACGGATGGCCCACCCTATAGTTGGTTGGTATCCGGAAATTGGGTTTCTGAAAGCTGAACTTTTAATTTAATTAATTTTAAGACAAAAATGATTCTTGGACTTTTCCTTTGGAAAATAATTAAGCTTAAATTTGGTACTTTTTGACTATTTGGTATTTTAGCTATATTTCATGAAACATTTTTGCGTTGGCGTAAGAGGTGTCCTGCCGAGCCTCGTCACTACTTTAGAAAAATAAAAAAACAGGTCTAGGGTGTAATACTGAAAAAAAGTACTAGTGTCAGGCTTCCCACATATGCCCGGACGATATTATCTCGATTAGCTTTGGCAATATATGTATTTTAAGACTACTTAGAACAATTTAAAAAAAAGGTTTAAAAAACCATCTAAAATTGGAAACAATTTCCAGGCATCTTTTGGATGAGATTCGGTTCATATTATATTATGTTGAACCAGGCTTTAAAAACAAAATTATGAAATTTTGGTTCAACAACTGCCGGAAACGTGGATGACTAGAAGACGCCATATTGAAAATCGGTAGCCAAGATATCTAAACTTTAGATGATGAGAAACACAAAAACCAAACTGATTCCAAGTGGCTCTTACATGAACGAATTAGGATGATCTGAAATACACAAACCAAATTGATTCTTTACGGCTTTTGCATAAACTTATTTATCGTTCGTTTCGGATAGTCTCCAAAATATATGGTGAAAATATATATTTATACCCTGTACCGTATGGTACCAAGGGTATATTAAGTTTGTGCAAGCCGAAAATGTATGTAACATATAGAAGGAGACGTCGGAGACACCCCAAAGTTACCTAAAATATGATCAGGGTGAATAGAGAAGTCGATATACCCATGTCCGTCTGTCAGTCTGTCCGTCTGTCAGTCTGTCCGTCTGTCCGTCCGTCCGTGTGAACGCCTAGATCTCAGAGATGGTAAGAGCTAGAGTTACCAAACTTTCACATTAGATCCCATATTAATCCATAGGAGGCAAGTTTATTTTATTTTTTTGATATCGGGGATAAATTATATAGCTCCCATGAGGGTGTTTGAGACGACCTCGACAAAAAAAAAAGCGTTTTAGACGAATAATTCGTTTGTTTATGAAGATATCGTAACCAAATTTGGTGTTCGAAAGTTTTTTATAGTTCCCAATCACTGTACCAAATTTGATCAAAATCGGTTGACTATATCATATAGCTCCCATAGGACCGATCGGCCAAAATAACTTTTTTAAAGAAAAATTCGCTATATTTCGTTTTTTAATAAAGATATCCTAACCAGATTTGGCGTTTGGAAATTTTTTAGACCACTTAAGCAATGTGCCAAATTTGAACAAAATCGGTTGACTATATCATATAGCTCCCATAGGTCCGATCTTCCAAAAAATCGATTTTTTAACTAAATTTGTTGTGTTTCATTTGTTTGTTAAGATATTGAGACCAAATTTGACATTCGTGAGTATTTTATAGTTCCTAAGCACTGTACTAAATTTAATCCAAATCGTTTGACTAGATCATATAGCTCCCATAGGACCAATCGGTCCAAAAACACGTTTTTTATACAAAATTCGATGTGTTTTGTTTGTTTGTAAAGATATTTGAAATAAATTTGGCATTCAGATCTTTTTTAAGGTATTTAAGCACTGTGTCAAATTTTATTGAAATCGGTTGACTATATCATATAGCTCCCATAGGAACGATCGGTCAAAAAAAAAATTTTTGCTTAAAAATTCTTCTGTTTTTGGTTTTTTGTGAAGAAATCGGACTTTATTACAAGCTAGTGTTACAGGGTATCCTAAAGTCGTCCGCGCCCGTCTTTACGTCCGCAATTTTTTTTTAAATATTTTACCTGGCCACCCTCCAAAATTAATTTATTGTTGATCAACAAAATACACAAGAGCGCCCTCTGGCGTAGCTTAAAATTATAAATATATATCAGAAATGTATTCCTCGATCCCAAAATACTCATTCAGCTGGGGGAAAAATTACGTGGTTTTGACCTTGTTAAATAGAATTTCTAAGTTCTTTTTTAAGTATCTTCGATAAAACCCTATTATTGAAAAAGTGGGCGACTCGAAATTCATTTTTGAACCATAGTTTCTTTAGGCAAAGTTGCTCAAAATGACCCAAAGAATGAAAATCGTTGAGAGGCCCCAGAACGATTTTTCAGCCCATACAAAATAATTCGCCCTTATGAACATGCATACCAAATTTTCAATGAAAACATTGGGCATATTGTTGGAATATAATCCCAAGCAGGTACAGGGATCTATATCTTACCACTAAGTTCAGACAGCATACGTTGGAAATAAGTAAAGCTCGTAAATTTTAAGGATTTTCATCATTTTTGCATATGTTTTAGAGTTAATTGCCAACGTAAACTTCGTAAATTTTTATGTCAGTCTTAACTTTCTTTGAAAATCACTGAGATAAAGAAGATCCTTAGCGTAACTTCTGTACCCGCTTTTTTTTTAAATTGTGTTTTCATATTAGCGATAACAATTCAAATTAAATTCGCGTAAAAAATTAGCGAAACGATTTTTTAAATCGCGTTAAAACAGAATTCGCTTAAAAAAAATTCGCGCAAAAACAGAATTAGTTGTCATAATATTTGGCAAAAAGAGCTTAGAATTTTTTTGGCAAAGATTTGCTATATTTATTTATTTAATTATATATAATTTATTATACACAAAAAATTTTAGGCACTTAAACATTAGATTATTATTGTATAGAGTTAGGTCAATAAGTTATTGCAAGTTTAAGTTGGCCAAATAGAGGAAAAAAAACGTTCTTATTACATAGTTTAAAAAATCTTTATATTTTCGAAAACGAAGAATGCAAAATAAAAATGAACGGTAATACGGTCCAAAAATAAATGTTAAAAACGAATTCAAAGACACAAATAACAAAAAATATTCAACTTAGGAAATGTTCAAGATACAAAAGTAAAAAAGTAACTTGCGAGTTCTTATGCTGGTGCTGCTTGAAGCAGTTGTGAACTATAAACTATAAAAAGAAATAGATACAATATGTTAAAAACGAATTCTAAAATATATCTTAAAGAAATGTAAATAATCTAAAACCAAACCTAAGACAGAACGAGAATGAAACACAGCGTTCCATTCTCACATTTGCCAAAAACTCTGATTAAGATTCATTTTAAACTCAGCTCTGATTTCAGTAGAACAGCTTATGGATAGGAGTTACATGAGCCCTAAACTTCTTGGAAAACTCACCCAATCATCGAGAAAGATATCGTTCCATACGGCTAATATGTTATTTTAGTATCTTGTAAAAGCGAAAAATTGGTATAACTCATCAGGATGGAAAGTTCGTAATCTTAAACTTGCTGTGAATGTTTCGATATTTTATGACAAATTTGAAAAGTTATGTGGAATATAATGACCGGGAAGATCATAATTTTTAACTTGGCGTGAATTCCTGTTGCGATATTTTATGACAAATTTGAAAAGTTACCCGAAATATCACGACCGTGCTTCAAGATATTCAAAGTGAAATATCAAAAAATCTTTTCTTTTTTCAAATAACATTTATTCTGTGCTTTAGAATTTCTTAGGATATTATTTACATTATATTTATGTGTATATGTTATATATACACACTGCCCATTTAAGAACTTATATGTAGCACAGGACCGGACCTGCGTCATAGGCCACATGACGTGAATAAAAGGTTTCGAGAATTTCTAATGCTCCCAAAAGTTTTGTCCAATAATTATATATATGCAAGAACTTCAAATCGATGGAAATCCTAAAAAAAGACAAATTGTTTTTAAAAAGACTTCTGATGAAACAATTTTTGTTTAATTTTCTTAATTTTTTTCATAGATGCTTCACGATGCTTAGTTTCATTAATTTTATCAGTTCAATTCAATTATTCTCAAGATCTAAATTAAATAAGCCTTTGTAGTTGAAGAGATATGATTCTTGTAGAATCCGCCGATTTCTTTGTTTTGTAATTATATAATTTATAATCGAATTTTTGCAGTTCGAAAATCCTGAAAAGAAATACAATCTCATTTATCAAATATTCTAACTTGAATTATAGCTTGGTGCCCAAAAACATGTTGGTACTATTTTGAAGATTTCGCAAAAGCAAACTTTTATTTTAAAAATTGCTTTAATATCTTTATTCCCTTACGAGATAGGGATAGATCTTGTCATAGAAAATTCTACTTAAATATATACCTTGTACCATATGGTACAAAGGTTATTTTAAGTTTGCGCCGGAGAAAACCAAAAGTTAACTAAACGACCAGAGAAGTCGATATACCCATGCACCTCTGTCCGTCTATCTGTTTGAACGCCTAGATCTCTTAAATAGTAAGAGCTAGAATAACCAAACTTTCACATTAGATCCCATATTATTCCATAAGAGACAAGTTTATATTATTTTGATATCGGGTAAAATTATATAACTCCCACAGGGGTGTTTCAGAGGACCTCGAAAAAAAAACAAAAATTTCAGATGTATAATTCGTTTGTTAACGATAGTGGAATTTTAGAGTGTAGGAATAAAAATTGTAGGTAAGTGGTTAACTCTTGCCATTGTTAGCATTCTACAATATGAACAGTATGGAACTCAGCTAAAATCAACATTAGAAAAGTTTTATATATTTCAATCGTTAGTTCTACGAAAATCTTGTCAATTTTAATATTAAAAGTTTTGGAAACGTATTTTCATATTATATTGTAGTCATATTGTAAGCATGTATCGAAAATCGGAGAGCGACTTACCGTCTACGGCTTCTGGGGCTGAAAGGGTAGCTAAAAAAATAGCAAAATGTAACCTAAGCGAGTCCGATTTAAAAGCAAAAGCAGAAATGGGCACAATTCGCCAGTTGGATTCTAAGGAAACCAAAAAAGCAAATATACTCCTCGACGAACTCTCTTCAGATTCCAACAATAACACTAATCTTTCGGATAGTCTACAAAATTTCTCTGCTGAAGATGTGAGTTCGTTTTCAACATCACACATTAATTCTGAGGACTCAAAGGACAAGCTGGAAAACGAAGAATTACATAAAGAACGGGACAAACTACGTGATGAAGTGCGTCTTCTAAAATTACAAATTGCTGGGCTTGACATAGAAAACGATTATATGGAAGAACAGACCAAAAAAATGACGGAACGAGCTGAGGAAAAAGCGCGCTTTATGGATAATATTGGGACTGAGCTTTTAGACGCCACAAAGCAGGTGCTCTCGTTGCAGACTGCAGAAAACTTGCCTCAGGACAATCTTCCGCAAATATTTGCTATATTTTCTGAAGATAAACCGTTTATGGCTGACGTGAAACGTGTAGATATAGAACTATCCAAAGTATTGCAAGAACTAAAAATACAGGCCGATGAGGTGCGTAATGGTAAACTGAGAAATGTAATAGAACAAGGAATCCGTGAAACAAATGAAGCAATAGCCGAGTATGATGCGTCTCAAATGGAAAGGATGAAGCAACGGAAGCGCCAATCTCTATTAGCCAAGAAACGCAAATGTTTCAAGTCATTGACAGATTATCTATCGAAGCTCAGCTCGGGGGTTGATGCCAAGTATTTGGAAGAATTGGAAAAATTATATGATGACGAAGTAAAACAATTTGAAGACTCTGATTGACACTATGTGAAGCCTTATATGTATAGTTTTTGTTATTGATATAAAGAAAAACTGAGATTGCAATTTTGTTTAAATTTTTATAGCCTGTACCATACGGTACAAGGTGCAAAGGGTATATTAAGTTTGTGTAAGGCGAAATGTATGTAACATATAGAAGGAGTCGTCGAAGACACCCCAAAGTTACCTACAATATAATCAGGGTGACTAGAGAAGTCGATATACCTATGTGCGTCTGTCGTCCGTCCGTTTGTAAGCCTAGATCTCAGAGATGGTAAGAGCTAGGCATATTGTGGCATATTTTAAAAACCAAAACGAACTATTACTGACACGTTGGTTGGACTATATAATAACTATATTGCATTTAAATGCAACTTTTTTGCCTCATCTTCTCCTTTTTTCCCAAGATCGACATCCTTTAAAAAGAAATCGACTCAACTAATTGCCTTAAAACAATTGAATACGACAGCGATCATAATGCCCTCCATATTATAATTTCGTCTAATGACGAATTTAAATTTGATTTAATTAAAGAAAACTCATCAAGCGAATTCAATTTAAAAAAACCCATTGGCTAAATTTTCAAAAACATAAACTTGCAACTACTTCAACAGTCAATAATTCCAAAAGATAAAAATCTCTCAAATATTGAAATAGACAATCATCTCGATTAAATTAATAATATAATACTTAGCTCAATTAAATACAAAGAACCCAAATTCAAAGATTTCGATCAAACGCAAAAATACCTTAATCCATCAATATCGTAAAATAGTACAGATAAAGAAAAAAGAAAAGCTCCGTCAATAATAAAATCCTAAAATCGCCTTTTAATTAGTATGTCGCCATCGGATATAAGGTGACAAAAATCTAAATTAAAACTAATTAAAAATAAATGGGCTACTTAAAGTCGGGCGCGGACGACTTTGGGATACCCTGTTCCACTAGCTTGCAATAAAATCCGATACATTGCCTAAAAACACCAAAACATTTGAAGGCCAAATTAGGTCACGACCGTTCCTAAGGGAGCTATATGATACAGTCAACTGATATGGATAAAATTTGACAAAGTGCTGTAATACGTTAAAAAAGATCTAAATGCCGAATTTAGTTCAAATATCTTTACAAATAAACGAAACACAACGAATTGTGTATAAAAAACGTTTTTTGGATCGATTTTTCATATGGGAGCTATATGATATAGTCTACCGATTTTAAAAACTTCACAAACGAAAACAAATTTTGTTAAAAAATCTATTTTTTGGAAGATCGGCCGTATGGGAGCTGTATGATATAGTCAACCGATTTTGTTCAAATTTGGCACATTGCTTAAGTGCTCTAAAAAGTTTCAAAACGCCAAATTTGAACAAAATCGGTTGACTATATCATATAGCTATCGGTTGAAAAATGGTGACGTTGTGATTGTGGGAGTGATCGCAGTACCCGAAAAACGATTTTTAAGCGATAACTTGCAATTTTGGGAGTGTTAGACAATTTTGAAAAACACTATCGTGATCTACTCGTCAAGACCTACAACGTACACTAGGTCACTTGAAAAGTTCTAAATCACTGTTGGACAGTGTTATTAAAGACGACACTGTAACCACTCGACTATATATCTCAACTCAAAGACGCTCGAGCTCGGTTCTTTAGAATACTAAAGTGGTAAATAATGCAGATGCCGCTTTTAAACCAAATCTAAACCCTAAACTTAAAAAAAAATTAAAAACTTGATTTAAGTTGCTCTTCAAAACTAAAACATTTTATTAAATTTAATTGGGATTGTCTTCTGCAATGAAAATGTGTGCATAGAGTCCTTTTTCCATTTTCTTCAGACACTGCTTCCAAGTGTGCTTATAAATAATGGCAGCTGGTCCAGTCATATTATCTTTAGTGAACTGAAATTCTTGCAAATTCTTGTCAAATTCAATATCACAATAAATCAACTCCATGAACGTCCACTTAATTTGCTTAGTCGAAGAATCCTTCGGTGTAGTCTCCAGTCTCAGTTCCAACATTATGCCAGCCAGCTGTTCTTCTATCTTTTGATCGCCCTGCTGATCCCCCATAATTTCAATTTTCAACCAGATTGACCACATGTAATCAAAGGCCCCAAATTTTGCCACAACTATGGGCTCAAATGGTTCAGACATGGGTTCCAGAATGGGCAATACTTGAAAAATTCGATATTCCAGATTTTCCATTTGTAATAAAGAATTCACATGGCTCTCCATATCCTCAATTGCATTCTGACGCTGCAGCAATTCATCGCCTTTTATCAAGCGCATTTCACAACACTCCTCATGTTCACGATGTTGCTGAACACTGCCTATCCAGGGACAACCCAAGTGTTGGAACTTGCATTTAACCAGGCGATTCTCACATTCCAGCATATGTTCAGCCATATATCCGTTTCTAAATTTCTTGCCGCAATAATCGCAAAGCTTCTCAATAGCTGTGGCAATATATTCGGCAAGCGGATTGCGGAATTCCTGGCCAAAATTAAATTCTGCATTACATTTATGGTAGGTGCGTATATCCATGGGCGAGGTTTTATTTGGATCGCTCATAAAAATGAAATGGCAGCCATCACAAATCAAATGCTTATTGACGCATTGATACATCTTGCCCAGCCGCACAATTTTGCAGATTATGCAACAATTCTGGTCAGCTAGGCGCGAGTCCAGGGGGCCTTCACTCTCTAAAACAATTTCTCCAGCCATATTGTTACTGGTCTCCTTGAAGTTCTCCATTTTATGTTTTTTGTTAGGAGAGAATTTCCGAAACGTTACTGTACAGTAAAGACTAAAACTTATTTATTATTTTAAGCCAGAATATGAAGGTCTACTTCGTTTTTTGATTTGAACTCAAATTGAAATCAAAGCTGATTTTAAAGTACCAGACATCCTGCCCCAGGCTTACTAGATAAATAGATAGATTTTAATTCAAATCAGTTTGATTTCAGCATTGATTTGCTTTGAGAAGTAAGGCATGAAACGATAGATGAATTTGCTCACAAAACAGCCCTGAATTCTGTTTTAATTGACTTTAAAAAATGAATTCTGACAATTTGTTTTATATTCTTAGGTTGAATTTAAATAAAATAGAAGGAAGAAGAAGCCTAGCCGCTCAGCTTTTATAGGCGGCTTAGAAGCTTTTTAAAAGCATGTTAAGTTCGCTATGTATAATATAAATGTTTACTTTACATTTTCAGTTTGTTAACATTTTCGAGATTTAAATTACAAGATTATTGTTATTTCCAAATTTATTTACTTTATTATGATTTCCTCGACTTCTCTAGTCACTCTGATTATATTTTAGGTAACTTTGGGGGGTCTCCGACGATTCCTTTTGTATGTTACATACATTTTCGGCTTATGCAAACTTAATATACCCTTTGTACCATACGTTGCAGGGTATAAAATCAAGAATTTCGAGCGTTTTTTTGGTAGAATATTGTTTCTAAAGTTCACCCATCGGGCTAGAGAAGCAAATTAGTTGTATATTTGAACAGTTATAACTTTCCAAAAGCTTTTCTTTATTAATTAAGTTCAACTGAGCTAAATAAATAAAGGAAAAAATTTAAGAAAGTTTAGAATGAAAAATGACGCTTGTTTTTAGATAGTCTCTAAGGCACTATTTGGAAAAGATATTGTTTTTACTCATAATAAAGTATTTGTTCTTAACGCTGAGATTTAGAGTATTTTATTCGTAGCTGGAGAAACAGGAAAGCAAAATCGTGGACTATAATCGTAAAATTATAAATCGTTGGCAAAAGTTTTTTGTTTTTAAAATTCGAACTAAATTTGGACAGATAAAATCAGTTTAAAAATCTAAATAAAACTAGCTCTATGAGAGATGCACCAAATTAAATTTATTTTAAGTCCTTGAGGAAAGTATGGATTTCAAATACAACTGGATTTGTTTTTAATATTTTAGCCGATCTTAACGATTTTAAAAGTAAACATGAAAGATAAGCTTCATAGATGACTTTTATAGTTTGGGTATATGCGAGTAATTACTTATGGAAAGAAAACGGGGCTTATGTGTTTGAATTTGGTAAATTTTTTCTATTCTCAATTGTTTTGGCTTCAAGATCAATAAATTCTGTTTGGTCTGTCTTGCGTTCTTCTGAGTAAGACCTTGGTACAAGATGAAATAAACCTCAATCTAAATTTTAAGCCAAACAAATCGGATCAAAATTGTTGTTTTTACTTCAAAAGAATGAAATGGAATGGAATGCAATGGAACGAAATGCCTAAACTTTTTCGCATTTTTAACTTTTTTTAGACAGAGCACGGCTTTGATTTATTAATTCCTTTAATGAAAACTAGGAAGCTTTAATTTACAAAGCTAAATAAAAAAAAATATTAAAATCTCCGATTCCACTAAGGATTATGCAGTCTATTTGTGACTCCCCCCTGGGGTCAACCGGTGTAACATAATATTAAAAACGAAAATTAAAAAATAATTTGTTGTTTAGGTTTAACATTATGTTGCTTATAAAAGTTTCAATATTGAATAAATTAATAATGAATAAATATCAAATAGTATTTGTAATAAAAATAACAAAAAGTACAAACAAGTGGCACATCTGTTTCTCTCAGGATATCGGCGTCGGTGGTGTAATGGTTAGCATAGTTGCCTTCCAAGCAGTTGACCCGGGTTCGATTCCCGGCCGACGCACAACAATTTTTTTTTTGCTAATTTTTATTTATTTATTTAAATCGTAAAGTATAAATAATTTCTAAGTTATACAAATTTTTCTACGTGCAACAACTTTAATTTGGGAAATAATTTTGTAATGAAGTAATTTAAACAACTTCTGACAAAAATTTTAGTAAATAACATTTTTTTCTTGCTGAATGGAATCTTAATTTCAATAACATATTATTTATAGTAATTTAAAATATAAGTTATAAGAAATTACAAAGACTATAAAGAATTAAAGTCATAAAGTTAAGTATACTGATGTGGGCCCAATAAACAATGATATATACTCAAAAGTTGTCCAAATACATCACTGAATCGAATTAAAATAAAATTCGATATTAAACTATATCTGCTACCGATAGTAGAGAATGAAGGCTCTTGTATAAGCCCTAAAATACCTAGAGCAGTACCAAAGGAAAAAAAACTTCTATAATCATCATTGCATCATTGCAAAATTAGTCTTAAAATTTAAATTTAAAAAAATCTTGATGATTAATGATTAATTTTTTTTTAGATTTCGTCTGAACCATCCAACTTACAACTTTTTTCATAAAATCTACAAATTTTCCCTTCCTAATTATAATTATTTCTAATATTTTTGGAATTTTGAAGGATGTTGTGGGTTATTTTAGCTAAAGCAATTTGTTCCAAAGCATATATGTGTTCGTTGGAAAAATTTTGTTAAACCATATATGCCCAATGTCCCACATATAGGACACCTCGTTTATCACCGATCAATTTTTTTTTTTGGATTTAGAAGAGAGAGGACAAGCATACAGATAAAAATTTATTTTGATATTAAAGCTGTCAAAGGCAATTATTGCGAAAATTCAAAATTGTGATATTTTAGAAATGGAAAATTGCAAAGTACGCTTTGAAACATAAGCTTACAAAATATAAATTTTTTAACAAAATACAAGTTCTGTATATGGAAAGTTATTGAGAAATAAATGTTTTCAAATGTCGTTATATTATTTTCGAAGGCCTTTAAAATTGAAGGGTTTTATTTTACATTATAAATTGATGCCCTTTTTTCAGAAACTTGGTCAAATTTTTGTTTTGAAGTATACAAATGTTTGAATTTACCGAATTTTTAAAATAATATGCAAAAAAATTATATTTTTAGGGTTAAATTCTTTTGAAGAGTTTTTTTGACAACTAAATCTTGAAAACTGAAAAAATATTATATAAAACTTATGCTTTAATTATTATTCCTAACTATTTTCTTTAATTAAACTGGAGTGATCTTTCTTAAAACTGTTTATCAGTACCATATTTTTTTCAATTTTTTTTTTAATTATATTACATTTTTTTTGGTGGTCTTTAAGATAAATTTCGTTTATAATTATTAAAATTTCTATTCACATAGCATAATAATAATTCTTGCTGAATATTCTCCTAAAGATAAAGATAAAGTTTTTAGTTATAGTATATCAATATCTGGTCCCCTCCCCCTATAAGCGATTTCGCGGATTGTTTCTTATGCTTATACAAATATTTTAATAGGTATTCTGTTAGCCTGGGCAAACACGATTCCAACAAGCCATATATCATCAAAATCTGTTCAGCCATTCTTGAGTTATAAACATTAAATTGTTAGATGGTTAGATAATTAAATAGTTAGCCTGCTATATGTATAAATTATTATTTTAAATTAGTAAATAATCGGGTTAGCCAATTGGCTCAAAACAAAAATTATTAAAAATTTCTTTTTTATTTTGTGTTTTTAAATTTGAAGACTTAAGACCATCTTAAAATTCAGTTAACGATAACTTAATCATTAATAATCAAAACTTGCGAAGAAAATATATAGGAGCATCTTTTCGAAGGTTTCTGGGAGTGCCAAAAAAACATTTTCTCAAAAACTAAGGGAATATAGGATTGGTCAAGGTTGCTCGAATTGGCAAGTCAAGATAACTTAAGATAGAAGAAGTGATAGATTGAATAGACCGTTCTAAAGAGAGGATATTCTAAAAGTTATATATAGTTCGAGCATTAGACACGGCAAAAATCGTGTAAAGCATAATTTGACACTACAAAATTGTAAGGCTAAAGGTCAAAAATTACGAGTTACTCTGGATGGTATGACAAAAGTAACTTTGCTAAGAAGTACTGTGGAATCGATAATACCCGAGTAACAGCTTATGTAAGAATAAGACGCCATGGCATGTTCTGCGATGATTTAAGGAAGACAATTTTATAAGGCGAAGTCTATCAGAATATGGAGGCAGTCGGATGTTTGGGTCCCAGTTTAAGTCACGAAGTGCAAAAAGGAGTAATTGTTTTTGTACGGACTCAATTAAGTCCTGATAAACGTAGTATTGAGGGCTTCAAACGCATGAACAGTATTCTTAAATAGGAAGGACGATAGGGATATAAAGAAGTTAGGTAGTGTAAGGGTCATTGAACTCTTTAGACCAAGAACACCTCTAGCTTTATTGCACGACGTTTTAAAAACCCATGTTGGGAATCAGACATTAAAGAACGACATCCTAAAATAATTTTTTTGCGAAGGTTCACTAGATGACCCTTTAATTTGTAAACTAGTGTGATTAAAGCAGTAAAAAAGGAGCACAAGATTTATTTAATAACTCCAAAAAAAAGGCGTGGATCGTCCATACGTATAAAGACCTAGATTTCTGAGAATAGAAACCCAAATTGGAAGTTTCAGATGCGCATAGTTCGTCTTCAGATCAAGATTGTTGAACTAAGACTATATACATGAGTACTGCTTCGTTTCACCGTAGGAGCTTTAAAAGCTTTGTAAGCTTTTTTGATCTTAAACTTTGAAGACAAACTTTTATAACAGTTCTATGCAGATGTACGCTGAAAAAAGATAAAAAATGTCGCATTTTGTCTTAAAACGACTATTCGATTGTTTTTATGAGATTAAAATTTCTTATTGAGGAAAGAATTTCATCTTTTTAAATATATTTCGAATGCTGTCGCTTTTTAAGAACAACTAATAGCTTTTAAGACAGAAGTTCTAAATTTGAGTATTTTCAAAAAAAAATTTTAGGTAGAATTTCTAATACAAAAATTCTTAAATTGAGAATTTTCAGAATTATTTAAAAAAGGAATGCGCTCAAAGAGTTTTGAAAAGAATTTATAATACAAAAATTCTTAAATCTAGAATCTTCAGAATTATTTAAAGAAATAAATGCACTAAAAGAATTTCAAATGCTGCTGTTAAGAGTATTTGATACTACATATAATTTAAAAGAGTGCAAAAAGTATTTCTAGTGCTCTGAGCAAATTCCAACCGTAACTAAGTTTAGAACTTATTTTCCAAGTATATTCAATCGATATACTCGTTACAATAATTAATCGTTTGCTTAGCAAATTATTCAATCAGTTTGTTTGCTCTTTTCATTTAAACTTTTAAATTAATTACTTAATTGACAGCTCTTTGCTATAAAGAGCAGCTCTTCTGAAGAATGAAAAATGAAAAACCAGTTTTTCCACATTTCGTAGTTTTTCTTCTTGTTTTTCCCGCAAACAGTTTAGTTAATCTTTTGTTTAGCTCTTTAGATTGCAATTATTTGGTACAATTTTCTTAAATGTTTTTATTATTATTATTATTACTATTGTTAATTGTTAATTGCAATTAAGTCGAAACTTAACCCTCCTCAGTAATGCTCACCCTTAGGAGTAATGTTTTCAGAGAAGGGTGCGCGGGTCTGTATGTTGGGTGCTTAATTGAAAAAAATCTCATCATTAATCATGAAGCAGTTTAAATATCATTTAATTGTAATTAATAGTCAGTGCCAAGCTCAATGTCAAACAAAGGTCGTTAGTTTTCGAGACAAGTGCAATTTAAAGTCTCGGAGCGCAACCGGAACTTGGCAAGTTCCGTTTCAAGAGCCAATACCAAAGCCGGTATTATTTATGTATATATTTTTTTTTTGGTTTAAGCCAAAAGCTGCAAAGCCCTTTAGTACAAAAAAATATGGTTAAGAACAAAGGAGCTCTCTGCCATATATGAAAGTTGGAATTGCATTTGCTGCGGCTTTGGAAAAGCGTTGAAAAACTGGTTAAGGTGTGGAAAGCGTTGTGGAAAAAAATGCCGCGAAATGCTTTGCATGAATGTCAATTGAATATTGCATATTGTAGAAAGGACATAAAGGCCGAGGCTCTTGTGCAAGATATGTAGATGATGCAGCTGTAGTGGGGGGAGTCCGGAGCGGGTTACGTGTTATACGGGTGACGTTATGAAATTTCAACACGCTTTGAATGGCTGACTGACTCCCTCCCACTCACTCACTCACTTATTGACTGAAGGACTAACTGACTGACTGACTGTCGAGCTTGTCGAGTTGATGAAGTAAACCAATAAAGGCCGCATGCCGAACAAGCTGAAAGCCAAGCCAAATCCTCTCAAATAGAGTCACACACACACCCACTCCCACACACGCACCTACACACACACATACACTGCAATTTACTGCAAATGTCACCTGAAAGGACGAAAGGCTGCAAGTGAAATGCATATGCAATTTGTGCAATTTTGCAGCACGACTGCGCAAATATTTGGTGCCTCCTACCCCGCCCCCACACAGTTACTACCAAGCTCCAAGAGTGGGAGGAAGGCATAATTTCCAGCCGACTGTTCCATTAAAAATCTTTGATTGGTTACCAATATTTTAATTATGAGCAATAAAATGCGGAACTTTGTTCAAATGCAGCCAGTTGTTCCAAATCCCTTAATCGTACAGGATATCAGGTAGATACTAACTTTTTATGGACGTAATACGCCAGGTTTTTGGTCTATAGGCGGAAATGGTCGAATTTAAAGCTAACTTTTGGTATATCCTTTAAATTGTTTCGGCAGTTGGGACTAACGTCCTAACTTAGTTAGGTCAAGGATAGGCCCATTGCGATACCGCTACAGTGAGCATTTCATCCATCTTTCCCACTTGGGAGGTCCCCTATAAGAGTTGAGGAAGCCATCCGGCCGCCTGAATATACCTTCAAAGGCATTTCGGACTCTGTTCAGAGAGCTGAGATAAATCGTCAAGAAAATGTAACTTTAGGAACCTGAATCTTTTACTGCCCAGCCCAGGGCAATGACAGAAAAAGTGTTCCAATATCTCCAGCTCCTCCTCATCGCCACAGCTTCTACGGAACCTGGCTGGTGGCATAGCACGGATATCAGATGATCACTGGGCTCTATTCAGACAGCAACGTTCTTTGGTTTTTTTACTGCAGTATGTTGGCCAAGTTTGCCGCTAGATCCTACCCGTGTTCAATGTCCGATTCCACGGTTTATTTGCACAGAGAGCGAAAAAATTTCGTATTATCAGTTTACAGCTGGCCATGGGTATACCCAGGCCCTCCTTGTATTGAAGGAGGATGCTGGTAGTTCCTTGTCTAGCCAGTTCATCCGCAATACAGTTGCCCTCGATGTGCCTATGTCCCTGTCCCACATGAGATGATTTGAAAACAGCTCAGCCACCTTCTGTAGAGACAAGCGGCAGTTATTCACTGACTTTATTCACGAAGTCATCGAAACTAGGGACTTACTAGTCGCTTGGCTGTCCGAGTAGATACAAATCTTCTTATTTCGAACTTGTTGGTTTCTTATTGTTATTAAAGCTTCCCGGATTGCAGTGACCTCTGCCTGAAAAATACTGCAGTGGTCCGGGAGTCGGAAAGCAGTTCTAACGCTGAGTTCCTCAACGTAGACGCCTCCGCCTACACGGTTGTCTAGCTTGGAACCGTCCGTATATACCTTTATCGAGCCCGCTGGGCCTGGTATACCTATATTCCACTCTTCCCTGGTTGGAATATAGGCTCTGAATTTAGTTGTGAAATGATGCAGTAGTCTGTGCTTTCGGAAATAAGTGGTTTCCCCTTAAGAACCTTTGCATGACCAAAATCTTGGTCATTTCATTTTTTTGCCTCTCTCATGCGTAAAGCTGATAGAAGGGCTTGTTGTTTCCCCACTATTTTCAGCAGTAGGAGGGTTAGAATAGCATCTAGTCCTTCGTTTGGGGTAGGGCGTAGAGCAACACTAATGGTAAGTACAGCGGTCAGCTGAAGCTTACTTAACTTTTTTACGTTGGTCCCCTTATTTAAGGTAGGCAATCAGATCGAGACTCTATATATCAGTATAGGTCTGACAATGTTTGTGGGAGATGCTCCATTCAAATCCATTGGCTTTCTTGCAAGTGTATAAAGCGATCGTGGCCTTTTTTCTTCGATCTTTGGTATTTAGGTTTCGGTCCAGTTCCCTGTCTAGGACTAATCCAAGGTAACTACATATAGAGAACAGGGAAACTCTTTAGAGGGATATTTTTTGCGAATTATGAGTGTTCAATAACTAAAACAATAGATGGCCTACCCTATAGGACTGATGGAATTCGACATAAATGGTTTCAAAAAATGATCGAAGGCGAAAAAAAGGTAAACTTTTCAGATTTAGACTTTTTGGGTGGTTACGCAAATAATATTCCAGCTCGAGATATGAGCCTCTTCCATCTTTTATTTTTCTATACAATTTTAACCTAACCTAACTTCCTCTATTGTAGTTAAGTTTCTCTTGTCGTAAGCTAGATCTCTTGCTCTTAAATCTAGTTCAGCATTTGTAATAAGCTTTGGAGCTTTTAGTATCCTTCCAAACATCTTCTTCAAGTCCTCTAACGTGCCCTGGTCTCATAAGCGAACAGAGTCAGAAACGGCCTCTTGTTCTCCAAGTCCCTTATTCGGTCTAATTCACGAACTTCCTTCTTCCTATTTATGCTTTTAATATTTTTTAGTTTTATTGTCGGTACTCCGTTCTGTTCAATCAATATAGCTAGTACCTCCCTATCCCTCATCAACCAAACTCTTTTACTAATTCTCTATTTCTTATAATATTCATAAACAGTTTTGAGTGCCTCCCTTTATTTACACCGACCAAACTCATCTCCCAATCTTGGTTTAGGGAGTTACAGACGTTCAGTTTTCAGTTCGAAATTAACGATTATTTTTTTGATCTAAGCCTATGATTCATTAAAATAAAAGCTCCCCTAGGTACACTCAAAACAAACTTCGCCCAGGGTTGCCAGCAGCAAAAAAATGTTTCAAAATTATTACACACTGTTTTTTTTTTGTTTCTCAAATATTTGATTCATTGCGTGTGCTCCAAAGAGAGTTTGGGTTAAACTAAATCCACCATTTAGCCGTAGAGCACTAATTGTCTATGCAAGTATATACATTTTTCATTGTTGTCCGTCCGTAGTGCTCCCGGAGCTGCTCTGCGTCAAGCTGCTCTCGTTGAGTAGTTATCATCAAATTGGCAAGTGCAGGACGCGTGTTTGCCCAGCAGGTTGTCCTGCTGCGTCGTCGTACCGGAGCGGCGCCCATCCTTGGCATCAACGTCATCAACAAAATGTTGCAATTTGTTTTTGTTTATGGTGTTGGTTTAGGGTTGCTGCAGCGCGGCGGCACTCGTCGTTGCTAGGTCTGGCAACCCCTTTAGCTGCTTATTTCTTCCAACACTTTGGGTTTGTTTGTTTATGATTAACGCGCGCTAATTTCATTCATTTGGTCGTTTGGGTCGCTTGCTCGTTCCCCAGGGATACGGCACACTTTTGCTTATTGGATTTAAGGATTTACTCGGGTAGATCTATATATTATAGTAGTAGACTAAGTTTTATGAATTTCACACGCACATCAGACCACAAATGGTTTGGGCTGCTGGCTGGGATTTTGCGGCCTTGCGCTCCATTTGCCGCTGATTGGACTTGACTCTGGGAGGTGTCAAAATACAAGCCACAACGTTCGCTTGGACGTCTGCAACTTATTTGCTTATAATGTATGGCTTATTCTCTGTATATAATATTTGGCGGCATGCATCACGTCTTGCTGCGGGAACTAATAATCTTATTAGAATTAATGTAGGAATTTCTAATTTCAACACAAAAGCTGGTCACCCCGTTGCCAACCCCGCCCACGTCGCTCCACTCTACACATTGCTATGTGCGCGGCGCTCGCGAATAGTGAAAGCGATTTAATGTTAATAAGGTTCTAAACGCCAATAATGCCACCAAGTGGCGCCCCCAATAAGGCAACCAGTTCCATACCTCCCCCAACCGCACACAAAGTGCCTTGAAGTAGTCGTCCTAAGTAGAAATTCCGCTTGGGTACGTGAAGTTATTCGCATTGCGGAGACCAAGTTGCGCAGCAGCTGACACAGATTAAGTGTGGCGAGGGGTTCTGGGAGTGTTCTGGGAAGGTTGCTTTCTTTTATAATATTTTTTATGCTGCGTACATTGGGTCAAAAGGTTATAGTGTACGTAAAATGCGGGTAATTATTCATAATCGGCCAGATCTCAGCTAGCATTAAAGCTAGGAACTTCAAATGCTCAGCAAAATTGTACCCAATGTTGTCAGGATTAGTATGTAGAAAAATAAGCTTTATCGCTAAAAAACTTCTGAAGTTATAAGAGTAAAAAACTAAAGAAAAAAATAATATTTAAAAAAATTCGACGATGAAAAGTTTTTTGCGGCCGATTTGATGGATTTTAATATTGCGTTGGGCTAAAATTTACGATAACATTTTCTAATATATATATATTTTTTTTGCCCATAGTTTATCGTGATCTTAAAGCTAGAGACTTCTAATTTTCAGCAAAATTATACGCACTGTTATCAGGATTAGTATGCAGCAAAAATAAGGTTTATCGCTTAAAAACTTCTGAAGTTATAGACGCTACAAATTTGAGGCTAATAAAAATAAAGCGAAATGTTTAAACTTCAATTTTGCTTATATAAGCTAATACTTTGAAATCAAAACAACGTATCCACGTGTACAAATATACTACAAAAAATATCGAAAGAAAATATAACCAAATAAAATCGTTGAACTCATATTCTTAAAAATAGAGTTAATATTTATTAGTAGCAGTTTAAATAAAATTGTAATTAATTGTGCAGGAAAAAGCTTCGTTTTCATCACTTCGTGTGTAAAGCTATTATGAATTATAAGCATTAGGCAAAAAAATACTTGTTAGTTTATGTGTACTTTTCGTAATTGAATTGTTAAAGGTCACATAATAAATCACTTAAAATGAGAAAAAGAGAGAAAGAGAGTGTAACCTCACTGTTGTCAGGATTAATATGCTGCAAAAATGAATAATATTGTGCGAAAACTTCTGAAGTTATGGAGGCTAGAAACTTAAGTAAATGTAAATTTTTTTTTTTTTTAATTTGACAATATATCCTGAGTTAAAGGTATACTAGTTTTGTGCAATGTATAATATGTAAAATGAGGGATCATTATTCATTTGCCCAGATCTCAGATAGCATTAAAGCTAAGAACTTAAAATGTTCAGAAAATTTGTTTGCACTGTTGTCAGGACTAATATGCTGCAAAAATGAGCATTATCGCTATAAAACTTCTGAAGTTATAGATGCTGGAACCTTAAAAAACACAAAAAAAAAAAAATCATTTTAAAAGAAATCGACAGTGACGATTTTATTGCGGCCGATTTTATAGACGTTAATATCGCGTTGGGCCAATTGAGAGAATATTCTCCACTAACTATTTTCATTTGGCCCATACCTCATCTGATCTTGAAGCTAGAGACTTCAAATTTTCTGCAAAATTTTACTCACTCTTGTCAGGATTATTATGCTGCAAAAATGAGTAATTTCGCTTGAAAACTTCTTAAGTTATAGACGCTGGAAATTTAACAGAAATGAAAATAAAATATTTAAAAAAAAAATCGACTATGACGTATTCGCTATAGTCAAATCAATAGACGTCGATATCGAATTGGGTTAAAATTTTTGGTGACATTATCCAATATATTTTTTTTTATTTTGCACATGCATCATCGTTGATTTTAAGGCTAGGGACCTAAAATTTTCGGCAAGATTGTACATACTATTGACAGAATTATTAGGCTGCAAAAACAAAGAATATCACTTGAAAACTTCTGAAGCTATAGACGCTGGAAATTTGAAACAAATAAAAAAATTTGTTTGGAAATAAGTCGATAAATAAATAAATTCATTGCGATTGTGCTAAAATTCTCGAGAACCTTTTCCCATATCTACTTTTTAATGGCCCATAGCTAATTGGTCATCTTGGTGGTGGCTGCAAATCTGCTTTGTGAGCCTTATAGAGATAAAAAAGTTTATATTGCACTAATCCGTAAGCGCTTTTTCCTTATTCCCAGCTTAATCCAGACTACATTTAATTACTCCTTATTTTTTTCCAACTAGCTGCAGTGTATCCCATTTTCGTTCGAGTAACTTTTTTATTTTTGGCTGCTTTCTGGCACCAACTTTGCTATTGCAACAACAGTCTCTGCCACATTGATACTGACCAAGATCTATACAGGACACCATACCGGAGTGTTATCCTGTCGCTGACAGGAGCATGTTCAGTGTCTTTGTTGTTGTCATCATCATTTTCATTAATGGTAAACCAATCATTTTTCAATTATATTCGCCGCTGGATACAAATTGTCTGATTTGCCTGCGTGTTTGTTGTGGGCGTGAAATGTGAATGTCCTCAGCCTACCAGGACATTCCCAGCCTTAATCAAATCACTTAACTTTTTGTTGTAATTTAGTTTTTCTGGTGAAAAGAGAAAAGTATTCCTAAACTGGGGGTCCATTGGGTAAGAAGAATAAGAGCGTAAGGATTAACTAAAAATTCTCGAAATGTTATAATAACAAAATTCGGTTATTGTTTGAGTTGGAGAATTGCCATGTCTTTACGACCCTAGATACGAACCAAAATTTATATACAAAAAAATAATTCGATTCTCGAATTCAAAAGCCATTTTCCAATTCTGACCTTAAATTCGGATGCAGTGATCCCAAGAATGTACACTGACCTTCATAACCAAAATTCAATTAGTCTTTTGTCTATGTAATCTCTTTCTTGAGAAAGCCAAATCGACGAAAATAAGTGAAACGCTTCACTTTTTATATCGGCCTCTTCGATTTGGATGATTTTTACGTGAAATTCTATTTTATCAATAACTGATAATTGGATTTTGCATTTTAAGACTTTTCTTTGGAGATATATCCATATCTCCTATGGATATTGACGCATATTGACTAAAAATAAATTGTATTAGGATTTTTTTTTTAATTTGTTAACAACTTAAAGTTTTTTTTATTTGTTGCGAAAAACAAAAGAATAAAAAATAAGCCTAATCTCTCGGAATTGAAAGATAATAAGTTAGATTTTGACATTTTATGGTAAATTTGAAAACTTATCCCTTCGCCATGATTAAAATCAACATTTTCTGAGCTAGTTTTAGATATGATCGGAATTAAAATCAATTTCCTAAAAATGAACCACTGGAATATAAGCCTGTATGAAATATGGAACTGTCCTTTTTTGTTTAATTTTTGTATGCTAATAATTGCATATATTTTTATAATTTAAAAAAATTGTTATCAATAAAAATAATCTAATGTATTATAAAATAATAGGTTCATTTCAAAAGAGTATTCTAGATAAATAATATTTAAGTTCTTTCTTTCATAAATATCACACAATTTAAATTTATGGTAATTTTATTTGGAATTGCTAAAATTGGAGTATGTTGCATTAGTCATGAACTAGTTCAAAATAGTAAAAACGTACATTTAATTATTGGGAAGTTCTAAAATTCAGCCAATGAACTAGTTCAAAATAGTTAGCTTATCCAAATGTTAAGTATAATTTCACATAAAAAAAATTTAAAAATTCTTCGATTTTTTTTTAATATTTCTTAAGTAAGATGTAAATATACCAAACACAAATTACACAGGTCTACAAATACCGGGTTAATGTCAGTTGTTGAAAGGCCAAGAGTCATTTCCGAAGTAATTTGCTGCGTAGTAGCCAATTCCGGTGTCAGAATGGCACGCCACATCAGGATGTACCCGAAAAAAACGATTTTATGAGTCGATTTTATTCGGGTACATAACCTCAAATATTTTAAATGACACCAATTCTGACCCCGTATGCATATTACTTCGAAAATGAACCTTAGCTTTCCAACATCTAAACCATGTTGACCTTTGTTTTTATCATAGAAATATTTTAAAAGGTGTTGAAAGTGTAAAAAAGAATGCTCTTGATATGAACCAAAAACTATGTCTTTTAAATTTAGGCGAATCTTTCTTAACTTATAAGAAAAATAAACATTAAGAAATTCAAATACAATCTGGAAACAAACGAAAAAGTTCTCAATTTGGTGTTTTAGGATTTAAAACGATTTTATTCGTATATTTAAAAACTTAATAAACCAAATTAAAATTAAAAATTAAAGATTTAAAGTATTTACAAAAAAATATTGAAATCTTTGAATTTTTAATGTGTATTTTTAAAAACTTCAACAAGCTTTTTAGAACCAGTTCAAAAATATTGCTATTGTTTTAAGCAACAAAAAATCTTCAGTACCTTAAAAAAATATCAAGTTCTACGAATTTTCAAAAAGTGAATTTTTAAAAACTTTAACGAATAATTAAACTAACTAACTTCTTTACAGATCGATGGAAACTGTCGTAAGGTACGTAAATTTTATTTATATTAAGTTAAGATATTAAATATTCTTTTTAAATTGGTAGTTCCTTACAAAAAAATATATTTTAATATTTTTTAAGCCTGTTTTCAAATTCGCAATGCCATATGAACGAAATTTATAGAAAATTGAATTTTTTTAATTATTTAAGTTTTTTCAATAAAAACTTTGGCAATCTACTTGACTTTAGGTCTTAAGATGATCTATAGTTACTTGTCCGAAAATGTTTGGCTCATGGGTGAAATGGATATCTATAAGTTTAGCATCGGTAAAATAAAAAAAATCCATTATAATTTCGAAACTGGTTTATTTCTAATGATGCTTTTATATATACTATATATCTTCCACTTTACTGAGTTTTTTAAATAACGAGTGGCCTCTTGTTATTCCTTACTTATTAAAATAATGTCATATTTATTCAACAAGGCGCCAAAACATCGACAGGAATATTTAAACTTGATAGTGCCTATAAAAAAACTATTAAATAAAAATATTTTTAAATTTTTATTATGGCAACCTGGTTTTAAAGAACCACTTGAACCAGTTTTTCATGCTTTTGCTCTGAAAAAATCTGTTTAAATACAGGCTCCAGTCTACTATAAAACAAAAAATAAATTATTTTGAACGAAATCGTAGAACTCTTAGTCTAAAAAATAGAGTTATTATTTATTAGTAGCAGCTTAAATAAAATTGAATTTAAATGGGCAGGAAAAAGCTTCGTTTTCATCACTGCGTGCGTAAAGCTTTTATGAATTATAAGCATTTGCCAAAAAATTACTTGTTAGTTTTTATAATGGAATTGTTAAGTGCTTCTTTTAAAAAGAGAGTGACCTCACTTTAGATTTGTTTTTTTTTAAGAAGAGTTATTTATTTATTAAAAACTGTTTACCTAATCTACGCCAGTTCCGCTTTGTGAGCAGTTTGTTTAAACTGGAAGTTCCCACAACAAATTGCTGTCGTATTAGTGACGTCACTCAGTGAACAATTTTTGAACTTACTTTGCCTTGGAGTGAGTTATAGTCGGAAGTACTAAAATTTTTTAAAAGATTATTGAAGTTAGAGGTACTAGACATTTAATGAATTGCCATCGATATTTAATATTTATTGGAAATGCACCAAAGAACGAGAGTAAATAAAATATGTGAATTCGTTTTGGAATTCGCATATTTTATGTGATTTGATTTCGACTGCTTTTTTGCAAGAGAAATCCATATGTATGAAAATAAGGAGAATTTTTTTTAAATAATACTTGATATTCTGAGAGATACTTGATTGGTATTGTGGAGATTTAAAATTAGATATTAATTGTTAGTAATTTTTGTTGAAAAATTTTCCAAATTTCACAAAACTATAACAATGTACAATACAATATTTGAATTCGTTTTAGAAATCGAATTTTTTAGGTGATTTGAAATCGATTGCTTTTTGCAACAGAAATCAAAATGAATGAGTGATTGATGTAAAAATTGTTATTAATTTTTTTTAAACAGTTCTCAAATTCGCGAAATTATAACAAGGTTGCCTTAATCGGAAGCCTATATATATTTATATGTATTTAGTAAGAAGCTCATATCGAAGGTAAACATTTTCTTGATGGAATACTATTGAATCTTTGTTCAGAGTAGGAAAGCCTAATAGTTTTGCATCAAGAAAAGTTTTTCCTTAATTAAGAGTAGGAGAATCTAAATTTCAGCCAAAATATGAGCAAAGATGAGATGAAGTCAAGCAAAAAAGAGACGAAGGCAATTCATAACGAAATCTTGGTATCTCTGCTGAAGCTTACCATGCTTTCTAAGATAATAAGTTTTGGGCAAAGATAAGCAAAGATGATGTTGATATCTTGGCTTTTTCTGCTAATTCTTATCTAGTTTCTTAAGATAATGGATTTTGCCAAAAATAGCAAATATGCTTATAACAACTCATATCGATTGATCAGATGATGTCGATCTCTTATCTATCTGTACTACATTTTATATAGGTTCATAAAATTTCACAAAAAGATAAGTGAAGTTGAGGTGATGGCATTTCATATCTATAGATAGATAGATCTCTACTAAATTTTATCTAGCTTCTAAATTTCACCAAATTCTGAGATGATGACAATTTATATTGAAAGATCACGTGCTATCGATATCTTCTCAATCTAACTCTTCGCCAAAAGATGAGCAAAGATGATGTTATTATATGTCATATCGAGGGTAAACATTTTCTTGATGGAATAGTATTACATCTTAGTTAAGAGTAACCTAATAATTTGCATCAAGAAAAGTTTTTCCTTAATTAATAATAAGAAAGTCTTAATTCCAGACAAAAGATGAGCGAAGATCAGATGATGTCAAGCAAAGATAAGAAGACGACAATTCATATTGATATATAGATATATATATTGCTTATATAGATTTCTAAGATAACAAATTTCGCGCCAAGATAAGCAAAGCTGATGTTGATATCTTGGCTTTTATTTCTTATTCTTATCTAGTTTCTAAAGATAATGAATTTCGCCAAAAATAGCAAATATGCTTATGACAACTCATATCGATAGATCAGATGATGTCGATATCTTGTCTATCTATACTACATTTTATCTAGCTTCTAAGCTTCACAAAAAGATAAGTAAAGTTGAGATGATGACAATTCATATCGATAGATAGATAGATTTCTACCAAATATTATCTAGTTTCTTAATTTCACCATAAGCTGAGATGATGACAATTCATATTGATATCTTGAGCTGCTATCGTCATCTTGTCTATACAACAATGCCAAAATATAAGCAAAGAAGATTTGTTATCTGAGCTATACTAAATTTAATCTAGCTTCTGAAGATACTTAACTTTTCAAAAAGATAAGTAAAGTTGAGATGATGACATTTCATATCGATAGATAGATGGATCTCTTCCAAATCTTATCTAGCTCCTTAATTTCACCATGAGCTGAGATGATGAGAATTCATATTAATGATCTATCAATAACGATATCTTTTCTATCTAACTTCGCCACATGATAAGCAAATGTGATGTTAATGTCTTGGCTATTTCTACTTATTCTTATCTAGCATCAATAAAATACATTATATAAAATCATATAAAGAGTCTTATCGAGGGAAAAAATGTCCTTGTTAAAATACTATTAACCCTTAATTAAGATTTAAGATATAATTTCATCAAGAAAATTTTTGCTCTCAATATAACATCTTTATTGCCGCTAGAGCATGCCAGCTTCGTTATCAAATGTCCTCTGCAGGACTTCGTAGTTATCTTTGGGGGTTTTTCTTTTACAACACCTGCTTTTGGTGTTCTTTTTTTTTGTGTCCTTTACGCGACAAACCAATTTAAGTGTCAAATACATGCAACCTGCACCACATGATGTCCCAACCAACTCAACACGCCCCTGCCCCCAATAGCAAATTGCAACATCTCGTATGTAAAAAAAAAGAAGACAATAAAACTTTTTATTTTTCTCTGCTTTTGGTTAGCTTAAGAGCGTTGTGCTTGTGACGTAGTGACGTAGTACATGGTGCCACCTGCTGTGCCTATTATTGAGCATAATTCATTGACAATTCTTCAATTATATTGACAGGAGCAGCTACAGGAGGAGTACCATACCAGAGAGTACTTCTGGTATGGCTACTCTTTGGTTGGGTGTTGCAATGTCTCTGACTCTGACGAGGCTTATTGCGTAAGTGCCAGCAAATTAAACAATGGGCCAAGTCACAATCAGACTGGGCGGCATGGTGTTAGCTGCCACGCCCATATTAAATTAATTTAGCTACACAAGTTGTTGTCAAGTGCTCAATACCCCCAAACCGCACCCTTAGGCGGCATACAACCCAATCAGCACTCCAACTACTCTTGGTATTGTGTGCTTATTTCAGACAACATCCCTGGGGATGTCCTTGGACAGAGAGGCAGCCAGTGAAAATTGTAAAATTTTTGTTTACTTTGGGGTTGGTTGGTTTGGGTGCCAAATGTTTCCAACTTTTCTCACTAATCAGCAGTTTCAAAAGCCAAAAACATAAAACCGCAGTCCCATTCGGTCGGTCGGTCGGTCGGTACGTGGCGCCTTTGAGTCCTTCGAGTCCTAGCTGCACGGGCCACTTGTTGTTCCAAATTAGCGTGAAATGCGATTTATAATGTCAATTGTATGGTCTGGATTTAACGCAGCTTAGCCATAATTGAAAAATATGCTCTCAGTTTTGGTTCGAGATGAAAGTGTGGATTAGTTGTGGAAACCAATTGAATGGTTTTCTTTCTTTTATTTTTTCAACCAAGATGAAAGCGTCGAATTTTAAAACGCAGTTAAAAATATCTGCCCCCTCCCCCACCAACTAAGCGCTACAAAGTCCATCAATCAAGAAAATAACTTGAAACTGAACCATCAATCAAATTGCTGTTGTTTTTAGATTTTTGTTAACTATTTGCACTAATTACATAACAAGGCGCACCTAATTTTAACATGACAGCCAAAAAGAGTTTTTATCTTTGGGGTAGGCTGTACGAGGCAGGGTTGTAGGGCTTTAACCCTCTCCCAAGGCAAACAATGAAAATGTAACATTTTTTTACTTGGTATTTGTTTGTCTAACAAATGGCAAGGAAGGAAGTTGCCACATTGCGTGTAACTCGTTTTTTGTGGCAGGCTTTTAGCCGTCGGTAAGTAGTGTAGGAAAGCGCTCTTAAAGTAATCTAGAAACTTATAGTGGGCAAGAAGACGGTTAGGTTTCTAGATTTAAAAGAACCATAGCAAACCACATAGGGAGCATAAGGTTAGGCTAGAAGAAAGAAATATATCCGACTATATTCTGTATGTATCTTAAAAGCCAGAAGAGCTAAAAACACAAAATTTCAAGTTCAGATGATGTCAAGCAACGATGAGATGACGGCATCACAAGTGCCAGAATGTTGTCTTCTAACTTTATACTTCTAAAGACGATAAATTTCAACAAAAGATGAACAAAGATGAGATAATAACAGTTCATTATGTCAATATCTTGTCTATCTCTGCTTATGCTTACTTAGCTTTCTAAGATAATAGGTTAGGTTACAACGGTTGGCTATTTCTACTAATTCGTATCTAGCTTCTAAAGATAATAAGCTTCCCCGAAAGATAACTAAAGTTGAGTTGAGGGCATTTCATATAGATAGGTAGACATATCTTCACCATAGCTTCTAAATTTCACCAAAAGCTGAGATGATGATAATTCACGTCGATAGATCAGATAATATCATATATTAAGATTAGCCTTACCTAGCTTTCTAATATAATACATTTAGCCAAAAGATTAGCAAAGATAATTCTGATATATTGGCTATTTCTACTTATTTTTATCTAGCTTCCAAAGCTAATAAACTTTCGCGAAAGATGAGTGAAGTTGAGATGAGGACATTTTATATTGAAAAATAGATAGATAGATAGATAAATCTCTACCAAATCTTATCTAGCATCTAAATTTTACCAAAAGATAAGATGATGACAATCCATACCGATAGACTAGATGGTATTTGCCAAAGGATGGGCAAAGATGACGTTAATATCTTGGCTATCTCAATTAAATCATTATCTGGGTTCTAAAATTAATCAATTTCACCGAAAGATGAGCAAAGATATGATTATGATAACTCATGTTCATAAAGCATATGACGTCGACATCTTGTCTATCTCTACTAAATCTTATCCAGTTTCTAAAGACACTAAATTTCATTAAAAGATGATTAAAGTTGAGATGATGAAATTTCATATCAATAGATAGATAGATCCCTACCAAATCTTATTTAGCTTCTAGATTTGACTAAAAGATAAGAAAACGAAAATTCGAATCGATACATCAAATGATATTCATATCTGGTCAATCTAATTAAGCCAGTTGAGCAGAGATGATTTTGATATCTTGGCTATTTCTACTAGTTCTTATCTAGCTTCTAAAGATAATTAAGCTCCCCTAAAGATAAGTAAAGTTGGTGGCATTTCATAATCATCATGTTTCTAAATTTCATCAAAAGATGGATTGATGACAATTCATTGCAATAAAGCCAAGTTGAGATGATGGCAATTAATATTTGTACATCAGTTGATGCTAATATCTTATCTCTTAGTTAGCCTCTAAAAACCAAAAGATGAGCAAATATGAGATAATGCCAATTCATGTCGATAGATCTGATGATATCAATGTCTTATCTATCTCTAGGAAATCGTTTCTACGTTCTAAATTTAATCAAAAAATGAGCCCAGATGCGATGATGACAATACATGTCTATGGATTCGATGATGTTGATATATTTTTTATTTCTACAAAATCGTATCTACATTTCAGAGCATGAGTCAAGTTGAGATGATGAGAATTAATATTTATAGATCAAATTCCACAAAAAATGAACGAATATGAGATGATGCCAATTCATGGCAAAAGATCAGATGATGACGATTTCTTATCTATCTCTATTTAATCGTATTTAGCTTCTAAAGATAGATCAGATGATGTCAGTACATTGTCTATTTCTACTAAATGTTATCTAGCTTCTTAAGACAATAGATTTCATCAAAAGATGACCAAAAATTAGATGTTGACCATTGATACGGATATAGAGATATGATATTTTTCGTTTGGACCCATACTTCTAAAGTTTTTATTCTGTCAAATACCATCGATTTTCATACCCTTTACCGAGAATGGGCGAAGGTAGGTATGGCAGATCCCATAAAATCTATATACTATTGAGCAGGATGAATAGCCAAGTCGATATAACCATTCCTATTTGTCCATATGAGCAAAAAGATCTGAGAGATACAAATTTTACCAGATGATGCGCATTTTCTCTACGCAAATTAAATTTGTTGATTTATGTCGATATCTTTACCTGTTCAATCATAGAACATTATAATAGTTGCCTATACCAAATTTAACACAGCTGTATAGCTTGGTACCAAGAATATAGAACTATTTTTAAAATCGGTTGAAATCTTCTAAGGTAAAAGAAAAAACATTTCAAAATGCTAATAATATCTAAGTAGGAAAGCCAAGAAGCCTGAAATCTTTATTTTATCTACATATGTATATTATATTTCACAATATATACTAAATGTTTCATTTTTTGAGAATAATAAAATACGAAAAAATATTTGACTCTTCGAGAGACCCTCCCCAAATTGTTAAGTAGACTCTTGTCGACTTAAATATGAAAATTCTTCGTAATTTACTTTTTTTATTTAAATATTTGCATATAGCAAGTCAAAACCTCTCTTACTTTTGTTATCCCTCCGTGAGTGAAAATTTTATTGAAATCCGTTGGGAACTTTGGTAGTTATAGCCAAAAATTACCATATTTAAAACGCTTAGGATAAAAGTTTCTTCAAAGACTGTGTTAAATTTGGCATGAGAGCTTCAGTTTGTTTCAGGGTATTTTAGATTCAGAAAGGCAGAACTGTAGCGTCCTCAAATATATATATATATATATATAGTGCATATTAGGATAGGTCAATTTGTAAAACCGGAAAAGTCGATTCAGGACGACCCCAAAAAGTAAAGCTACTTTGCCGCGAATCGGCAAGAAATTGACCCACCATTATATATATTAACGCATTTTTTCAAAGAAACCGTACTTTTTGCATGCATTCTTTTTTTTCCAGACATTTTGTTTATAATATCTATATTACTATCTAATATTATAAACAAAATATCGGCTTATTTGAAAAAATTCATAAATAAACTAAATTAGGAAATGTTTTCCAATATATAATCATTTTTTGATAGTTAAAACTCTACATTTCTTAAATTAGTGATTTTTAAGTAAATTATGAAAAGTAAATCGAAGGAGTAAGATCCTAATTTAAACGATTTACCGAGTCTACGCAAATCTAATTGTCACCATATTTGATAAGTAAGAGTACCCCATAAGAAATGACATCTCTTCTGAAGCTCGTATTACTTTTTTAGAGTCACGAGATGCAACTCAAACGCGCATTCAACTCGAGCGCCATGAATAATAGTTAAACGACTAGTACGATTATTATAACAGTATAAACGAACTCAAATGAATACATTTCAAGAGAGTCAGAGAGAGAAATTACGAGTGGTTCGTTCCAGTGGTTCCAGTGCTCTTTAGTCGCTCATACATCAAATGAATGAGTCTGAATAGCAAACAAAGAAGTGTGAATTGTACAGTCACTAAGGTGGGGGGAAACAGATGTTACCCATAATAATAATAATAACAACTAGTCATATACTAGTCTGTCTGTCTGTACAAGCCATAATAATAATAATACTCGTCGTAATAGTAAGAGCCAAATTGTCATGATCAGTCTAATTTTGTGTGCATTTTGTGTTGGTTGGTGTGTTGGATGCTCTCCTGAAATTTGGGTTAATTTGCAAATCGCTCAAGTAGCGACAAAGCTCAACAGCCTTTCACTTTTCCGCTGTATATTTCACCAGTTTATTTTTTTCCACTCTTTTTTTTCCCCCCCATTTTTTTTTGCATATGAAAAGTATAATTATGAAGGTGTTATTATATTTTCACGCCTCGGCAACGCGACGCAGCGGAAAAATCAACAGAGAAACCTCCAAACCGGCTAACCAGACCGGGATTACTACAGTCCAAAAAAAAAACCTAAAAAGAAAAAACGTCAGTGCATAAAAACGTCAACGACTCCGAAATTGACTAAATGACTATACGACTAACTGACTGAGGAATTATTTGCAGAATCATCAAATTAAAGGTTTGATGTTGATTTCAACAACCTTCGCCAAAGTGAGCGGTGCGGAGAGGAGCGCGCGGGTCGTGCAACAAAGTTGTAAGGAGAAAAAAAAAATGAAAAGTCATTGCAGGCAGCGCTGCCCAGTGCAGTCAAGCGCTCCCCGCAACCAACACTTCCCCTCACCGAACGACGCACTGCATATGCTGAGTCTACCGCAATGCCCGTAACCCGCCGCCGCAGTCCATCAAGTACCAAGTCCCGAAGCAGGGTGTGCAATGCCACTTGGGCTGTGAACAGGGCCGGATTAAGGTAGGTGCTGAGGCACAGTGGCCTACACTGCAGCAGAAAAGTGAGGAAAATTTTGGGGAAATATTTTGTAAAAGTTAATATGAGCAACTGATGCGGAATTTGATGAACTTGGAAATAAAAATCAATCTAGATTTAAATTTAAAAAATAGGCTAATTTAAAGAGCACAAACTACTGGCAATATGGGCTTTTAAGGCAGAATTTAATATTATAATTTTACGAATTTTTTCAGAAAACTGTCCATATTTGTATTTTTTAGCTGAACGAGACAAATTTTCATTTTAAAAAGAAAATATTTTTTTGACTTCCAAAAACTCTACGAAAAAATTCTTCCGAATTCAAACCAATTACCTCTTGATTGATTATAATCAATCTGAATTGCTGAAGCACCTAAATTAGGAGCTTTAATTTTATAAAAATAATTGAAGTTATTTAAATGTGCATCCCTTGTTGCGCTAATGGTTCAACATTATTAAACAAAAGTTTTTAACAATTCCAAAGTTTTTTTTAAGAAATTAAAATTAAAATATTACCGAAACGAATGAGAAAGACATAAAAATTATTTATTCGTAAAAAAATATTTAAAAATTGACGAAAATAATTAAATCGGCTTTCATTAATTGCGATTTTTAGGAAGAAGTTGAAATCATCTTCATAAGGCGTTGTAAAGTTTGGCCAAATTTGGATCACTATTTCATATAGCAGCCATACAAAAAGTAAGCGCTTTCTCTCTTTAAAGAGATAATTAAATTACTTTAAAGGTGGCAATGAAAGGAGAAAAGTTTGATTTGGTGACGGATCCACGGGGTTTTGGTTATAAAATAAAGTATTGATAAAAAATCAATTATTAAACTTTAATCAAGGTAAAGGAACGAAAAAGTGCCCAGATTTTTGATTAAAATCGGAAGAACTTGTTTCAAGAATTTTCCATACTCATATTAAGTATTTTGTTATCTCAATTTCAGTGCCTAATATACTTCATAAATAAAAACTTATTTCAAGAACATTTCGTTCTTTTTTTTTAAGAAATCACTTTCTTAATTCAAGAATTTCGGACCTAAAATCGAAGTAATTGATGTGAGATCGAAATTCAACATTTTAGTATTTTCTTTCTGCCACCCATATGAAGTGTGGATTTCCTAGTTTTAAGTAAGAAATATTTAATTTTTTTTTTTGTGTAAGTTTCCTTTTTTTTTAAATATTCAAAATCGTTTAGAACAGCGAAGTCTAAGAAGGTTCGAACTTTTTTTTTGTTAGTTTTAGGTAGACAAAATCTTTCCAAATACTGATTTTTCAAGATAAACTCAACATTTTTAAAAATATTTTACAGATACTATTTTTCTGGAGCTGGAGGACTAATATTTTTTTTTTAACTAAAAACGTTTTTTTTTTTTTTAATTTTTGACTTCACAAAATTTGTATCATGCTGTTGCTCTGAAACTGAAGCAACTTTAATATATACCAGTCTACTATAAAACAAAAAACAAATTATTTTGAACAAAATCGTAGAACTCATAGTCTATAAAAAAATAGAGCTTGTATTAATTTGTAGCAACTAAAATAAAATTGAATTTTAATGGGCAGGAAAAAGCTTCGTTTTTACTACTGCGTGCGTAAAGCTGTTATGAATTATAAGCATTTGGCAAAAAAATACTTGTTAGCTTTTATCAAAGAATATATAAGGAAAAAAAAGTTTTGAAAAAATTCGAATTAGTACAGATTTTATGACATCATATGTAAAATCGTTTTTTGAAAAAAGTCCTTTTTCACTAAAATTGTCCTAGAAGAAAAACAGGCTATAACAGGATAATAAAAAATTCGGATTTTGAATGCTGAAACATTGCCATAACATAATATATAAGTCTCTGGAGATAAAAAAAGTGTTAAATTTGTCAACTAGTGTTATTAGCAATTTATTTCATGTAGACGATCTATTAAGATTTTTGCCTTTTGTACCACTGTGCGACGCTGTCATGGCTTAGGGAAGCTAACCCTATTTATTATATAAAGACTGTAACTTTAAAAATCCTTTGGATAAAAATAATTTTTTTTATTCTCTTTATGAAAAGACTTAAAAATAAGTCTTTTTCTTTTGCTTAAATATAAAAGTCTTTAAATATTACTTATATTTTAAATTTTAAAAAAAAATATGGAAATAGCTCTTTTTTTTATATAAATATAGAAATTAAAAATTATGAACCATTATTATATTATTTTATTTATAAACTATTTTCTTTAATGAAAATAACTTTATTTGTTTGGAAGTTACTATTTTCGCTACAGTTTTTGGCATTCTGCACCACTGTGAGACGGTTTTGAGATTTAAAAGTTTTTTTACAAATGAAACTTGAATTTTCTCAAAAATATTTTAAAATCCATCCAAAATCTTCCATGGATTTTAGAGTACATATTTCTGTTGTTTTTGACTCTATCGATTCGTATAGAGAAAATCAACTTTTTATGTATATTTTTATTTTAAAAAGATAGATTTGTCCATCTGATACTTCTCAGTCTAGAGAGGGAAGTTCAATCGAGCTTTCCATTAGAAAATCCGCTCGGAAGCAGATTTTCAAGCTGATTTGTAATAAAGTTTTATTTTTTTCGTCTACAAAATATTAAACAAATATTTTAAAAGCGTTAGGAATTTAAATACGTTGCAGTGAAAATTACTTTAAAAGTTAAAAAAATAAATATGATATTTTGAATTAACTTTGAACTTTTCAGCTTACAGTAAAAACTTTAGCTATGGCAATTTATTCCGTTTTCTTTACCAAATTGAAATTAATTTTTAGGAATTCGAAAGCCTTAAATTTAATCATGGAAAAAAATATTCATTATGCTGAAATGTGTTCTTTGTATAGAAAAATTCGGTAAATTGGGTACTTAAAATAAAAAAATGGCGGACGTAAAGTCGGGCGCGGACGACTTTAGGATACCCTGTACCACTAGCTTGTAATAAAGTCCGATTTCTTCATAAAAAACCAAAAACAGAAGAATTTTTAAGCAAAACATTTTTTTTTTGACCGATCGTTCCTATGGGAGCTATATGATATAGTCAACCGATTTCAATAAAATTTGACACAGTGCTTAAATACCTTAAAAAAGATATGAATGCCAAATTTATTTCAAATATCTTTACAAACAAACAAAACACATCGAATTTTGTATAAAAAACGTGTTTTTGGACCGATTGGTCCTATGGGAGCTATATGATCTAGTCAAACTATTTGGATTAAATTTAGTACAGTGCTTAGGAACTATAAAATACTCACGAATGTCAAATTTGGTCCCAATATCTTAACAAACAAACGAAACACAACAAATTTTGTTAAAAAATCGATTTTTTTGGAAGATCGGACCTATGGGAGCTATATGATATAGTCAACCGATTTTGTTCAAATTTGGCACATTGCTTAAGTGGTCTAAAAAATTTCCAAACGCCATATCTGGTTAGGATATCTTTATTAAAAAACGAAATATAGCGAATTTTTCTTTAAAAAAGTTATTTTGGCCGATCGGTCCTATGGGAGCTATATGATATAGTCAACCGATTTTCGATCAAATTTGGTACAGTGATTGGGAACTATAAAAAACTTTCGAATACCAAATTTACGATATCTTCATAAACAAACGAATTATTCGTCTAAAACGTTTTTTTTTCTCGAGGTCGTCTCAAACACCCCCATGGGAGGATAGAACTTCTCTATTCACCCTGATCATATTTTAGGTAACTTTGGGGTGTCTCCGACGTCTCCTTCTATATGTTACATAAATTTTCGGCTTGCACAAACTTAATATACCCTTGGTACCATACGGTACAGGGTATAAAAATTACAATAGCGAAAAATGTTTTCTGGAAGATTTCGTTACAGGGAAGTTCGATAGTATGAGCTGGCAATAAGGTATATTGCCATAATCATCAATATGATTCACAGAAATGATTCACAGAAATTATTAGTTTTGAAACATTAATTCGGTAAATCATTAAATTTTCATTTTTTTTCCTTAACAAAAACATAAAAATGATTCGAAAAATTCATCATACAGAAAGCAATAAAATCTGATAGATAAATTGCATTAAAAAAAAATAATTTTAAGCAAAAAACATAGACTACATATTTTTTAAATAAGCAGTAGATTCAAAACAAATCACCCAATAGATCGAAGTTCGTCATAGGAAAGTTTTACTGTACTTCGCTTTTGTTAAGAGAGCAATAAAGTAACAATATGAAAATTTCTAAGTAAATCTCATTAAATTGAATCTGTTCTGTTCCATAACGCGGCCCTAGGGCCGACCACCCCTAACAACTGAATCCGGCCCTGCTTGTGAGTGTCTGTATAATTTTCGTTCGTTTTCTCGAATTGGCTGTCATAAGTTTTGAGTAGAAAATTGGTGTGCAACAACCAGCAACAAACAACACCAACAACAACAGCAACATTGTTGTCAAGTGTAACAACCATATACATATGTACATATATATATATACCTACTATATACAATATATAAATATACCTGCAATATAAAAATAATAATAATAAGAAGAAAAAAAAGGATTTCTTGATTGCGATAATGAGTTATACTTAATTTTGAAACCATCATGCCACATCAAATTAAAGGAACAATTGAACACTTGAGTTCGACTCCGACTCCAAGTAAGTTCGAATCCTAGCCAGGGCAGAGGAGTATGCATTAAAGCCATAGCCTTGAGCATGACCAGCAAGTGTAAGGCTTATAAGGCTTAATTATAGATCTGGCCAAGGCATAGCCTGGGCTTTTTGAGAGTAGAAAAAATGGCGCATAGCTTATAAGGTGTTTTGTTAAGTGTAAATCTAACTAATAAGTTAGTTAAAGGAAGGAGCGCTCCATAAAATGCATCGTTACTGCTCATTAACAGTATAGGGGCTCAGCCACTGCTGCCTTGGCATGAGCCCAAATCCGTTAGTCGCTATGAAACCGTTGTCGAGTTATTCTACTTTTGGTTTTCTAGTCATCTAAGAGAGTTATCCAGAAAGAAAATAATGATTTTATTTTTAATATAGAAAGTGAGAAAAAATAAAAATTCCTAATGGACAATAGTTGCGGAGTGCAAGGAGAGGTACATAGCTAATTTCAGGCTTTCTAACGTTCTTGAGAATTGGCTTAATATTCCTTTAAAACATTAAGGGAGTGCGATACAGATCCAAAACGATAGGCAGATGCCCCAATAAAGTACCTCATTTCAAACTTTCGAATATCATATTAAGAATTGGGCAAATATTCCTTAAAAAAATTTAGGGTACTGCAAGAGAGATCCAGAACCCAACGAAGTTTCACGAGTAAGGCATTGAAAGATTTGGCTAAATATGCTTTGAAAACTTTGGAGGAGTGATCCAAAACCCTACGAAGATCATCGGTAAGGTATCTCATTTCAGACCCTCAACTATTCATATTGAGAATTGGCACAATATCCGTTAAAAACTTTAGAGTAGTGAGAGATAGTTCCAGAACCCTACACAGGTACCCAGGTAAGCAACCTCATTTCATACTTTAGGTCAATCATTTTGAGAAATGTCTAAATATCCTTAGAAATTTTGAATTTTTTTTAAGTTAAATTTTCGATAGTCCGAGAATTCTTAAAAAAACATTTTTTTTCCACCTTTTACAATTTTGTGAAAAGAAAAGAATCACCTTAACCCTTTTTTTTAAGTTTTTTTTATATTGAAAATTCATCTCTGAAAAATTTTATTTCTGGGAAAACTTTTTTTTCTTTCAAAATTTTTGAATTGACTAATGAAAAAATTAAAATGTTTATGCCTCGTTGTTTTAACCACAAATTTGTGCCTCTAAATCGTTAAAAAAAAAGTGAGATCTAGAACAGCTTTCGCTTGATTCCAATTAAGGTTAAAAATTACTTTATTTGCATAAACTCTAAACATTTCTAAGCAAATTGACTCTAGCTAGTGTCGATGGACTAATATTTTTTATTCGAAATGGGATTAAAAAAGTGAAATGGAGAACAGGTCCGAATGTGTAAGATTTTGATTAAAAAATATTAAAAGAAAATATTAGAAAAATATAAAATAAAAACTTTTTATACATTTCCCATATCTTAAATTCCCAAATGAGCAAATATCGTGCCGATTATAAAAATATTTTAAAGAATTCCTCGAAATCGTTTAAAAAAGTCGTGATTTTGAAGTGATTAATTAATTTATGGAAAGTTTCTTTCAAATTTGGCCGAAAAGAAAACGAAGTTTGGAAATTATGTGCAGCATGATAAAAAGACAAATAAACTTCCTATATTGATGGGTAAATGCGATTTTTATTGTACAATAATTAGACATTTTTATCTCGACGAAATTTAAAATGGCGGCTCTTGTCTGCTTCGAACGTCGTAACCGAATTTCAGTTCTCCAGCTTCTTGTAGTGAAATTAAATAAAAAAGGTTTATTGAAATTAATAAAATTCTCAACGGCTTCTACTAAATCACAATGAGTTTTGACGAAAAATTATCTGAAATGTGTAAGTTTGATAAATCAAGACCTGTGCTTGAAATTCAGATGAAAAAATGGTCCCGAGAAAAACGCGCTTAAGGTATGTTCAAGACGCTCTATTTTTTGACCAAATTTTAAAGAACCTCCCCGTAATCACAATCTTATATTTGAATGTAGAATTTACGGTCTGAATTTCCTCATTGAAATTCGTTTAGCAAAAGTGAATTCAAAAGCACTTTTTTATGTTGAAGTAACTCCAATTACTCTAAACTCAATTTTTAATCATAAAGACCCTGACTATTGAATATAGATCAATATTTATAGAATATAGAATCATATTATATTAGATTTCAGTTCCTAAGCATAAATAAATGCTCAGGACTGCACTTATTCAGTAAACTTGCAACTTTTTGACAAACTTAAATAGACTATTTCTTAAGTTACGGCATACTAAATTTTTATTCAAGTTTAAAAGCATTTTTTTTAGAATGTGCGTATCTTGGCTTTTTGAAACCTTTAGAAATTTTGGGTTCATATGTATTTTAAAGATCTAATGGGATCCATGTGGAAATCTTTTGATAACCTTTGGAAATTTTGGGTTCATATTTTAAAGCTTTGCCATCGTGCCATGTGGAAATATTTGTATATCTATAGAATATATCTATCTATCTATACAAGAAACTGAATTATGAAAAATATAAAATAAAGCTGGCTCCAAAATTTATTGAAGTCTTTTTTAAACTGATAAATCTTAGTTGTGGCTAAAACCTTGTGTCTAGAGTTTCGAACCCATTTGGAGAGTGATCGATCCAAAAAAAAAAATTGTGATACAAGATTATATATATTATCTAAAGTTTGGTTAGAAAGACTTCTTGGCCAAAGAGCTAGTCATACTTGGCACGAGAGTCGGATTGTGATGAAATCGTAGCATTTATGAAATCTTTCTTCTTTTGTAAAGTTGTATCTGTTAAAAAACAGAACTTACTGAAGGCAGAGTTAAAATCAGTAATAGAAAGCTGTAAGAGTTAGAAGTTTAAATAAAAAAGTTCTAAAAAGTTATACTTCTGACTTAAGCTTGAATATTAGGGATGTTTTCGTAATCTTAACAGACACAATGTCATCCCATATCGCAGATATTCCCCATGATGCAAAAAATTTTAAAATTTGTCGCGAGGTATTTTTAAAGGTTTTAGTTTTTGGTATAAAAATTCAGGAACCTCAAAAACATGTTGAAAGCCACAATTCGAAAAACAATTTTCTGATGTTTTGGGAGTTTTTTGAAACTCGGATTTCAAGTCAGCGGCTCAATGTCCATATGTGCAGTACATTTTAAATTTCGTTATTCCGAAATCCAAGTAATACGTTCCAAGTCTATATACCTTCTTTAACTTTCATAAAATCCGCCTTCTATTAATTACGCATTTCTATAAATTTTAGCAACTCTCAAAAACTTTTTTTCCGTAATACTCAAATGAACCGAGTACAAAATAACCAAGTACATCAAATCGGCTTCCCTTATACTCATTCCAACCAGTTTCAACCCAAATAGAAACATTTTGAAACCTTTTTTTTACTTTTTTAATTATCTCTATTTTGGAGACGCTGCAAATTGAAAATAAATCAAATCTCATCAAACAATTAGACCAGGCTAACAAGCTGTCCGCACCACATTGGACCGCTCCATGAATTAAGTGCTGTCATCATCACCCAACACCAAACAACATCATCATCATTATCGTCTTTATCGGCAGCAACAACAACATCATCATGATCATCATCATTATGATGATCATTGTTGGCTATCCGTAGAAAGGAAGAGGGCAATCTTGGGCTACTGCGGCCAACTGCGGAGCAACTTCTCAATGAGGCCTATTATCGAATTTTGAAAAGCGTAATTATCTCATGACAAATCAAAAGGAATGTGTTATATTTACTCAATAAATATTATCGCCACGTTTTGGATGATCGTTGATCTAGGTTAGCCAACATTCAATTTTGTTAACTGGCTTGAGAAAATACTCACCTTTAATCACTTTGGAGTGTTATTTTTTTCTTGAGAGCTGTGGGTGTGGGGCTGGACCAAATAGATTGAATTTTTTTTTTTTGGATGTTTATAGAGAATTAGTTATTGGGCACATTGTAGAGCATTTCCTGTGTAGCACATTTGATTGGCACTACAAAAAGTATTTGGGGCTTTTTTTCTTGTTTTGTGTTTATGGGAATGATGTCGAAAGTAAAGTTTGTCGTTTGATGGAGTAAAGTAGTTGATTAAAGGCCAAGAATTTTATGGGCTACTTTATGCAAAAGATGGACTAGTTTAAAGAAACACTTGCACTAGTTTGTAGTATTCAAAAAAGTTCTTTATTAGCTCCATAAAATTGTGCAAACTCCTAATAATAATAGCCCGTGATTCTTTTCCAGGATCTCAAACAAGTGTTTAGTTGCGCTTGCTGGTAAATTTGACATCCTTATGGCTAGATTTTGGTATAGTACAAAGATTTTCAATGTTTTTTAACCAATCGAAAAAAAATCTTTTTTTTAAAGATTTAATCTGAAACTATTATGACCAAATTTTTCGGTTATCCGTAACCGACCATATTTTGATAAAGCGAAGATGCTCTTCGAAATCTACCGAAATTTGAACTTTTATGTTTAAATATTTAGCTAAATTAAAAAACTGCACTTAGTAAAAGTTAAAAATTTGTTAGCAAGAGTGAAAAAAAATTAGAAATTCTAATGTAAAAAAATATTTTTTTAATCAAATTCTTTTTAATGAGCTCAAGAGCTGTTTTCAGTGTAACTTTTGAACATTCGTTATATTTGTAATCAAATCCAGCTCCGAGTACGAAATATTGCACTAAATCGGTGACTAATGAAAACATTTCGCTTGGCTGTCATACAATTTTTTTAGCTCTCTCATTTTGACGCTACTTTTTACACTCGAGATTATTGCGCCTCAAATCAGCTCATCAAAAATGGGCAAAACCAATTTCTACTTGAGCGGATCGTGTGCTACACTTCACTGGCCAATGCCCGTGAATCCGGGCCAGAGCCAGACCTAATGAAACCAAATGAGTTAGTTACCCCCCGAACCGAACCGACCCGATCCGACCGCCCTTCCTAGCTTGATGCGGCTGCCAATGGAAGCGTTAAGTGTTTAACAAGCTACTTTCCCACTTCAAAGCACAAAAAACAAATCCAAAAAAGTAGCAACAACCACAAGAGCAACACGTAGATGAAACCTGTGAAATTTTTTATAAAGCTAACGAAGCATTTTTTATACTCTATAAAGGGGTATTATGTGTTTATAGAGGAGGCAAGTAATTGTATTATTATTATACTTCTGATCAAAAGAAGCAGTCAAGTCAAAGTAGTGTATCCTGGCATTATGGAAACTAGGGAACCTCTGTCTGAAGTCCTTCGGTCTCAGAAAATTTCGTGATTCTAAAATTTTACTTAAATCTCTTGGACACTTTGCTAGTTATAGCCAAAAGATTAAAAACGTAAACACCTTATTCCTTAAGGCTATCAATCCTACCGATTGTCCGTATGGAAACAAAAATCTCGTAAGCTGTAAGAGTTAGAAAAAACAAACTTTTACCATATTGACTCGTATTGACTGCAGGGAGATCATGTTAGTTTAGCTAGGTCGATATAATGCCCCGATATCCTTTAGGCTAATTTCGGCACTTTTAAAGCTACGCGGCCGGGATTTGGAAAAAAAATGTTGAAAGCACTTCAAAAAATATAGCCTCAATTTTTAGACCTGCTCCCCAGTGAACTGTATCAATATTCATCCTAAATTAATAAGCCGATTTTGTTGACTACAATTTTTAAATTATTTTCTAACCTACCTCTAAAACTTTGTATCCACCATATATATCGATGTCAAGCTTTCTTTTATATTCGTGGATTAAATTTTGTTTTAATTATTTAGATGCTTCTGAAGTTGTAGAAAAAAATAAACAAATTAATCCCCTTTTCTAAAAAAAATTTTTCGAGTTAAAGAAAACAAATTCTAACCATAGAGGCAGCTCTTCATTTTGGGCTTTCCATTCATAATTGTAAACCAACCAGTCGAAATTTAAAGAAAAATGGCGGACGTAAAGTCGGGCGCGGACGACTTTAGGATACCCTGTACCACTAGCTTGTAATAAAGTCCGATTTCTTCACAAAAAACCAAAAACAGAAGAATTTTTAAGCAAAAATTTGTTTGACCGATCATTCCTATAGGAGCTATATGATATAGTCAACCGATTTGAATAAAATTTGACACAGTGCTTAAATACCTTAAAAAAGATCTGAATGCGAAATTTATTTCAAATATCTTTACAAACAACCGAAACACATCGAATTTTGTATAAAAAACTTTTTTTTGGACCGATTGGTCCTATGGGAGCTATATGATCTAGTCAAACGATTTGGATTAAATTTGGTACAGTGTGTAGGAACTATAAAATACTCACGAATGTCAATTTTGGTCCCAATATCTTAACAAACAAACGAAACACAACAAATTTGGTTAAAAAATCTATTTTTTGGAAGATCGGACCTATGGGAGCTATATGATATAGTCAACCGATTTTGTTCAAATTTGGCACATTGCTTAAGTGCTCTAAAAAATTTCCAAATGCCAAATCTGGTTAGGATATCTTTATTAAAAAACAGAAATATAGCGAATTTTTCTTTAAAAAAGTTATTTTGGCCGATCGGTCCTATGGGAGCTATATGATATAGTCAACCGATTTCGATCAAATTTGGTACAGTGATTGGGAACTATAAAAAACTTTCGAATACCAAATTTGGTTACGATATCTTCATAAACAAATGAATTATTCATCTAAAACGCTTTTTTTTTGTCGAGGTCGTCTCAAACACCCCCATGGGAGCTATATAATTTAACCCCGATATCAAAAAAATAAAATAAACTTGCCTCCTATGGAATAATATGGGATCTAATGTGAAAGTTTGGTAGCTCTAGCTCTTACCATCTCTGAGATCTAGGCGTTCACACAGACAGACGGACAGACGGACATGGGTATATCGACTTCTCTATTCACCCTGATCATATTTTAGGTAACTTTGGGGTGTCTCCGACGTCTCCTTCTATATGTTACATACATTTTCGGCTTGCACAAACTTAATATACCCTTGGTACCATACGGTACAGGGTATAAAAAGAGCCAGAACTGCTATCAACATAATAGCCGTATGAAAAGATATCTTTCTCTATGATTGGGTGAGTTTTCCAAGAAGTGCAGGGCTCATGTAACTCCTATCCATAAGCTGTTCTGCTGATATCAGAGCTGAGCTTAAAAGGAATCTTAATCAGAGTTTTATTCAGATGTGAGAATGGAACGCTGTATCTGTCTTAGGTTTGGTTTAAGCTTATTTACATAGTTCAGTTGCAGACTTCTTTAAGACATATTTTAGAATTCGTTTTTAACATTTTTATCTTTTTCTTTTTATAGTTTATAGTTCACAACTGCTTCAAGCAGCTCCAGCATAAGAACTCGCAAGTTACTTTTTTACTTTTGTATAACCATTTCCTAAGTTGAATATTTTTTGTTTTTGTGTCTTTGAATTCGTTTTTAACATTTATTTTTGGACTGTATTTCGTTCATTTTTATTTTGCATTCTTCGTTTTCGAAAATATAAAGATTTTTTAAACTATGTAATAGGAACGTTTTTTTTCTCTATTTGGCCAACTTCAACCGTCACAATTACTTGTTGAGCTAACTCAATACAATATTAATCTAATATTTAAGTGCCTCCAATTTTTGTTTGTATAATGATTAATATAAAATTAAATAAATTTAGAAAATTTAAAAAAAAAATAAATAAATAAATCCCAAGATATTTTTGCAAAATATAATACAACGAATTCTGTTTTTGCGCGAATTTTTTTTTTGAAGCGTATTAAATCTAGGGCGATTCAAAAAATCTTTTCGCTAATTATTTTAGCTATTTAATTTGAATAGTTATTGCTTATATAAAAACCCAATTCATAAAAAGTCGGGTTCAGTTATCGCTAACCGTTAAGGATCTTCTTTATCTCAGTAATTTTCACAAAAAGCTTGATAGTTCGAATAAATGTACGAAGTTAATATTGGCGATTAACTCTAAAACATATGCAAAAATGATGGAAATCCTAAAAATTGCATGCTTTACTTATTTCCAACGTATGCTGTCTGAACTTAGTGGTAAGATATAGATATCTGTACCTGCTTGCCACTATATTCCAACAATATGCCAAATTTTTTCATTGAAAATTTGGTATGCATGTTCATAAGGCCGGATTATTTTGTATGGGCCGAAAAATCGTTCTGGGGCCTCTCAACGATTTTCATTCTTTGGGTCATTTTGAGCAACTTTGCCTAAGAAACTATGGTTCAAAAATGAATTTCGAGTCGCCCACCTTTTCAATAAAGGGTTTTATCGAAATATTAAAAAATGAACTTAGAAATTCAATTTACCAGGTCAAAACAAGTAATTTTTTGCTCTAGCAGAATGTATATTTTGGGATCGAGGAAAACATTTCTGATATATATTTATAATTTTAAGCATCGCCAGAGGGTGCTCTTGTGTATTTTGTTGATTAACAATAAATTAATTTTGGAGGGTGGCTCGGCTAAAATATTTAGAAAAAACATATTTCCATCATATATTTTGGAGAGTATTCGAAACTGACGAAAAATTAGTTAATGCAAGAGCCATAAAGAATCAATTTGGTTTGTGTATTTCAGATCATCCTAATTCGTTCATGCAAGAACCACTTGGAATCAGTTTGGTTTTTGTGTTTCTCATCATCAAAAGTTAAGATATCATGGCAACCGATTTTCAATATGGCGTCTTTCAGGCATTCATATTTTGGGCAGATGTTAAACAAAATTTCAAAATTTTGTTTTTAAAGCCTGGTTCAACATAATATGAACCGAATCTAACTCAAAAGATGCCAGGAAATGTTACCCAATTGTAGAAGGTTTTTTAAAACATTTTTTAAATTGTTCGAGATATCGAGTTAAGATCGTCCGGGCATAGTTGGGAACCTGCTACTGGGTTTTTCAAGATTACTTCCGAAACCTGTTTATTATTATTCAAAAGAGTCCCGAGGTTCTGCGGAGCGCCTCTTACGCCAACGCAAAAGCTTTTCATGAAATATAGCTAAAAAATACCAAATATTTAAAAAATACCAAATTTACCATGAACATTTTTTTCTTAAAATTAAATAAAATAAAAGTTCAGTCCTTTGCTGCAACTTGAAAACTAATTTTCGATACCAACCAACTATAGGGCAACCTTCTTTTATATTTTCCATATTGGGTTTATATTATTTTGAAGGTATTTTGACGTGAGGAAGTTTTTTAAAATTCGAAATTATTGTATCAAATTATAATAATCTTGAGCTCTTAAGAGATGACGTGAGACAGTAGGCTTAATTTACATATATTTCCAGAGTTATCGAGATAAGATCGTCCGGGCATAGTTGGGAACCTGCTACTGGGTTTTTCAAGATTACTTCCGAAACCTGTTTATTATTATTCAAAAGAGTCCCGAGGTTCTGCGGAGCGCCTCTTACGCCAACGCAAAAGCTTTTCATGAAATATAGCTAAAAAATTACCAAATATTTAAAAAATACCAAATTTACCATGAACATTTTTTTCTTAAAATTAAATAAAATAAAAGTTCAGTCCTTTGCTGCAACTTGAAAACTAATTTTCGATACCAACCAACTATAGGGCAACCTTCTTTTATATTTTCCATATTGGGTTTATATTATTTTGAAGGTATTTTGACGTGAGGAAGTTTTTTAAAAATCGAAATTATTGTATCAAATTATAATAATCTTGAGCTCTTAAGAGATGACGTGAGACAGTAGGCTTAATTTACATATATTTCCAGAGTTATCGAGATAAGATCGTCCGGGCATAGTTGGGAACCTGCTACTGGGTTTTTCAAGATTACTTTCGAAACCTGTTTATTTTTATTCAAAGGAGTCCCGAGGCTCTGCGTAGCGTGTCTTACGGCAACGCAAAAGTTTATCATGAAATATATCTAAATAAATAGCAAATACCAAAAAGTACCAAATTTTAAGCCCTTTGTCTAGTAGCAAACATAAAAAAATCCTTTTACTTTCAGTCCCTGCCCACTTAGAACTAAATTTAAAAAAAATGCAGTGTATGCCATAGTCGCTATGTGCCTTCTGTAATTCCGCCAATTTTTTCGATATCATATCGTTATGACTACTCCGTGCTTTAGTATACCATCCATCCATATATGCCTTGTGTGCTCATTTTGCCTAATAAGTCTAGAGAGCAATAAGAAAAGGTTTGACATTGTTGGTTTCTGGTCAGTCATCATTATCAACATTATCATCTCATCATCATTAACGATATCAAACGAGTCTGGGAAAATCTGGGGAGGTCTCAAAGTTTAGCCAAACGAAAACGCGCTAAGGTCACGTTTTCACGCAGTGGGTGGTAAAAAAAAAACCAAATCCCAAACAAATCCCACTCGAAATAAGTAACAAACAAAATGCAGCAAATTAATAAAAGTAAAGTGTGCCGGGGTAGTCGGAATTCTAGGCCTACAAATATAGAATAAAAAATAACAAGTTACCAAGTAATAGCTGGTAAGTTGCAAAACAAATGCCACCCCATGTGGCATGTGGGCAAAAGGATAATTGCGACAATGTTGCTGCACTTACACGTGTCATCATCAGTAATCTCATCATCATCATCCACCTCATCATCGTCATCATTATCATCATCGTTTATGGAACGTGCAACTACCACGAAAAGCCTGCAACATTGTTGCTGTTGTCCTTGTTGTTGTTGTCCTTGTTGTTGTTGTCTCTAACTCAGCCAAAGGCAAACCACATTGGCATCCTGATATATACCATGTGCCATGGGCATTAAGGTTGTTACCCATTGACTTTTACATGTGTTTTCCTCCAACTCCGATTCCGTCTCCGTTTCCAGTTCCATTTCCACCCTGCTCATTTCGGTACTTCCTATTATACGACAATTTTTTTGGTGAGTCTTATCTTCGTATAATGTTTGGTTTTGTTTATATGAATACCCTTTACATATTAAATGTGTTAGGGGTGTTTCGCAGACCTTTTTTTTGTTTTTGGTTGTTGTTGTTTTGTAGCAACTTATCGATAAGCCAAAAGAGGCGTAGAGATCTACGTTATCGTTGAAAACAATTAGACACCTTTTAAATCGATTTTAACGATTTGGAGGATTATTTTGTATAATAAAATATTTTATACTTAATTTTTATTTGGACCTCCTTTTTGAAACTGGGATATTGTAAATCATCAGTTTCTGGTTAGTTCTTGATGTGACTATTTGCATATCGTTAAAAAGTTAACCCATTCAAATACCACCAAAAAAGTCAGTAGTTTTTCTCAAAGAAACCTTCGAAAAGATGCTCCTATATATTTTATACCATTTATAACTCAGGAACGGCTGAACAGATTTGGATGATCTATAATTTGTTTGAATCGTGTCCGCCCTGGTTAACAGCATAACTATTAAAATATCGTAAATTTCCATAAAAGCAGTAAGTCGTGAAATCGCTTACAGGGGGAGGGAGACAGATATTGATATATGTCTGAAAACTTAATCTGCGTGACTATTTTTTGTTTCCAGCACGAATTATTATTTCGCTACTGCAATTTGAATTTTCTTTTTGACGTGTGAACAGAAATTTTAATACGTAATTGCAAAAACAAAAAAAAAAGAAGGAACTTATCCTTAAGACCACCAAAAAAAAGCGATTTAAATATTATATTAAAAATGTAATATAGTCGAGGCGGTGCCTGACAGTGTAAAACCCTGTATCATTTTTTCTCGAAAAAAAATGTTATTTCTGCATATTACACTGTCTAGTAACTTTCCTGGGGCAATATACTATATTTTATACCTATAAGTATTGTTGAGTACCGCTTTTAATGAAAATCGAGAGTTACGTCAAGGATTCAGTTCCAAGTATATAGTTCTTGCAGTAGGTTCCTTCTAAGAATTTTCCAATTAGGACATATGTATTTTTTGTGGCAAAACTCGATATTTATACCTATAAGTACCGTCAGAGTTTTACCGATTTTAATGAAAATCGAAAGTTACGCCAAAGAATCTAATTTAAAGTATATGGGATAAGTTTCAAGTTGATATGTAGGAGAAGGTGTGGGATAAATCGCTGGCAGGGCTAGTTGGGTCCGGCATTGATAAAATTTTGATGTGGATTTGTTCATTAGAGTCAAATGAATCAGCTTACCAAAAATTGTGATTCTTACCCTAACCATAATTACGTTGATTCGAACATTGACTTGGTTTTTAGGCAAGAGGAGGTGAAATTTATACAAATATGGCTATAACTTTTGTTGTATTTGTCCTATTTTGTTCATTTTTGACATTCGGATATTAAACGGTCTGGCTTAAAACAGCGAAAATCAACTGCAGGGGAGCGGGAAAAGATATTGACATGATTTTTCAGGAAATATGCGCTTGAGGTGGTAAAGTTTCGTATCTCTAGCTCTTATAGTCTCCGTGGATCTAGGTGTTCATACAGACGGACGGACGGACACACGGACTTGGCTCAATCGCTACCCGAGGTTATGATAACCATTTTGGTATAAAGAGTTTGGGGTCTGCCACGCCTCGTTCTGTCGCGTTACACAAATCTAGTATACCCTTTGTATCTATAGAAACAGGGTATAAAAATGTTATTAGTAACGCACTGTTTTCATATGTAAGGGCAGGTGGAGTGAATCCGTAACGCATCCTAATGCTTTTTATACCCTGTACCGTATGGTACCAAGGGTATATTAAGTTTGTGCAAGCCGAAAATGTATGTAACATATAGAAGGAGACGTCGGAGACACCACAAAGCTACCTAAAATATATTCAGGGTGAATAGAGAAGTCGATATACCCATGTCCGTCTGTCCGTGTGAACGCCTAGATCTCAGAGATGGTAAGAGCTAGAGTTACCAAACTTTCACATTAGATCCCATATTATTCCATAGGAGGCAAGTTTATTTTATTTTTTTGATATCGGGGTTAAATTATATAGCTCCCATAAGGGTGTTTGAGACGACCTCGACAAAAAAAATAAGTTTTAGGTGAATAATTCGTTTGTTTATGAAGATATCGTAACCAAATTTGGTATTCGAAAGTTTGTTAATAGTTCCCAATCACTGTACTAAATTTGATCAAAATCGGTTAACTATATCATATAGCTCCCGTAGGACCGATCGGCCAAAATAACTTTTTTAAAGAAAAATTCGCTATATTTCGATTTTTTAATAAAGATATCGTGACCAGATTTGGTGTTTGGAAATTTTTTAGAGCACTTAAGCAATGTGCCAAATTTGAACAAAATCGGTTGACTATATCATATAGCTCCCATAGGCCCGATCTTCCAAAAAATCGATTTTTTAACAAAATTTGTTGTGTTTCGTTTGTTTGTTAAGATATTGGGACCAAATTTGGCATTCGTGAGTATTTTATAGTTCCTAAGCACCGTACTAAATTTAATCCAAATCGTGTGACCAGATCATATAGCTCCCATAGGACCAATCGGTCCAAAAACACGTTTTTTTTACAAAATTCGATGTGTTTTGTTTGTTTGTAAAGATATTTGAAATAAATTTGGCATTCAGATCTTTTTTAAGGTATTTAAGCACTGTGTCAAATTTTATTGAAATCGGTTGACTATATCATATAGCTCCCATAGGAACGATCGGTCAAAAAAATTTTTGCTTAAAAAATTCTTCTGTTTTTGGTTTTTTGTGAAGAAATCGGACTTTATTACAAGCTAGTGGTACAGGGTATCCTAAAGTCGTCCGCGCCCGACTTTACGTCCGCCATTTTTTGAGTTCACATTTGACTATGAAATCAATTTTCAAAGAAACGTCATGACCGATGTTGGTTTTTGATAATATTTCGACTCGAGTAAACGTATTTTTCTGTTCCCCATAATTTTTAAAAAAATTTCTAATTCGAAAGTGCTATTTTAGGTTTTTGTATTGCTAAATATACAAAATTTTCTTAACTTGAATCAAATGTAAACATTCATAATATTATTCAGACTCTATACTTAAAAAAGCTAAAAGGTTCGTTACTCCCTTTTGAAAATTCGATTTTGAGTGAATCCGAAATTGTCGAGAAATGCCAAATAATTACACAGGTCAACATGGTTCAGTTGTTGGAAAGCTAAGAGTCATTTCCGAAGTAATTTGGTGCGTAGAATCCGAATCCGGCGTCAGAACTGGCCCATCACGTCAGGATTTTGTGATATTTGAGGTTATGTACCCACCAAATTACTTCGGAAATAACCCTTAGCTTTCCAACAACTCACATGACCCCTGCATTTGTAGACCTGTGTTATTTTAAATATAATTTTAAGCATGGATTTCCATAGTTTATACGCCAAAATGAAGAAAGAAATAAAAAAAAATTTTTTTTTAAATACATCCACGAAAATCGGTTCCAAGTTGTCGGAAATGCTGAAGGCAATCAAAATCGGCAAAAGGAGTACTATTATTTCGCTTTACAAAAAAAAACAACATTTTTTCAGGCAACAATTATTCTTATTCCAAAATCATACATTTCAATACATTATTCAATCTATTTAAAGAAATAAAATGTGTGCGATTCGATTTTATGGCGGATTTTATCTTATTTAAACACTTTCGAATTAACACCAAAATAAAACAAATCCCTATTTTGCAAAATTTTTTGGTAGGAGATCATTCCATCAAACCTGACAAAAATATCTTTATATCGATTGAAATTTTGACACAATGTAGTCCAATGTCGATTAAATTTTTCTTCTTAAGCACTGTTTTCGAGTTTTTTTCGAAGAATATTTTTTTCAGATATTCGACATTATCTCATAAACTCGATTGAATGTTTTTATATACAAAACAAAATATACAAATAATTGAATCTTTTTTTAATCATAAAGATTTTTTAAGCTTAAAAATATGAGATCAATTTTAATGAGTGTAGTTTTTTCCTTTAAACTGCTCTTGGGAGCTGAGTGCTTTTACAAGATCCTTCATGCTCTTCTATCGGTATCGATTAATATCGATTCCATCTGGTGATGAATTTTGGCAAATTTTAAGCATACCTATGTCGTTGTTTATTAACTCACATCTGCATATTAAATTTTATGATTCTACTTTAGATAAATTCATTATAATTTCCTATATTTCTATGTTAAATTAAAATACAAAATTTCTCTTTTTAATTAATTAAATTATTGTTAAAAATTAATTAAAGTATTTGTCAAAAATGTTCATTATAAATTTAATTGCGAAAGTGAAATTGCTTCGTCTATAAATATTTTTATAACTTAGAAATAATTTATATTATAACTATTTAAATAAATAAATAAAATTTATTTACAAAAAAAAATTTGTTGTGCGTCGGCCGGGAATCGAACCCGGGTCAACTGCTTGGAAGGCAACTATGCTAACCATTACACCACCGACGCCGATAGCCTGAAAGGAACAGATGTGCCTCTTCTTTGAACTTTAAAATTTTATATATATATATATATATAGTATTTTGATATTTTTGAAAAAAAAATAGTATTTGGTAATTTTTTCGTTTTAATTTGTCCAATATTAAAGCTTTTATAAGCTACATAATGTCAGACCTAAACCAAATATAATTTTTTATTTATAAATTTAATTTTTTGTTTTTAATATTATAAATTGTTTATTTAGCTTTGTAAATTAAAACTTGCTACTTTCCATTAAAGGAAATAATAAATCAAAGTCGTGCTCTGTCTTAAAAAAAACTAAAAAATGCAAAAAAGTCAATGCATTTCATTCCATTAGTTCCATTGCAATCTATTGCATTCCTTTTCATTTCATTCCTTCGAAGTAAAAACAACAATTTTGATTCGAATACTACGGCTTAAAATATGACTTGAGGTTTGTCTCATCTTGTACCAATGTACGGAATCGATCGATCTTGAAGCCAAAACAGCTAAGAATACCAAAAATATACCCAACCCAAACTTTAAAAGTCATCTATAAGTTCATCTTTCATTTTTACTTTAAAAATCGTCAAAATCGGCTAAAATGTTTAAAACAAATCCAGTTGTATTTGAAATCGTTATTTTTCTCAAGTAACTCACATATATTTAATTTGGTGCATCTCTCATAGAGCGCGTTTTATTTCGATTTTTAAACTGATTTTATCTTACCAACTTTAGTTCCAATTTATAAACTAAATAAACTGCAATTGTCTGCCTGACGATACTTATACTTTACGATTGAGCCTACGATCTTGCTTTCCTGTTTCGCCAAACTACGAATAAAATTCTCTGAATCTCAGCATTAGCAACGAATACTTAATTATGAGTAAAAAAAAAGGTCTTTTTCAAATAGTGCCTTAGAGACTAACTACAAACAAGCCCCATTTTTCATTCTAAGAATTTCTAATATTTTGTCCTTTATTTATTCAGCTTATTTGAGCTTAGTTTATAGAGAAGAGCTTTTGGAGAGTTACAACTGTTCAGATATGCATATAGATATTAACTAATTTGCTTCTCTAGCCCGATGGGTGAACTTCAGATATCACTTTCTAATAAAAAAAGCTCTTGAAGCAGAGAAACGTACTCGCTCGAAGTTCTTGATTTTATACCCTGTACCGTATGCACTATGGGGCAAACGACCACTTTTAGTGTCATTAATTAATAACTTTAAAATAAAACAACATATTTTAGTTTAATTAGTTTCATTTGCCTTATTATATCCAAATAAATGTATATATGTTAAAAGTGGGCGTGGATACTCCCTTTTTTTTTAAATATATAAAAAAATTTGCTGAAATATAAATTAAATTAAATTTTATTGTTAATAATATGTGTAATGCACGCACCTATTGTTCCTCTTCATATTCTTCGTTATCAAGGACCATGTTGCCTTGGAAATCGATTTCGTCCATATCAAGCTCATCAAACTGATTGGCAGACATGCTGCCTGAAGTATTAACAGAGCTTGATAATAAATGTATTACTTCTGAAGGAAGACACAGCTTTTTTTGAATTTGTATGTGTCTGTCTAGGTTTATTGATGAAACAATTGGATCCGATGTATCTACTGCTCTTAGAAACACATCCGAAAAATTATTTAATCGACTACTTTTCCTTGCATGATGCAATCGATCAGACTTATATACAATTTTATTTCGGGACTCGGCACCCTCCTCTCCAAAGTATCCTACTGGAAGAACAGTATTTTCTATAATGTCACATGAATGCACGAGAGCCAAGGATATTTATCAATGATAATTTCTGCAGTACAAAAACAGAAGCTTTGAAATCTTTCAACATTAATTGGCAACTGACTTGACAGACATATTAAAATAGTCCTTAAATTTGTAATAAGGCCTACGTCAATGCCTGTTATATCCGCTTGGATTAACAATTTCACATTAAAATTCTTTGATAGTGCTAGATCTGCAGCTTCTTTACGTTGTGTTCTACCACTTTTGCAAGTATATGGCACTCTAGGCCGTCCTACGCGTTTTTCTTTTTTTTTAATATAAATGATTGTTTCTGAGTTAAGCCACTTTGCATGCTTATTTTCAAATTGCTTGAAATTTCTATTAGATTTTGCCCAATTCGAAGTCAACTGGTAGCAGAAACGTTTGGCTTTATCAGCTAAAATTTTTGTTTCATCTTCAGAAATGGTACGAGCTATTCCCGCTTTAAAACAATTAAATATGGCATCTTCTTTTGTAGTCTTCGTCGTCATTGCCTTCCACGTTGCAAACAACTTTGCATTTTCAAATCTTAGTTGTTGACCTACAAAGTTAAATTTGCGCAAATGGGCGGAAAATTGCACTTTAGTATAACATGCATTTGAAAGATGATGGAATATACTAACACAACACAACAAACTCTATTGGCCGAAAGAGCTCGACTCATTTTGTAGCTCTATTTGAAAACTAATTTTTGTTACAATTTTTTGCTTGTTGAATGGTTAGCAATTACACTCAATTAGGAGAACGGCACAATTAATTTAAGCAATTCAAATTCACAAACACATGATACAAACCACTCTCGTTAAGCTGCATCTTCAAAATTTCACTTCTGTTGCTTAATTGGTCTATTTTAGCAGTTTTAAGTTGCATGCAAAAAAATTACATTTGACAAGCACCTGTTTTTGTTTATGAACATCTGTTTTTGACAGCTGATAACATAACAGCGGCGCGATCTGTTAAAATTTTTGGTACGTAACATTACAGATTTATGTTTCTAAGATGCATTGCGGTTAAAAAAAAAATTTTTTAACGTCTTTTAGAATATGGGTTTTGGCCAGATAAAGTGGTCGTTTGCCCCATAGTGCATAGTGGTATGGTATAAAGTGTAAATTAAGTTAGCTCAAGCCGAAAATGTATGTAACATACAGAAGGAGTCGTCGGAGACTTCTCAAATTTACAATGACCAGGGTGACTAGAGATGTCGAGGAATTCATAATAAAGTAAATAAATTTGAAAATAACAATAATCTTGTAATTTAAATCTTGAAAATGTTAAACTGAAAATGTAAAGTAAACATTCATATTGTACAACACTCTAAAGTAACATAAGTTGGCAGAGCCATATTAACAAGCTGTTAAAAGGCTTCTAAGCCGCCTATAAAAGCTCAGCGGCTAGGCTTCTTGTTCCTTCTATTTTATTTAAATTCAACCTAAGAATATGAAACAAATTCTCAGAATTCATTTTTCAAAGTCAATTAAAACTGAATTCATGGCTGTTTTGTGAGCAAATTCATCGATCGTTTCATGCCTTACTCCGCAAAGCAAATCAATACTGAAATCAAACTGATTTGAATTAAAATCTATCTATTTATCTAGTAAGCCTGGGGCAGGATGTCTGGTACTTCAAAATCAGCTTTGATTTCAATTTGAGTTCAAATCAAAAAACGAAGTAGGCCTTCATATTCTGGCTTAAAATAATAAATAAGTTTTAGTCTTTACTGTACAGTAACGTGTCGGTAACTTCTCTCCTAACAAAAAACATAAAATGGAGAACTTCAAGGAGACCACTCACAATATGGCTGGAGCAATTGTTTTAGAGAGTGAAGGCCCCCTGGACTCGCGCCTAGTTAAATGCCAATTCCAACACTTGGGATGTCCCTGGATAGGCATTGTTAAGCAACATCATGAACATGAGGAATGTTGTGAAATGCGTTTGATAAAAGGCGATGAACTGTTGCAGCGTCAGAACGCAGTTGAGGACATGGAGAGCAATGTGAATTCCATATTTCAATTGGAATATCTGGAGGAGCAAATTTTTCAAGTATTGCCCATTCTGGAACCCATGTCTGAACCATTTGAGCCCATAATTGTGGAAAAATTTGGGGCCTTTGATTGTATGTGGTCAATCTGGTTGAAAATTTAAGTTATGGGGGATCATCAGGGCGATCAAAAGACAGAAGAACAGCTGGCTGGCATAATGTTGGAGCTGAGACTGGAGACTACACCACAAGATTTTGCGACTAAACAAATTAAATGGACGTTCATAAGGTTGGTCTTTTGCAATATTGAATTTGAGAAGAGTTTACAAGAAATTAAGTTTACTAAAGATAATAAGACTGGACCAGCTGCCATTATTTATAAGCACACTTGGAAGCAGTGTCTTAAAGAAATGGAAAAAGGACTCTATGCCAGAATTTTCATTGCAGAAGACATTCCGAATTAAATTAAATAAACTGTTTTTGTTTTGATGAGCAACTTAAAGCTAGTTTTGAATTATTTTTTAAGTTTAGGGTTTAGATTCGATTTAAAAGCGGCTTCTAATTCTCTTCTTCCCACTCGGTGCTTGTCACCTTGACATGGAGAGGGGGCTTAGTAGCTGCAATGACTCTAAGAGCAACAGCGGCGGTAGCATAGCTACTGGTAGGGCCACCCTTGCCAGTAAGGTCTTCGTGGAGCAGTGGAGCGAAGAGTGATCCCCAACGTAGCGTCTGTAGTCAGAATAAGCGGCTGCAAAAGGCGTCTGTTCTTCAGTATAGGGGCGGCCTATTTAAAAGTGACCTGTCACTGCGACCAGAGTTGTCAGGACTGACTTTGAGCTTAGAACTTGCTGTCAGAACCCTGCTCGCTCACATAGTTCTTTATAACCATGAGAGTAAGCCCGAGGAATAATCATTCTTCAAGTGGTACCCGTGTCCCTGCGGCTAATCAACCTGTTTCGGCAGCATATACGACGAATTTGGAGGTGCAGAACCCATGTTTTAGAAATAACAATATAGGAAACCATATGACCCTATGCTCCACAAGGAGTAATAGGATATAAGAAGAAAATAGAGAAAAGCGCCTTCTGCATTATTTACCACGAGATTGTTGAGTCAGAGCGTAGTAGGGTTGGACTTTTGGAGTCCTTTCAGAAACTATTTGAATCATTTATAGTTCAGTAAAAATAGGAAAAAATGTAAATTGGTATTTTTATTGCTTATTGTTTTAAGTACTATCCAAACGTCTAAAAACCAAAAAGGTGACCTCCTCTCCCTGCTCAAAATTGAATTTAATAATTTTTGTATTCCTAGAAGTTCATATTTTAAGCGGTAGAGGGCGCCAAAATAACTGAAACGACGTGTTTATATCCTACACCTCATAGTACAAAGGGTATATTAAGTTTGTGCAAACCAAAAATGTATGTAACATATAAAAGGAGTTGTCGGAGACACCCCAAAGTTACCTAAAGTATGATCAGAAAAATAGAGAAGTCGATATACCCATGTCCGTCTGTCCGTGTGAACGCCTAGATCTCAGAGATGGTAAGAAATAGAGTAACCAAACTTTCTCATTAGATCCCTTATTATTTCATAGGAGACAAGTTTATTTTACTTTTTTGATATCGGGGCTACATTACGTAACTCCCAAAGTGGAATATATCGAAGAACAAAACTTATAGCTTGAAGTAAGTTTAAAGAATGGAACCATTATTTTAGTAAACAATTTCAACAATTTGCAAGCTTTGCTCTGGAGAAAGTGAATCCATAATAAAATGTCAAACCAAACTTAACAAGAAAACGCCATGTGGCAACTCAAAGTTGTGAACCTCTAAAAAAGCCCGATGGCGCTACTATCCCAAGCAAGATTTACTATTGTGTACTATCGAGATTTCAGCCAAATGGGACTCGCATTCCCAAAATAATTTCTTTCTAGAAATGTTTCAAACGATAAATAAAATCTGACCAAAATTATCAGAGATAAACCCGAAATAGTATTCTAGAGCAACGAGCTCGAAACACCTCAGAGCTGATGTATAGAATCGAGTGGGTTGTCCTGAATGATTAAAGTCGACAGGAGTTCCAGATTTTTTGTTTTCACTGTTTCATACGATAAAACTTCTAAAGTTCTCTTAGTAAGAGATATTTCTTAGTCTACGTTAAAGTATAGGTTCGTATATTAAAGAGTCATCATTTACAGAGTATTTAACAGTCTATACAGACTGACTTTAATTGCATTGCAATTCACAGGAAACAATTTACATGCAAGCCACCCACTTATGGGCGCATTTCCGTCTCGTAGAGCCAAAGTTCCCGGAATTTTACACACACGTACAAATTAAAAAAAAAAAAAAATACAGAAAAAAACACAAAATGTCTATTAAGATTTTGAAAATTATGAAAATTATGATGATTGGGTGCTACGTTGGGATGTCAACGCGTAACAAACAGCCCAACAAAGTAACAAGTAATACAATATGCTTCAAGCTGGTTCCATTGAATAGCGGAGAAGGTGAAGAGTCAGGGGCTGTAGGGAGACGGGGAGGGGACTAGGCAACAACTACTTAAAATGCAATTATATGTATATGCATTATATGGTTTGTTGTATTTTTACATAAATACGCGGAACACACAAAAAAAAAACAAAACCCAAAAAGAACGAAAGAACGAACGAAAGACCCGACCAGCCAGCCAGTCGGTCTTCACAAGTATTTAAATGCCCACCTCAGCTACTAATTATTACCAGGAAAAGTGCTTCAAATTGACGTTTCATTTTGTTGGGTACGTCAACACCACAACAACATCGAACACCACCAACTGGAAGCCACAACTACGTCGACGCTAAAAATTCGATCCCCGAACGGAGAGTACTCTCTGAGTTCCTCCTCTACCTAAGTCTGCTCTGCCGCGTCGTCTGTTTTCACTCATTGTGAGCAATTGAAAGGGGTGTGTGGGGTCTTTGTTATATCGGTTCGGTTTGGTACGGCTCGGCTTGTCCCGGGTGATTATGCACAATTCGATGGCGGACTAGGGCGATCGAGACCGTCGCACTCGCCCGCTCGCCAGTTCGCCAGCTCACTCACTTAACTCTTCAACAGATTAACGCACTCCAGAAATTATAAAAAAATAATATTTTTCTTAGAACTGATACCATTTTAAACGAATTGGTACTTGAGCAGCGTACGGCAACAAAATGTACAAGTTCTTGGCAAGCAGATCGTGTGTAGATCTAGATGGATGAATCTTTGCATCATGGCGTTGATGAAATGCATGAGAAAATGCACTAAGCGCGTTCTTATAGACTGCACTGAGAGAAAAGGTAGGGAGAAGAGGACTTTTGGGGCAGCGAAGGTTTTTAATTAGAGTTCGCGTCATTTAAGAGAGAAATGCTTGTTCCGATCGATCAAAAAAAACGGTTTCAGGTCATAATTCGATTCTTTTTCAAGAAATTGGGAAATTTGGGAAAACATTTTTTGTAGATTATGTACCGTACTTGCTTATAATATGATGCTACAGGGTATCTGAAAGTCGTTTTGACTTTAATTAACGCCATTTAACTATCATTGCTTTAAGCCGGGAACTAATTAGAGCGACTGTTCATACAAACTAGCAAATTTTTATTTGTTACCTGTACTAGGGGGCTTTGCTACCTGCTCCCTTAGCTCAAAACTTAGCTTTAAAAAATTGTTACGCCGCCTATCGGCTAAGCTTAAGAAAAAAATAAATGATAGCACAGGTTAACATGGTTTACCCCAAAAGAGGAAAAAAAAAAAAAAAAAGGTTTTTCGGGGTCCTAACCTTATATATCCCGAAATCCTGCGGTAACGGGTCAATTTTGACCCTGGATTCGAATTCTAAGCAGCAAATAACTTCAGAAACAATAATAAGCTTTTCAACCACTGACATGACCCCGTGTTTGTAGACCTGTGTAGTGAAAATCTTTTAAGAGTATTCAAATTTGGTTGGGAAGTAAAATTTTAAAAAATGTTCCTATGTAAAATCCAAGCTTTTTTATCTTTTTGATATCACGATCAGAGAGTTATGCATGTTAGTTTCATAAAAAGGTAAAGGAAGTATGAAAATATGCATCTTTTGTTCAAATTTTGTGCCTCTAACTCTTGTAATCTCTGAGATCTAGATATTCAGACAGACCAACCATTGAATTTCACCAATTTTTAACGATTTGATGTAGTTTTATTTGTAATTTTTAAGCTCACAATGACGAAACGTTTTTAATTCAAGTCAGAGGTTTTTTTATACGCATATTTCGGTCAAATTTTGTAATCCCCGAGATCTAGCTGATCAGACAAATCGAACGTTCAATTTCACCAAGTTTTAACGATTTCATAAAGTTTCACGTTTGATTTTCAAGCCCACCATAACCTCTAGTGAAACATTTTTATTTTCAACTCAGTGATTTCCGATTTTTCCCAGTGCATGAGGCAGCTAGCTAGATTGGTAGGTAACATGATCTCAGGCACCAGACGGCATTGCGTCAAGTGGCAGCATCAGCGAGTCGGCTTGTCTGCCATAAGTCTGCTGTTTTCTTCGGATTGGCCGCCCAACAGCTCCACACAGCTACCGCCCGGGCACCCCCGACACTGTAGCCCCCATCATCACCCCCATCGAATCGAAGGAGTCGATCTCTTGACGTGGCTTGTGGTTCGGTTCCCAGGCTCTAGACCTCGTTGTTGACTGCCAATCGTATTGCTTGCTGCAGCTACTCCAAACTCTGGCAATGACGCTTGCACATTTTTCCACTTTCAGCAACTTCATTCAGTGTCTGCTTATAGCCATGGTTAGAACCAGATACCGAACCCCAACCCAGAGGCAGAGACAGAGCTCTGGGCACTGACCAAAAGCCATTGTTAAACACATGTGCGGCAATACTTGAGTAAATTAGTTTCGTAGAACTTGTAGGCCGGCATTTAGATGCTTCCATTGTTCGATCTGTCAAGTGTTTGTTAGACTGAAATTAGTTGTGACCTTTTTTATAGAGTATATACAATATAAATATATCGAAGACAGAGTGTAGTTGTGCTTTGATTTGTAGGCAGTGTGTGGGGGCTGGTTTTTGGTAAGCCATAATGTCTGGTTTTGGAGCACTTTGACTACGGAATCGAATCGTTGGATTTCGAAGTCAAGAAATCGAGCACAGCTAACTAACCGATTTCGAACTTTATGCTTTGAACTGGCTCAAAAATTAAAAGAACTTATCTTTGTAATCCTCTAAATGAATAGCTTTTATAATTTAAGCGCAAAAGATGAAACTCTTTAAGGATATTAATTATTTCCAGGCTAGCTATGGTCGCTGTGAACAAGGTGTTCGTGCCGGCCAACAATAAGATTCTTATATTATTTACTTATAATTAGATATATTGCAAGAGTTAAACATCTATTTTTATTTCTTTAAAAAAACTTGTGGTTATACTATCAGAGGTGGGGTGCTTGACGTGGTCAAAAGGAGACTATATATTTAAAAAAGAGGCTCTAATACTCCCCAGGACGTTGCAGGAATCCAAAAAGGGGTCGATAGATGCTTGATGGCATAAAAATAAAAGAATAGATATGCCTTCTATAAAAGTTAGCCGAAATTTTGATCATCGACGTCATGCTTTCGCTTTTACAGTGACGTCACACTGTCGCTTTCAAAACGATCAACCTCTTAAGTTTGTACAACGTTTATATTTCATTGCCAAATTCTTAAAATTCTCAAGATATATGGAAAATTGATTTTCCAATCGAGTTAAATCTATATCGTTAAGCACTTTAGATTGAACAGATTCGCAAACCTCTCTAGTTTTACAATTATATTGCGAATAGGTACATGAGTAGTTAAGAAAAGTCTACAGAAGTTGGTCTCACGAAAAATTATTATATTTGAAATAAAATATGGAAAGTTTGCTCATCTTATAAAAAAAAACACCAAACTGAAGAGTTTAATTCAATTAAGAAAACTGGGTCTATATTTGATGAGGAACAGTGGAGAGGAGTTAAACTAGCTACATGAGGCACAAACTCATAATTTTACGTTAAGTCTTGAAAGAGTTGTTTATGTCAAAGATCTGCAAATACCATGTCATGTCAGTTGTTAGAGGTCTGAGGGGTATTTCCATAGTAATTTGCTGCGTAGAACTCGAATCCGGAGTCAGAGTTGACCCATCACGTCAGGATTTTAAGCTATTTGAGGTTATGTACCTGAAAAACTGCTTTTTTACTTTTGAGGTTATGTACAGGTTGTCTGTCTCTCCAATTACATCATGTAGTACCGCTCTGCCCTACAATTTCCATCCGACAAAAGGGCCTAGCCAGACATTTTTCATTTTTTGACGTTAAAATAATATATTTTTACTTAGCATGGAGTCAACAGGTACATTCCTAAAATTTCCTCAATAAGGAAGAAAAAAGGTTGGTAAAATTTGGCCCGACGAATGGTGCCTGGCTGGACCCAATACATTCGTCAGACGGAAGGTTAAGAGTTCAATAGATCAATTATGATTTATTCTCTCAAGCTTACGGCTATTCGAAGTTAAGAAATATATTCCTTTGACGTCATTAGTAGAAAATCACGACGGAAATGACCCTAAGCTCTTCTAAACCATGTTGACCTGTGTATTATATACAAATTGCTTAAGTCACGATAATAGCTGTAGGACATATAATGTTTTAAATGTCTTTTTTTAGACAAGGTAACCTCAGAAAGATCATTAACAAATCAGTTACAAAGTATAGTCCTACATGATGTCATACTCTATCCAAAACTATCTTTTCAAAGACTTTAGTCAGAGCTCATACGTAAAGAGAATGTGTCCGGCTGTCACATCTCCATAGCGCTCTGCTCACAATGTAGACCAAAGCGAACATCTGTAACTTTTGAATTTTTAGAAGAACAGGAGGAGGATGCTGGTAATAAATATCTTTATTAAATCAGTTAAAAACTATATTCACACTTGTTGTTATAATTATTCCAAACTATCTTTTGAAATACCTTGGTCAGAGCTCAGCCGTATAGACAGTGAAACAGTGTGTCCGGTTGTCACATATCCCGAGCGCTCTGGTCACGGTAGAGTCCAAAGCGAACATCTGTAACTTTTGCATTTTTCAAAGAACAGGGTGTAGGAAGTTGATAGGAGTTGTGAATAGGTTTTACTGCATAGTCCTAATGGTTGAGAAGATGAACGTCCCCCCGTAGATGAGGAGACAGAAAGCATCCAACATCTGCTATGTGATGTTACGGCGCTTCTTAGGAAATGCACTCAGCTTCTGGGCTCCTTTTTAGGTTGCCACCATTTCGTGGTAAAGGAGCTAAGTATGTGTTGGGAGCCTGAGATCAATGCCAGCGGTAGCGTTGCTACTGATAGGGCCACCCATGCTGGTAGGATTGAAGGGGAGCACAGAAACTAAGAGCAACTCAATAAACTAAATCCTAGTACCTTTTTGGGTTCCGAATCACTATTGGTGGGCGTATGATCGCATGTTAAAGGTTCCTTTATGGGTTGTTGTGTGTTGGGAACCTGAGATCAATGTCAGCAGTAGCGTAGCTACTGGTAGAGTCATCCATGCTTATAAGGTTGAAAGGAGGCACAGAAATTAAGAGCAACTCAAGAAACGAAATCGTAGTACTTTTCTGGGGTTCCGAATCGCTACTAGGTGGGCGTCTGATCTCATGTTAGAGGCCGCTCTCCATCATCAATCTAAGAGTTCATCACTCACTGGCATGAATTGAAACCAAAACGGAATTATGTCTCCAAGGGGTACCCGTTCAACGGTTACTCCTCCAGTCTTACTAGCAGCAAGCACTACTGAATTAGGAGGTGCTCAGTTAAAGTCAAAATATTCCGTTGAGGAAACCCACCTTCTGCGTAAAACACTCTTTGAAGTTATGGACAGTCTGGCAAAGATGCCAACTTTCGTCGAATTCCCAAAATGGTTTATCAAGAGCAGGGCTTATATGACTTAAATGCTCCTACCACCCTTCTACCACTTTCCGCTGATGAATGAAACCAACCTTCTGGGTAAACTACTCTTTGAAGATCTGAATAGTTTAGCAAAAATGCCCACCTTCGTCGAATTCCCGAAATAGTTCTACAAGAAGAGGAACTTAGATGACTTAGTTGCTCATACCATCCTTTTACCACTTCTCCCTTCATTTGTCAAAATTCGTTCTTCTCTTACACAAATTAGTCAACCCAACGAACCCCGTGGAACCTCTGGATAATCTGATTTATTGACTAACTAACCTCATCAACCGTTCTAAGGAAACTCGTATATTTCCTATATACATACATTCTTTACTCTTATTCGTAGAACCGCAAATTTTAACTCATCTCTACAAATTCGAAAAACTTTAATTAGATAGAAAAATACTTTACAGGTAGCTTACGCAAAAACTAAACTGTACGAAACGAGTCAGAGAGAATTCCAAAGGAAGATACTCGACAGGGTTGCAAATTATTCACACATAAACGTGTAATTACCCAGACACAAAACCACAGCAGCAACAACAACAGCTCGCATACATACATACATATGTATGCATATGTAGTATATACAACACACAGATACGTATGCACACAAATGCAAAATTGGCAGGACAAAAAGTTCACTTGGTTGAAGAGTTGCGACGCAGCCAAACTGAAGGCAAGCTGCATATGTGTGAGTAACTGTGTGTGTGTGAGCGTATGTGTAGTTGTGGGTGTGGGCGTGGCAGTCGCTGCCGTAGCTGCTGCCGCTGCTGCTACTGGCATGGAAAATTAACAATTTTTCAATTAAAATCAATACCAAGTGCTTTTTTCGGTTTAAGCCAAAAACCAACGAACACACAGATACACACACACACACCAACACACACAAGCACACACACAGACGTCAACAACAACAGAATGAGGGCGCTGAGGCGTGGTCGGTTTTGCGGGCTTTAGACTTTCGGGGAGTTAATCTACATGCGCATACATTTGCCGCTCAGTGTATGCTCGTCTATATGTGTGTGTGTGTGACGTATATATAGCTATGTGTGTGATGTGTGTAAGTGTGTGTGATATGTTGTTGTGCACATTTCATGAAAATAGCTTAAGTGCCTCAAAATATGCAACGCATTCGACACAACGACAGCTGCAGTGGCTCTGTCTGTGTGTGTGCGTGTGTGTTGAGTACACTGGGCAAAAAAGTTTGGCTTTTTTCCATATCAAGATCCCAGAATTGTGCTGCTTGGTTAATAAGTATGATAATATGCATCTTTTGTTCAAATGTTGCACTCTAGCTCTTGTAATCTCCCAGATTTCGATGTTCAGATAGACCAACCGTTGAATTTCTCCAAATTTTAACGATTTCATTTAGTTTTATTTGTAATTTTTAAGCTCACAATGACGAAACATTTTTAATTCAAATCAGATAGTTTTTTTTAAGCATATTTCTGTCAAATTTTTTAATCCCCGAGATCTAGCTGATCTGACAGTTCGAACGTTGGATTTCACCAAGTTTAAACAATTTCATGTAGTTTTTTTGTTTTTTTTTTTATTATTGAGATAACAAAGATCTCTAGCAAAACATTTTGAATTAAAATACGCTAAACATTTCGAGAATATACGGATATATATTATCATTGGCAATAGTATAGATGTAGACGTCTAAATAGATTTCATATATTGGAATTTTCATTTTAAATATGTTGCAATCTGTTACTATAAAGTATTGCTGTACTTTGATCGGATACACTTTTCCCAAATTTTTTTAAATTAGCTGGCTATCATCTAGCACATATGTATATTAATAATAAAAAAACTTGATATGTAAATTTAAAAAAACATAACGTATAAAGATAATCTGTGGTCCAGTTATTCGTTACCATAACTAGTCAAATCTAAAAAATATACCTGTTGTGTTTTTTAGGGTGGCTATTTTTGCAACATTTCACGATTTTTATAATGCCATCTAAAAATTTCCTTTTTTCCCTGTATATATAGCCTGTAAAATTTAAGATGCTTCGAAAGTATTTGATGGGCACGAAAATAACTCCAAAATTTACGAAAAACTTAATATGAATCAATATTATATCAACCTACCCGAAAGTTTGATAACAATATGTTCCAAATATAATCGATGGGTAGTTCGATTAAAAAAGTTATCAAAGTACACGAAGTACAACCAGAGAGTTTTGCTGTTAAAAAGCCATTTCTTTCTAAAATCGAAAATAAAAGTTTTTTGATTTCGTTTCACGAAAAAAATGTTGAACCACATTTACGAAAAAACATGTTAAGAAAACCAAAATCTTAAAATTTTGAAACTAGGCTAATTAATATGAATTGATCAATTACCAAATCTATGCAGGCCTTAAAAATATTTTTAATATCTTATGCTAAAAAATGAAAAAATATTACTATTTACATATAAATTAGTGGCAGAAAAAATTAAATTTTTTAGTCAAACCTAGAAACTTAATATTCAGCCGTTCTTCGAATAACGAAAAAACCGAACCATTCTATTCTATTCAAGTACGGACTTAATTCAATTCCATTTTTCTTGATATACAATATACAATATTTCAAGTAACGATAACAATTTAAAAAGCGTTTGCTGAAAAGAAAGTTTCGAGTAGGTTTGCTGCAAAAATTGAAGCTTTCTAATAAAATTTGCGAAAGGGACTTCAGAAACTAGGCTGTACCTTTCAAAAGCTGTCCTCATATATTTATTTATTCACGCATATTATACGCTTTATCAAACTTACGCAAAAATAAAGACTTATTAAACTTTATTCTTTTTTTCGATTTTATATATTTATCTATAAGCAATTAACCGATAAGCTAATAAAGTTATAATCTAATATTGACAGATAGTGTGTGTGGTAGGGGATTTTTTAAACAAATCACTATGTTCCGTGAGCCATTATACTCCAAAAAAAGAACACGAACTAGCTCAAAAGCTTACGCTTAGTTTCCTTATGTATAGTTACAAGGAATATGGGGAGAGTAAGCGTCACTCGCCATGAGCTCTCCTATGAACAGAAATCTCCAGCGAGATAGCCTTTAAGGATAAAGAGTGTACTCTCCTACAACAGAAATAGCTTTTAAAGCGACTCTTTTGAGTATACCAAGTCGGTGATTCCCGTGGCGGATCTACGAGGGGTTCTCGCGTCCTGACCCTACCTAACTCCTCCACTGATAGACGCACACAACTAAATCGATTTCTTTCATGCTATTATCATCATGTTTGTAAGGTCTTAATAGTAAACTTTTAAATTAGTGTAAAAATGAATTAGTGACGTCACGCTGTCTCATTTAAGACGTACAATATAACCTCCTTAATTGGATGTTGTTGAATTCCATTGTCAACAGCTTATAATTTACAAATCATTTACACACGAGGTTGTGTAAAACAAAATTTTTTTTCTACCCAGGTTAATTATATTGTTTTACTTTTTACAAATGGCAATTTCTTTTCTATTTGTCTGAATGTCGAGAATATTCTCAACTACTCTTGCAAAACTCGAGAAACAAAATTTTTATTAGTTTTTTTTTTTTTTTAAGTTTTCATTTTATTTCTCGATGTTTAATAAAAATTTATATTTACTTACAACTTATTCTGTTTTTGCGCGAATTTTTTTATTCGAATTCGATTTAGCGCGATTTAAAAAAATTATTCCGGTAATTTTTGACGTGATTTAATTTGAATTAACGAGATTTTAAAAAATTCTTAAATATTTTTGGAAAAAAAAATGTTGTACAATCGATACGGTGCCCGACAGTGAAATACGTTGTACATTTTCTCTCCAAAAATTTTTGTTTGCATAGAACTTTGGCGAAATTCGATATTTATACCTACAAGTTTTGAAAATTTTTAACGATTGTTATGAAACTCGAAAGTTGCATCCAAGAAGCTATTTTAAGTCGGGTATTATTTTATCGGGTAAGTTTCAAGTTGATATGTTGAGGGGTGTGGGATCGATTCCGGGATGTGGGGGTCCGCATCGATAAAATTTGGATGTGGATTTGTTCTATAGAACCACATGAATCAGCTTACCAAAAATTGTGATTCGAGGTCACTTGAAACCATAATTACGTATAGTCAAATATTGGCGCAGTTTATTGTAAAGGGGAAGTGAAATTTGTATATTTTCGACTATAGCTTTTGCTGTGTTTGTCCGATTTTGTTCATTTTTGACGCACACATGCAGGAAACCAGATGAAAATATTAAACGGTGTTACCGAAAACTGCGAAAATCTACTGCGGAGGATCGGGGAAATATATCCACATAATTCAAAAATCCTTTTTCTGAGGAAAAAAGCGCACCAGCTGGTAAAGTTTCGTATGTCTAGATCTTATAGTCTCCGAGATCTAGACGGCTCAATCGCTAACCGAGGTTATGATGAGCATTTTGGAATAAAGGATTTGGGCTCTGCCGCGCCTCCTTCAGTCCATTACATGCATTGCACAAATCTTAGATACTCTTTGTACTTTTAAGTACAGGGTATATTTATAAATTTTCCTGGCTTCATAATACATTTGAATTTTACTTTTTGTGAAACAAATATTCTTTCTTGTATTTTTTCCTTATCTTATAAACAAAATTTTAATACATTTATTTAAATAAAAAACCTAACTCCCTCGTAAAACCGATTATTTTTGATCATAAACTGATATTATTTTAGTTGGATTTTCAAACGGAGAACCAATCCCCTACTTTTATATGGATACTATATCTTTGTTTATCCGAATTTTTTTAAGCGTATTTTCTGGGAACGTATTTATCGTGTAAAAACAGAATTTGGTGTATAATTAAAGGGCTCTACATACGAAGAAACCAAAATTGACAAGAAGATATAACATTAGGGTGACCGTCCGCTGATATGTTGTAGATTTTATAGGCCGACGACTTCCTTATGCCGCCTTTATAATTTAAAGACGATCCGAAAGTATAATTGATTTATACGAAAATAGGTCAAAATAGTAGGTAAATACGAAATTTTTCAGGCGGTGGGGCTATTAATGAATCGTTATAAAAATTATAAAATCTTCATAGGAAGGTGCCCTGGATGCATTTTGTTTTAGACTAAATATTTCTGTGTAGTTTAATAAAAATTGGGTCACTTTCTTCGTATGGCTGCCGTACAAAAATTGAACCAGTTTTCTGCGCAATTAAGCTCGACACCTTATGGGTATTATTTAAAGATTTTTATAAGAAAATAAAAGAGTTATAATTTAATTTTTGATATTTTAGAAATAAAAATAAACTTATGTTTTACTTTTTACGTAAGGTCCTTAAAAAAAGTATTTTATATATTGCATTATGGATTTTCATACAAACCACTTTTTTCGCTTTGATTTTTTATCTCCCCTAACTCTTCTTTGTGATCCCTGACTAAAACTATTTTGTCATTTTCTTAAAGTCACTACAATTTTTTGCTCAGTGTATTTCAGTTGTTTTTAGTTTTTTGGGCGCTGCCGTCGTCAGACGAATTTCTAAAGCTTTTTTGCCGACACTAACACACACACACACTCGCTTGCACACGTATATACATATATATGTAAATGTGCTTAAATACAAATAGTGGCGTTATTTTGCTTGACATTTGCAGGCTGAGTGGCAGTATGTGTGTGTGTGTGTGTAGTGTGTAGTGTGTGTGCGTATATCTGTGAGTGTATCTGTTAGCTAGGGTCGTTGCGGTCGTTCGGTCTTTAGACTATTTTGTGGTTGTCTAACTGTTGAGTTACATGCTAGTGTGTGTATATAGATGAGTGTGTGTGTGCGTGTGTGTACACACTACGAACTCATGCTTGAAAGCAACACTAGCAATACACACACACACACACACACACACAGACAGTTGTAGACTATTTGTAGGCACCACAAACAACGTTAAATGCAAATTTACGCCAAGCCTGACGCTGCTCCCCGCTACCCGCCGTCCCCCTCTCCAGCTGATCCAACACGCAACACACTCACACACACACGCAGTTACACACAAAATGGCCGCACTTTGGCGCCATTGCCTTAGTCAGTAGTCGTCATCGTTGTTGTTGTTGCTGACTATTGCCGTTATTGCCAAGAGAGAAAGGTTAGAAAAAGCCGAGCGAACTAGCAAGCCACTAAGAGAGAGACCGAGAGAGTGAGAGTGAAAGAGAGCGAGTGCTAAGGAACTTGGCCAGAATTGAAGTGTTAGTAGTAATGCTACTAATTGGACCCGCTTTTAGGAACGCGTCATGTGCCCCCAAGCAAGGCAAACCAAACCGAGCCAAAACCAAACCAAACCAAGCCAAAGCTCCTTCTCAACACTTACACTCTACATATGTATGTATATGTGTGTGTTGGTGTGTGTGTGTGTTTTCAAAGTCTATAATTGGAAAATTTTACACACTCGAAATTCAATTTGAAGCATGAGAGAGAAGAAGAAGAAGCAGCAGCAGCAGCAGCAATGTTCGTAGTTCGTAGTTCTCCCTATATATTAGTACTTAGTAGAGCATTTGAGAGGACGAATGTTAGCTATTCAAGGAGTCTATGCTCCCTGCACTTGATGGTAAGAGACAAGAGATAGGAGACATAAGCAGCTTAATATAACTTTTAATTAGCACAAAAGTGAATGAATAAAAATCTGGGAAAAATTGTATAAAATATAGGGTGCATCAACTGTTAGGTTGGTATGCAAATATTCAGTGACTTTGAAATATCGTTTTACAACCAAAACTGAGTTATATTATTTTTAAATGTTAATGAGCGACGATGCATTAGCAATTAGCTTGATTACAGGAGAATCCAAACGAGCTCCCTAAAACAATATGTATGACCAAAATGTTACGCTGGAAAAATCATAATTGTGCCACATTTTCCTACAAAAAAAAGGGTAAAAGAGTTCGTAGGTATCGATATCAATGTTTATAGGTCATGGTCGACCGGACCGTGCAGTCGATAGTTCATGGATGAATACAAAAAAATGTATAGTAAGACAGAAAGCTTCGGAAATAAGAGATATCTCTGTGGAAAATTGGGGCAAGCTAAAAGCGGTTGTTATTGCAAGAGTATGTGCACTGATTTTAGTGTATTAATGGTTATACACCAGCGTTCCGTCCAGCTCGTCTAAATATGCCTGTAGTAGTTCTGTTGCTTCAAGCTCAGATGGATTGCTGGTCAGTATTGCCGTATCGTCTGCGTATGTTGCTATTAGCAATCCAGTGTTAGGTGACGGCAGCGGCATGTCTGCCGTGTACAAGGTATATAATGTGGGGCCGAGAACACTTCATTGAGCAACACCTGCTCTTACTTGCCGAATCGTTGATATAGCTTGTCCTTTTGCGACTTCAAAGCTTCTTCCTTGCAGGTAAGAGGCTAGCAGTTTGTAGTATTGTGGGAGGCAGCTCTTATCTTGCTCAGGAGTCCCACATGCCAGACGCGATCAAAGGCCTGTTTGACCTCTAGAAAGAATGCTAAACAGAACCCAATATGTGATGGGCAACTCTGTGTATTTGTTCCGGGGTTCCATGCTGACTCCTAAATCCAAATTGGTGGTCTGATATTGACCCTTTTAGATCCAGCTGTCCAAGCACTCGTCGCAAAAGTATTCTTTCAAATTTAATGTAAGCTCTTCTAAAAATTCTGAAATCGCTGACTTATTTGCCAATTTTTTTCAAACCACCTATTCTGTCAACCCTAATAACACTAACCCTAACTATCCCTATTAGCTTCCTCATTCTAATCTTATTCCTTCTCCAAAGATCTTAGAAACCGACGTGTTGCAATCCCTACTGTCCGTTAAATCATCCTTCTCCCCTGGCCCCGATGCCATTCCTAGTTGCGTTTTAAAGCATTGTGCTCACTCTCTTGTTATGCCATTATCTGTTATTTTCCGCACTTCTTTAAAATATTCTTATCTTCCGGCCATCTGGAATGAATCCTTTATTATCCCTATTCATAAAAAAGGTTCCAAGTCCAACATTGAGAACTACCGTGGTATTGCCAAGCTTTCATCAATTCCTAAAGTTTTTGAAAGGATTGTCACATCACAATTGCAACACTACTGTCGTTCTTTAATGTCGGACTCCCAACATGGGTTTATAAAACGTCGGTCCACTTCTACTAACCTTTTAGAACTTTCGTCTCTTATCAATCTAGCTTTTACCGAAAGCAAACTGATGTCATTTATACTGACTTCAGTAAAGCATTTCACTGGGTAAACCATAATCTTCTCATTGTAAAACTCTCACGTCTGGGGTTTCCGTCTTGCCTTTTAAGTTGGATTTCATCCTACCTATCAAATCGAGTCCAAAAGGTAGTTTTTAAAGGCTGCAAATCTAAAGAAATTAAAGTCACGTCTGGGGTACCTCAAGGTAGCCATCTTGGCCCTCTTCTTTTTAATTTATTTTTAAATGATCTTCCGCAAGTAATCAAATCTTTTTGCATTGTTATGTATGCGGACGATGCGAAACTTTGTCTGTCCTATTCCGATAAAAATAAGCATTTTCTTCTTCAATCTTGGTGCAATTTCAACCATCTCTTTCTGAACAAGTCAAAATGTAATGTTATGACATTTTATTGTTCTGCTCCTTATTTGGCTACTTACTCTTTAGAATCTTCTACTCTAGAACGCATCAAAAGTGTGTCCGACTTTGGTGTTTTATTCGATCATGACCTTAAATTCAACAATCATATTTGCAACATCGTCAATAAAGCTAGAGGTGTTCTTGCTTTTATTAAGCGTTGGTCTAAAGAGTTTAACGACCCTTAAACAACCAAACTACTTTATATCTCTCGTCCGTCCTATTTTAGAATATTGTTCTTGCGTTTGGAGTCCTCAATAACATGTTTATCAAGACATGATTGAGTCCGTACAAAAGCAATTTTTCCTTTTTGCACTTCGTGACTTAAACTGGGACCCAAACATCCGACTGCCGCCATATTCTGATAGACTTCGCCTTATAAAATTGCCTTCTTTAAATCATCGCAGAACATGCCATGGCGTGTTATTCTTGCATAAGCTGTTACTCGGTCTTATCGATACTAATGTTCTTCTTAGCAAAGTTACTTTTGTCATTCCTTCTACAGTAACTCGTAATTTTCAACCTGTAGCCTTACAATTTTGTAGATCTAATTATGCTTCACACGATCCTTTCCGTGTCTTATGCTCTAATTATAATAACTTCTATAATTTCCTCGCTTTCGAACAGTCTATTCAATCTATCACTTCTTCTATCCTCAGTTATCTTGATGTGCCACTACGAGCATCCTTGACCAATCCTATATTATGAATGTTTCTCTTGGTCAACGGTGATCTTGGCACTTTTTAAAATAATTTAATGTCAACTGTGCTTAGTTGTATTCCTTAAATAAATAAAAAATACGCCGACAGCTTTATTAATATATTTCAATAAACAGTATAAGGCATTAATTAGTAGAAAACAAGTTAGAAGACAGCCAGTTTTAATACCTTTGTAGCTCGTACAATCCTTTAATTTATCAAAAAAAATTGGCTTAAAAGGTTAACACTAGCGAAATAATATAAAATCAGGACACGATCGTTCAAATTATGGACATAAAATACTCATTTGAATATTCTAGATGGCAAAAATGAAGTTTTTTGATGGTAATTAAGAGTGATTGGAAAAAAACCAATGTCTGTATGGGTAAATGTAGCTCATGGTTGAGGCTCGATTTCTTTTGGGAATATTCAAGCTTCATTTGCTTGGACAATTTAGTATCAATTGATTAAATTACAAATATTTACACGTCCTAAATGACCGGGCTTCCACTTCAGGTTGCAGAGTCGTTGGACAATCCTTTATTATGGTACAGGATAACGCCTCATGTCAAAATGCGCATATGATCCAATTTTTTGAGGAAAGCTATAAATTGAATCGTCCAACCCAAAAATTGGATTTTAACAAAATGAAAAAGATTAACTACTAGCTCATTATATACAAAAAAGACGCCTTTATTAATCAAGATAGTCAATTAATGAAGATAAAAAGCGTTGGAAGGATATTTTAAAGAAAACATGGTAAAATTTGGTATAATAAAGTCCTTAACTTTGGCAAAAGGTCTATAAAGTCAAAGTAGGGTTTATTTTGTATTATTAATTTTATTTAAACTAAAGTTACATAATTTTCTCGTCAACTGGCGAACTACTAACTAACATTTATGAAAATTTGTTCTCAAATTCTAGACTATAATATAAGCAAAAATAAACTTTTGCGTGTTGAGAAGCTTAATTTATCATCATTTTTAAAAAAAATTATCAAAAGCTATAGAATTAATAAATTATTAGAAATTTTATTTTCAACGTTTTTTTTTTATGTCAAAATACTTTTGTCCACTATTGTAGATAGCATTTGAATGGGTTTTCTTTAAATTAGGTTATCTGGATAAAACATTTTTTCGTAGAATTGGACTAAAAAAGCTGCCAACAATGATTTAATAGATTCTAGCATTATTTTAAATCTATTTTATTATCAGCTGAATTGCACTTAGTTTACTAGCAATACCAAATTTTGCTACATCCTATGCTAACCCATTAATATATGGAGCTGAAGCTCTTCGCCTTTGCATAAAGAATGATTTTTTATCGGATTTACCGACGGTTGATCCTGACGAAGCAAAAAAATTTTTACCAAGAAAATGCTTTGCCAAATTTGCCAGTCGAAAGCTAAAGAAAGCTGCTCACTGCCTGAAACATCCATGATTCTATCTATATAAAATAAAAAGAAATACATTCTTAATATCAATGAAACGGGCTTTATGAATATAAAACTTTTTGAAATTAATGTTTAAATAAGATTTCGGGGAATCGACCGCCACGGCTAACGCGATCCGCTAATAACTCTTCGAATGCTGATCTTCCGATGTGACAGTAGTTTCCCGTGGATCTTATGTTGTTTTGACAAAAGCTTGTGGATTATCCTCACCCCAAATGCGACAAAACTGTTTAATTAATTCAACCAAAAATGAGCTTTAACGGAGAACAAAGTTTTGAAAAATGAGGAAAAATTTGCAAGCATTATTGCTCTGGTGTAAGTCTATCCATAAAGAAATATCAAACCAAAGTGTTGTCAACTCAAAGATGTGAACCTCTGAAAAAAACATCCTTTATAACTCACTGTTCTGCATAATATTATATGAACATGTCTATAGAACTTCTTCTTGAATATCTGAACTTAAGTGTTATTGAAAAAATTTTTAAATTATTTACTCCCATCAATATCACAATTCACATTCTACATAGAACGAAATATTGGGAAGTCTTCAGCCGCTCAGTCCAACCTGCCCTAAATCTACATACCCCCGCCTGATTAACACACCTCCCACTCGATAACGCATATTCGATTAAGCTAACAAAGCTAACGCTGCCATGCCTCAACCAATGGACTCTGCCCTAAGTGCCCTGCCACTTGAGGCTCCTCCAAAACTGTTGCCACAAACCCCACAAATAACACCGACCCACCCACCCGGGCGGGCACCCTCCCTTAACCAACCGAGAACGACCCCCAACTCGCTGAGTGGCGCACTCGATGCGCTTAAAATGCGTAAAAGGGCGAATTTGTCAGCGAAAGCGAATTGCGCCATAATTACTAATTTTTTGCCTTTTTTTTGCGCGCGTTTTTATTGCTGCTTTTGCGTTTCCTTTTTCTTCCTTTTTTTTTTTTGTTCTGTTTTAACGCTAATCAAACACACGCATACACTTGCACACAAACACACACACACACACAAGGGGCATTTTTGCTGTTTTTTTGTTGTTGTTGTGCCTTTTAAGGGTGGCAATTTGGCGGCTCTCAAGTTCACTCGATAAAAGCGTTCACACACACACACACACACACTCTCACACGCACTCATTATTGTGTGCCGCACTGCTCTGACTGCTGTTTAGTTGGTTAGCTCGCACTCTTTCGCACTTTCAGTCAGGCATCTGCACTAACGTTTGGCTAGAACAATAACGGCCATTAAAATGCTTAATTATAAATTCGCAAACGTAGCTTATTTTTTTTTTTACTTTTTTTGTTTTTGTCAGAGTTGTTGTCGCATTTAGCGCCCGCCCCTCCCTTACTCCATGCCACAGCACGCAGCAGGACGTCGACGGCAACGGCAACTGCGACGCTGACGCAGCAGCTGACTGCCAGCCATATCCCACGTACACTATGCTGCTCAAACGAATAGGTGCAGATTTTTCAAAAAGATTAAGTTTCTTAAAACAGCTTGCAGATTTGGAAAAACTATACTCTTTGCTTTGAGGCATTTAGTCGCTATGAGAGTTTGGGTTCTCTCTCAGGGACCTACATATATGCTTTAAAAAACCAAAATGAGTAAAATATTTGAAGTGTACTTTGAAATACTTCAAGGATATTAAATAATTGAAAACTGCAGAGCTGTGGCAACAATGTTGGGGGAATAATGAGAATTTATCAAAAAGGATAGGGGAGAAAATGTAAAAAATTGGTTTGAAACCAAATATTTTGTTGCAAGAGGAATTCAAAAGACTGAATAAAATAGGTTTAAACAAGTGCGCGTTTTATACTCAAATAATTTTTTAATTATTCTTTGATATTCTTTGCTTATTTTTATGCCAAAAATGTTATCAAAAATTATTTTTTTTTTGTATTTGTGTATTACAGTGAATTATGTTAGGGCAATGCTTCAGCATTAAAAAATCCGATTTTTGTTTTTTCCTTCAATGCCTAGTTTTTATACCCTGTACAGGGTATATACAGTATAGGTACAAAAGGTATACTAAGATTTTTGCAATGTATGTAACAGTCAGAAGGAGGCGTGGCCGACCCCAAGTCCTTTATACCAAAATGCTTATCATAACCTAAGGTAGCGAGTAAGCCATGTCCGTCTGTCCGACAGTCTGTATGAACGCCTAGATCTCGGAGACTAGAAGAGCTAGAAGTACCAAACTTTACTAGCTGTTGCGCATAGTTCCTCAGAGGATGAAGTGTGTTGAACCATATCAATAACTTTTCCCGATCTCGCGCAGTAGATTTGAGGTTTTTGGCCACACTGTTTAATATTTTCATATGAAATTTAGCAGAGTGATGCGTTATGGTTTCTGTGTTCCAAAATTTAACAAAATCGGACGAATACAGCAAAAGTTATAGTCAAAAATATACAAATTTCGCCTTCCTTTGCCTATTAACTGCGTTAATATTTGACTCTACCTAATTATGGTTACAAGTGACCTCGAATCACAGTTTTTGGCAAGGTGATTCATGTGGCTCTTATAAACAAATCCACATCCACATTTTATCGATGCGGACCCCTTTCAAAGAAGTAATTTTTAATGAAATTCGAACGTTCCATTGAACACTAGCATTTCAATGAATAACCTTGAGTGCACGAAATCTCTTGATTTCACCAAAAATATACGAATTTAATAATGATGCGTGCTTTTTATATGGAAGAAGTCAATTGAATAGGAGATGAAGGAAATCATATACATATATGATGTTTGCGTTGATAAAAATTCACTAAATATTTTAATTCATTAGAATTATTTACTACATGTTCAATTATAAGGATTTCTTTATAAACACACAAACAAAAATCTCAAATTTTAGTTTAAGAATTTAAATTCGATGCAGTTTTTATGGCCCTTTACTTACTATATATTCCTGTTCTTGTTCAATAATAACGCTTCAAAATTACACAACAATATAATTATACACGAACACATGACGATGAATGCAACATGATTTCCCTTATAGCAGCTAAGTCGATTTTAATTTCGGAGCACAATAATAAAATTTCCTACATAGCATCAAAATTAGTTTTAATTGAAAAACTTCTTTCCTTTAAAATATTTTAAAGATTACAAAGAATCACACCTGCACTGACTACACTGACGGTTTTGTGACGTCACGCTTCGTCGTTTACATAGCGATTATTTGTAAAATCTTTTGTTAATGAATTGATTTTCTGATAAATGGTTGAATATTGAATTTGTTGTTGTTTTTATTTTTATCTTGTTTTCTTGCTTCAACTTTTATATTGTAAATTCAAGTGTCTGGCCAGTTCTTGAGGTGAGTTGCTCCATATCTCTAAAAAGTTCACCCATCGAGCAAGAGACGATTATTAGTGCATATCTGTACCCTCTATTTTCTTTTCTAAATAATTTATATTTTTTTTACAAAAGAAGGTCAACTAAACTTAGTTGTACTCCTCTTATAAATTAAAATAAATAAATAAATAACAATATTATAACTAATAAAGCAGTAGGGCAACAAGTAACTAGACTTTATACCCATGCTTACAAATATTTTGTTAATTTTATAACTTTTTTAGTTTAAAATGGAAGATCGAAGTCGAATCGAAGGCCCCAGTAGCTAGTGCTCTTCAAATTAGTATTAAGTTCTATTTTAAATTTTAGATTTAACTTGATAAAATAAAATTTTCAATTTAAAAGAAAATCTGAATAATGATTGTCAAACTATTCGTTTTGCGATATCATCAAGAAATCTGATCTTAAAAATTTTAGTTTTTTAATACTTTACAGCTTATCTGATATTCGGAGAAATCTAAAAAAGGCGAGTTCGTAAAACCACGACTTTAGACATTTCTTTAAATGCAAAAAAAACGAAAAAAAAGAAGTTGTTTCCTTATTCAAAAACCATTTTTCTGGATTTAATATTAAGCATGCAGTATTCTTTTCCGAACGATTCTTATACGATGAATAACACGATAAATTGAGAAGTATTTTATATGAAAAAGTAAAAGACTCGCAGCTGTTAATCTTATTAAATAAACGCATTAAAAAAAATGCAACTCAAATAATAATACCCATCAAGCAATAAGTTTAGTATGTTTATATCAATATTTTATTATAATCTTTTTAACTTATCGGTTGAAAACTGAATTGGTTAATATAAAAAAAATAAGATTATAATAATTAAATATCAATTAATCAATAATTCACAATTTCTATTTTTTCAGACTGATGACAATTATGAAATAATGTAAGTATGAAATAATTGTTATTTACTCAGTTTTTTATTAAAACGGAAATATACCATATTTTTATGACAGATAATTAAAAATTTAAATATTATAGTTTAGTAATCAATTTTTATTAAAATTTTCATGACATATAGTTTAAAATTGAAAATTTATAGTTAAGTTGTCAATTTTAATTTAAATATCGCGAAAAAATCTTATTTAGATTTTTAAATAAAAATTGGCCAATAATTATATTTTTTTTTTTGTTCCTTGACATGCAGCACATATCACAGTTTAGTAAAAAATAAAAATTTATTACACTCCTTGTCGGAGCTTTCAGCGAAATTTCATTTTTTAATGGCACTTTATAGGCATTAGGCCTAAAATTTACATTTGCTTCAAAAAAACGTTTCTCAAAAAGAAGTAAATCACGCCTATGACAGCTGATTATTGTGGCTCATATTTCTAGTCTGGCACTTTTGCTTTTCTGCACAACCTGATTGCGTATTTTACATGCTGTTAAAAGTACCTAAGCCCGCGGAAAAATATATTTTATGAAAATCGGTTCAATATACATAGCTTCAAGAAAAATTGAACCTATTCGACTGCGCAGCAGTGTATGTACACACACATACATAGGCATATGGTATTACCTAATATTATATGTATTAGGTAATGCGTGCTGCTTAAGTTTCGAACCAACCAAAAGAAAAAAAATTGTCTTAGGCTGCGCAGCTGCAGCGCTGCTGCTGCACTTGAGACATCCATGAGACCTGATGAAGGATCTGAAGCTGCAGTTGGGGTTTCCAGGCAGTTGGCGCTCAAATTGCTTATTAACATTAAATGTAGAGCAAACAATGGCAAAAGCTGTGGCAGGAGAGAGAGGAAGAGAGTTCCATTAAGTGCTGGGGGAGGAGAGTGACGTTTTGACATATCCGCTCTGCCATACTTGCCAACTTGACAAATCAATGAGCAAAAGTAGCTCTTTAAAAAAAGGTTCTTGAAAAGGAAAAAAAAAAGAAGTTATGAATTTCAGGGAGTTAGACTTTTGATATTGCTAGATCATGGTTCTATGCACAGCGACAGTGACGATGAGCCCCTTGCGTCAAAAAAAGACGATTTGATGCTTCCCGCCAATCTTCTTCGAATTTGAACCCAATCTGGCGCAAATGTACCCCTTCATATTCTTTAATTTTTTAGAGTTCAACAGAAATCTCTGATAAGAAAAGTGCTTTTGGTGGAGAACTAAAGGGCCTCAACCCTGTACAAATATTTGAAAAGATAATAGTAATAATCCAAAACAATCAGTTTTTGCGATCGCTGAATCCCAATACAAGCTACGAAAAATCGCAGCACTTCAAGGATTTCACAAGATTTCAAAGAACTTAAGAAATCAAAGTATTTTGACTTATCAAATCGACAGTTAAAAATATTCCTTTAGGAAACTTATTTTTGTCGGCAGGTTTATAAAAAAAAAGGAATGATATGTTTCAGTTAGTTCTACTTTCGATATTATTGTTAGACCATGATTAGGTATTATGACCATGATTGGGATCACTGATTCCCAATAGGACAAAACGCAGTACCTTAAGGATTTCACAAACTCTCCAAGCATTTTGAAGGTTTTGTCAGAAACCCCGATGATATGTTTCAGGTAGTTCTACTTTCGATATCAGTATTAGACCATGATGAAGTACTTTCAGTTTTTGGAATTGCTGTGTCCCAATCCGAAAAATCGCAGTACTTCAAGGATTATATAAACTCTCCAAGTATTTTGAAGGCTTTGTCAGAAACTCCGATTTATAAATTTTTCTGTGTAGCTTGGATTATAAAAGTCATCGGATAACCCCGCTCAAGAAAAATAACATACATACGTCTCGATACGGATTTAGCGTATACCATGTATTAGGAGTATCTGAACTTTGAAACCGGTAAACGTTTCTTTTTTTTTTTTTGATATCTTTAAAAAAATCTCGAAAAGTTTAAAAAATCGACTAATAAGTTGATAACAGCACATGTATATAATATACCTAGTCTTATAGGCACAAATGATAGAAATATGATACATACAGCCTGGGCCTTCGGGAGGACGGTAGAAGGGGGGATTCCACCCGGGCCTGGAGTTTTCTCAGGAGCCCGGCGTAATTTCTATCGTATTGTCGTGATGACAGAGGGGCCGGAACAATATTTCCCTCGAACCCAAAGTTTCTCTCTCTAAGGCGCTGCGTACAGCCTTACCTCACCCCCTCTGGAGCCGCCTCTGAAGTGCAACCAAAGCGCAGCTCATTGGAGAAGACCAACCAATTTGCTGCCGGCAGGTAAACAATGAATGAAGGTGTGAAAAATCAGTTCAACAAAATCCAAACAATTGTCGGGACAAAAAAGAGACAAAGCTTTAAAATTAAAGGAAATGCAAATTCCTGAGACAAGGAAGAGACGAGTGAGGATATGTGTGTCTCTGTGTTTGTGTGTGTTTTGCCAACAGCAAACACCTTGGCAGCGAAATCTCTTGGCGGATGTAATTAGTTATTTAATTCATTAACAAGCTCCAAACCTCATCTCAGGTTTATTATTCCGATGATTATCTCAAACAATGCGCACAAAGAAGATATCAAATTACTTACCTGTATGCGATCCTCGGGCAATTCCGTTTTCAAGGAGAGCATTTCGCGTGCATAGACATCGGGATAATGCGCTTCCTTGAAGGCTTCTTCCAGCTTCTCCAGCTGATAGCTGGTAAAGATGGTGCGACTATGACGTCGTTTCTTTTCTTCTTCTTGCTGTTTGCTCCAACCCCAAAACCATTTAGTCCATCCATGCCAAAATCTTTGGCAGCCAATGAGCCTAAAAAAAAGAGAAAAGATACAAAAAGTAGAATTTTAGAAAAACATTCATCAGCCTGTGACATGTTGACAATTTTCTTTGATGGAGCTGAAGCCCGGGCAGCCACATGGCACGGAACTCTCCTCAAGTGATTTGGTATTTTACATATTTAATAATTGTATCCAGTTACCAACTTCCTCGTTTCTGTGCTGCTCTTTATTTTTCTCAGAGATTTGAGACAAGGAAAACCCCACTTGACATTAGTGGCAGGCAACTGGGAAAATGGGAAATTGGGAAAAGTGAAAGCGTTGACACTTGTCTTGCTGCAGAGAGATGTCGACGCCGGCGTCGTCGTTTCGTGATTCGTGAGTGGACACGTGAGAAAAACGGTTTGCACGAGTGCAACGATGCGTTGTGCCACGTAAGAGAATTAGTAGTACGTATTTGTGTGCTAGAGCTGGCATCGTGATGGATATCGTTTAAGGGTCACGTAAATGATTGTGATGTGAAAGGAACGGATGTCCCATCAAAGGTTCTGCTTGCTACAGTGGATTGAGACGCAACTTTGAGTCCCTGTCCAGAAAGTGTATGCAGACAAGAAGTAGCTTTATAGTCATATCTTAGAGGGCAACTCAAAGTCGATCACAGCACAGGTAATTCTCTAGAATAGTTTTCAAACTTGATTGTTGTTCCTCATATAAGTTAGTTATATTCAATAAAATGAATAAAAATGAGTGGTTAACCTCCCACAGGGTGTGAATCTCTAACTACAAGAAGGTCATCCCTCCCGACTAGACCCAGACCTAATGATTAAGTTTCTATCTGCATACGGAGGTCTACGAGTAAGCTCTCTATTCGCCTAATAAAATATATGCAGGATATAAAGTATTTTTTTTTTATGCCAAATGCTTAAAATTCACAACAGCTTTAGGTACGCTGTGAATAAAACGAAGCATTTTTCTAGCCAGTTGTAATCAATATTTTTAACTAGCTACAAATAATTTTTTTTTTATAAACGTTTACGTTGGTTTTTAAGATATATTTAAGCAGATAGCGTTTAAGGGTCACGCGGGCTGCGTAAATGAATAGAGTTCACTTAAATGATTGTTTTAAGTCTTTTTTATATTAAAAAAAATTCAAGATAATACAAATTATTAATTTCATGGTTTTAATATTTAGTTTTAAGAGATACAAAAAATTCAAGATAATACAAATAATTAATTTCATGGCTTTAATATTTAGTTTTAAGAGATACAAAAAAAAATATACAGAGTTGACTGACGCAGCTTTTCAACTCTAAGAATTCATTCTAATAAATATTCGTAGGAAAAATCCTAAAGCTAATGAATTTCTTCAACTATTATACTTCTTAAAACTAAAGATGTTGTCAAAACATTTATTTTTTATAGTAGACAGTCTTTTTTAAGTCTGTGAAGAAGTGCTTTATTCTTTATAAGTTGGTCTTTTTATTAAAAAAAATCAATTTCGAAAAAGGCTGCGAATTGAAATTGATTTTAGACCTATAATTTCTTGAACAAAATTGATTAAAAGATCCAAAGAATCAAATTCGCTGAAAACCTTTGTAGCGAAAAAAAAGTTGATCCACCCTTATGTATACCCATATATAGGAAATATATATATATGTAAAACTGATTGGCACTTCCTAAGCGAAAAGAACAGCTTACACGGAGTCTTAGGGGTATTATGATGGGTCAAAAATTATATGCGCAGTAATTTTAATAGGATTGCTCTATTTACGAATGTGAAAAATTTTGTTTTCATCAAATCGATATAGCTTTGGAATATGTGCTTTTTTTAAGGATTAAAGAAAAAAAAGAGGCCCAGGAAACGAGCATATATTCAAATTTTTGGCAGGAGGCGAAGCCCCTTGTATGTATGAAATAAATGAATAGCTGCAAATCGCAAAGATTTTGCTGCCATTAAACGATTTAAAAACTCCACTTATTTAAATAAAACGAAAGAGACTCTTTGCACTCCGTCGGAAGATTTTGCTGGTTCTAACCGATTTAAAAATCTGCTTCCATAGATTTAAATAGAGTTCAATTTTTAAGAAACCCCGTGTTCTCTGTACGAAGATTTTGCTAGTTCTAACCGATCTAAAAATTTGCTTCCATAAATTTGTAACACATCCATTTTTAAACTTAAGTAAGTTTAGAACTTCAGGCTCATGGAACTTTAATAGAAATAAGTATGTTGACCTACTCTCCAAGAAAAAAGCCTTCTGAACCAATTTGTATCCTGGATTACATCCCTCACCATTACAAAGAATTACAAAAATAAAAAACGTCGCTTTTTTTTAGCGGAAATTGAATCAGAAAATTTTGTTATGAGAGATTAAACAAAAAAATAGTTTTTGGGTCAGTCAAAGCAAGTCCAAAAGATTCCCAGCGCGTTTGGCTCCGACATAAGCTTCAATATATAAAACATTTGAATTCCTACCTCGGCTACGTCTTCGGGAATTTCCAAACGATGTTAACAAATTCTGCATTGACGGATGGATACCGAAATAGGAAGATCTGATAGGTCTGTAATATTGTTATTTAAGAGATTTGCGAAATTCTTTTGGCAGGAATGACGAATTAGATCATAGATGTAGCTGCTGACAAAATGTTATGTTCTTAACGCTTTCCTGCTGTAGAATCTATATCTTGAGAGATTTGGGAAACAGCGAAAAGAGCCCAGTAGCCAAAAAGAAAATGAAAAGTGCAATCAATAACTCGAAACATTTGGAAGTTATATTTACAGCCAAAAGAGCCCAGTAGCCAAAATCGGAATGCAAATAAAGAACTAGATCCTAGAGATGCACCTGGTGGCAAATTGTTATGTTCCTAGTTCTTGGATCTTCGAAATTCAGAAAATACCGAAACATGGTTAGACGCAGCTGCGTTCATCGACTTCGTTTTTCTATAGCTTGAGAGATTTGAAAAATTCTATGCACAGAAAAAACAGCCCAGTAGTCAAAATCGGAATTCAAATGAAGAACTGGATCATAAAGACACAGCTTGAGGTAAAATGTTATGTTTCTAGCTCTTTCCTGCTCTAGAATCTATAACTTGAGAGATTTGGAAAACAGAGAAAAGAGCCCAGTAGCCAAAAACGGAATGCAAATAAAGAACTAGATCATAGAGCAGCTTTTGGTAAAATGTTATGTTCATACTTCTTGGATCTTCGAGAAAGAGGAAATACCGAAACACAGTCAGAAGGAGATGGGTAAATCGACTTCGATTCTCTATAACTTGAGAGGTTTGGCGAATTATATGCATAGAAAAAACAGCCCAGTAGCCAAAAACGGAATGCAAATAAAGAACTAGATCATAGAGATAGAGACGCAGCTTAGGGCAAAATGTTATGTTCCGACTTCTTGGATCTTTGACAAACAGGGAACACCGAATCACAGTAAGAAGTAAATGGGTTAACTGACTTCGTTCGTCAATAACTTGAGAGGTTTGGAGTACCCTATTGACCGAAAAAACAGCCCAGTAGCCAAAAAAGGAACTCAAATGAAGAACTAGATTATAAACTAAACTAAAAAACAACTAAATATTATTCCCAGCTCTTGGATCTTCAGGAAACAGGGAATATCGAAATATAGTTAGACGCAGATGGGTTAATCGGCTACGTTTGTCTATAACTTCAGAGGTTTGGAGAATTCTATAAACAGAAAAAATAGCTCAGTAGCCAAAAACGGAATGCAAATAAAGAACTAGATCATAGAGACGCAGCTTGTGGCAAAATGTTATGTTCCCATCTCGTGGATCTTTGTCCAAATACCGAAACATAGTTAGACGCAGCTGACTTAATCGATTTCGTTTGCCTATAACTTGAGAGGTTTGGAGAATTCTATTGACAGAAAAAACAGCCCAGAAGCCAAAAACGGAATGCAAATAAAGAACTGGATCATAGAGATGCAGCTTAGGGCAAAATGTTATGTTCTTAGTTCTTGGAACTTCGAGAAAGAGGGAATACCGAAACATAGTTAGATGCAGCTGGTTTAAACGACTTCGTTTGTCTATAACTTGAAAGGTTTGGAATATTTGGAACAGTCCATTAGCCAAAAACGGAATACGAATTAAGATATAGACCCAGTTTGTTGCAAAATATTGCGCTACCTAGCTCTTTGATATTCGAGAAACAAGGAATACCAAGACACACTTAGATGCAGCTGGCTTAATCGATTTCCTTTGTAGTCTTAATCTTTTTATTATATTATAAACTCTGCTATATCGCAATTGATTGCTCTCGGGTCTTACGCACAAGCAACTCTACCAGTTCCCCAAATATATTTGAAAAACTTTATTGAAAAGTCATTGTAATTTTCGCAACAGCATAATCCGAAACTTATTCAACTTAAGATGTCGTTTTATTGCCGCATCTGCGCAGCTTATGGGCTACTTGTCAAAAGTTTTGATCAAGCAATTCGCCACTTACGTCATTAAAAATATCTCAAGGAATGCCGAAATTTTAAAAGGCTTACGAAAAACACTTTGAAGCACCCGGAAAACTCGAGTCAATGTAGGCAGGCAGATTCAGCGCCAGGCGTAAATTATACATGCAACAAAAAACCGAAAAAAGATTTCCACTTGAGGCGGTTTGGGAAAGCGCAAGGAAAACTATCCACAACAACAACAACGAGAAAACAATTCGCAATTGAAATTTGATATGAAAAATTAAGTAGAAGTATTTGTAGGTTGTTGTTTTTGTTTCTGTTTTTTTTCGTGGTTGTTGTTGTTTTTGTGGTTCCACAAGCTGCGACGCAGACGCCGCCGGGTTTGAGTTGTTGAAGTGCTGACAAGATGAGGCTCTGGGTACTTATAGGTATACTCGTACTCATAATCGTCGTACTCGTCGTACTCGCACTCCGGTTTGTCAAGTCGTGCTGACTTGTTTTCCACCAAATATATATAAATATAGGAATATCTAAGTGCGGAGTATGCGTGAAAATATCTTGAGCATGGCTGCTGACATCTCAAGTGGAGAATGTGTAATGAATGCGATTTTTGGCATCTTAAATTACAAGCCACGAATCGAATAAAAAAATTCCCAGGCCCCAGAGACAGAAAGCAGCGAAGGAAAACAAAAGCAGGAACAGCAGCGAAGGAGAGGATCAATAAAATATGAAGATGGAATTAGCCAAAGGAGAGTGTAATGAGAGAGAGATATAGAAAGGGCGCACTCCTACTAATTAACTAATTTTAAAATCTTAATTTGTATGTTAATTAGTTTAATTTTATTTGTTACTTATAGTATATTGATCGTTACTTATAGTATATATGAAAGTAGGCAACATAAAATGGTGGCAGAAGGATTACAGTTTTGGAAGAAACATATCGCTAAACAGACTCAGACTTAAAACAAAAGTAATTACGCTCTCTAGATATCATTTTCGCAAATTAAATGATAAAAAACGGAATACTCTAGATGGGAGATCGAATCTGGTAGTCAACTTTAAAACTTTAAGGCTTTAACAAGCCCAGCTACCATATAACTTAGTAAACTTATTTATCATTGCAACTTAGAATTAATTCTCGGGAACAAAGTAAGTCAAAAGACGGAGCAACATAGGCCCTATAGGCAGCCCTTATAAATATTTTATATTGGCTTTTATAAGGTTCCGCAGCAAACTGGCTGAATTTTTATGTGGCAGCTATGTAAAATAATGTACAAATCTTTGATAAAAATGCACAAAAATGCTCAGACTAAGACCAATATGCAACTGACACAAATCTAGGTTCACAATATTTTAACAATTAAAAAATAAGGTTGCTTACATGTATTAATTAGTCTATACAAATGCTGTGAAGTCTCAAAGTAAATTGGTCCATATAGTTCATATAGCATAATGCATAAAAAAATTGAGCCTGGGCTGCTCTGCTTTAAACGAGACTCAATTTGTATATGGAAGCTATATAAATTAATGAACCAATGTTGATAAAACCTCACGAAAATGCTCAAAAAAGGGGCTCTAACATATATTTATTGGTCTACACAAATTTGTAAAGTCTTATAGAAAATGATCCAGTTGCTCATATAGCTACCATGGAAAAATGTATCCTGTGCACTCTTGAAATTTGTGACCTAATTGTTGGAACACAAGGTTTTTAATATAAATCCTAAGTTTTTTTTTTTTGTTCATAAAAATAAAGCTTTATTTTGGATTTTGTTGAAAAAAAATATAGAACATTGAGATTATTTGGCAGAAAAAAAAAAGGTTAAAAATTTAATCTGTGTACAGATAACTACAGTTCTATTCCCAAGCTTTCTAGCTCCTGTAACCACCAATATCATAATTAGGATTCATTCAGACCTAACTTTGCGATTCTACACCTTCTTCTTCTTTTCATTCCAATAACGAAACACTTTAAATCGATAGTCTTAAACCTTTAATGATTGAAATTTTCAAAATTAATTGAGTAAATACATATTTTTCTCAAATAGTTGATATTTTAATTACATTGTATTAAACAAACGACGAACCTTGATCCCAAGATGGATTCAGCGATTTCAAAGGAATGCATAATTTTTTCCTGCTGTTAATTAATAAATAATATCTAGGGTAATATTTTATGCTCCGAGTAGGAGCGATACGTTGTCTTCAATGCATTTAGGAATATATAATAATAAAATATTTCATTGAATAAAAATTCGCAAATTTTCAAGTCTTATAACAACTTTTTTTAAAACCCATATTAGGCCACAAATTTTAAGCCAAGAGTAAACGTATTACGTGTGCAGATATTCCCAGAGAAATATGATATTTTTTAGAATTTTTTAATATATAAGTACCTCGTCAATCCCTTTCATTGAATATGCCTATAATCTACCAATTCCCCAATGCAAAATTTGATAGTAATATTACCTATTTAAAAAATGAATAATTCTGAGTTTGATATTAGAGATATAGGTAAATCTCTTTTGGCGAGTATGTTCCGGCTTAACCAAACGGCGGTGTCTTGAATTAACTGAGAATATCTCCTATTATAAGCTTTCACCAAAATATTTTATTATTTCGTTTGACTGTATTCACGTATAATACATTTTGTACAAGCTACAATATCATTATAAAAAATTCTATATGGTATTTACTTTTCAAAAGTACCTGTATCAAAAGTACAATAAATGCCAAATTAGGATAAATTGTTCCGCATACCTTAGCTACACTCATCTAATATCCCATTTCTTATTTTTCATTGACTGTATTTCACAAACATTTCATCTGTCACCTCGCCATGTCTGAACTATCTTCTTTGACCTCCCATTTCTGAACTCTCATCTCATCAACTCTCATATCGGAACTCTCATCTCTTATCTCTATACTTCTATATTTCTATATTTCGTATATCTCTATATCTGCCATCTCTCTAATATCTCCTATCTCACATCTCTATATCTCTGATATCTCTATATCTCTATATCTCTATATCTCTATATCTCTATATCTCTATATCTGTATATCTATATATCTCTATATCTCTATATCTCTATATCTCTATATCTCTATATCTCTATATCTCTATATCTCTATATCTCTATATCTCTATATCTCTATATCTCTATATCTCTATATCTCTATATCTCTATATCTCTATATCTCTATATCTCTATATCTCTATATCTCTATATCTCTATATCTCTATATCTCTATATCTCTATATCTCTATATCTCTATATCTCTATATCTCTATATCTCTTTATCTCTATATCTCCATATCTCTATATCTCTATATCTCTATATCTCCATATTTCTATATCTCCAAATCATCTCTTATTTTGAGAGAAAAGAGAGATTTCTCATCCTAATCTCTTAATTATCACCTCTCATCTCTCATCTCTTAACTCTAATCGCTCAGTCCAAATCTCTCTTCCCTCATCTCATGAATATTATTATATCATGCTTGAAATATAGTTTTACAATATTCGTAGACTTTGGCATTTGCAGCTTTTGATAATCTCTTATAATCTTTTCTCTTATCGCTTATCTGTCATCTACATTCTATCATCTTTGATCTCCCATGTCTTAACTTTTATGTCCCATTAAAATAGAGATTTCTCATCTTTCATACCAATCGACACCTCCCATCTCCCATCTCTCATTTCTCTCCTTTAATCTCTCATCCGAAATCTCTCTTGCCTCATCTCATGTATATTATATCATGCCCGAAAAATAGTTTGGAGTTGGTATTCCTTGACTTCGGCCTTAGCATGTTTTAATCATCTCCATATTTCCATATTATTTCCAAACATCCTGAATTTTAACACAGAAAACATGCAAATAAATCTAAAATATATTTTCTAAGCGGGTAAAACTTATTTGGGACTTAATCTCATTAAGCATTTGTACTAAACTGTATACCGTAAAGTTTTAACTTTTTGAAATCTAAGCTATTTTAGAAGGTTCCCATGTACCCTAGATTCGACCCAAGACCGGTCCTTTTGAGCACTTTTAGTGGTACTACTATTGACAAACACATCCCTAATTATATTTTGGGGTTTGCCCCTTGCTTAGGCAATAATTCGTTTTAAAGCTTTTAAGTAGACTGATCTGTTTAGACAGCGGAAGAGTCTGTTCACTCGATTTGATGACGTTACACAAGATCCTATAGCTATGAACATTTTGCAAATCCGGCGATGTGCAACCCTACAGAATCAGTAAAGCACTTCTTCGGTTCCTGAGAAGCTCTATGTAGACGCAGGAAAAAGCACATTTGAGGCTATATCGCAGCAAGAGGCTGGGTTTTCTTTTAAGAATATTATCCTCGAGAATGGGTTTAAATAGAGATTCGTGCGGTATCACAATGGGCCAGTTAGGCCTAGGTAGGTAGGTAGGTTAAGGCGGCAGTTAGGATTTAGCGCCCCAACTCACTTAGGCCAAGAATATTCCCTTTGTGATACCGATAATGGAAGTAAGTGATAAGGATGTAGACTAAACAGGAAAAATTAGGGAAATAAGGGTCTGTTTTCACTGAGAAGTGCAAACTGTTAAAATGGAAGTCAGCTCATTAAAGACATCCAGAGAAGGATCTGTGAAGGTTCAGAAGAAAGCGTTCATAACAGAGTACCCAAAATAAAGTACGACTTGATGGTAATCCCCAGCTCCAATGTGGCGCAGTGACATAGTCTTATGCTGCATGCTGTCTGAGATTATCATACCCCAATGCCTATCCATGGAAAAACGAGATGAAAAAAATAAGCAAACCACCCACCCAACCACACACACATACACTCACACACACACACACACTAACACACACACACACACACACTAACACACACACACACACTAACACACACACGCACATGCATCAGAACATATTAGCAATTAAAATTTTCTTAGTTAATTACTTTAAGCAGACGACGCGCAGTGGGCGTAGGAGGGGGAGTGGCTCCACTCGGCCAAGGAAGCGACGTCAGCAAAAATTCCTCTAGCGAGAAATGTCGCACAAATGAAAGTTGATGCCAATGAGAGTGTGTGTGTGTGTGTGTGTGAGAGAGGGAGAGAGAACATTGTGGACTTTCGTTGCTTTCATTTGCAAGTTTTACAACAGGCCCCAACACCACTCCCCCCTCCGCCACCACCCCTACAACTTGAGGACGCCACAGCGCAGTGAATTTTATGAAATTTATGCGCATTTCACTAGAAAATTTAATTAGGAAATCTAATTTGCTCAAAAAGCGCATAAAAAATGTCGCCGTTGCTGGAGCCAGTAACAGGGACACCCCCGCCGAACTTCCCCCCTGGCCCTGCTAGAACACAACAACACACACTTGCTCACTCACTCTCTTCATCTACAGTGTTCTTACTCTCACTTGTTTTTACTGTAAGCGCGCCATTTTTGTTAGCTGGCCCCAAATGAAGGGCGCCTTGTGTTGGTATTAGTTTGTGTCTGTGTGTTGGTGTGTGTGCGTTAATTTTATGCTTAGAATATGTGTGTGTGTGTGTGTGTGAGCAACCACAAATAGATAGAGATAGCGACTAAAATGTGAGAGCGAGAAAAGCATCAAGTAACCAACAAAATGACTAATTCGTGTGAGTGTGTGTAGGTGTGTGTGTGTGTCGCATAAACAGTTGCATGGCAAAATACGCTAATAAAGTGGCTGAGTTGCCGCCCCTGCCGTCTCTCCCACACAGCACATCAGCATAATCATCATCATCATCGTCAACATCATCATGATGAGCTTTGGCTCTGTGGCTCATTGCAATTTGCTTTAGCAGCAAAGTGGCTGCGTTTTTTCACACATGTGTGCGTCATATACATATACACAACATGCACACACATACACACATGCACATGTCTGCTTTTATTTGCAATTTCAGCTGATGTGGTTTTTGTATTTGTATTTGTGTTGTGTTGTGTTTTATTCGCTTTCTAATTAGAAATTAAATTTAATTATTTGCATGAGAAATCAAAAAACAAAATGAGTGCAGCAACCAGCTGAGTGTTAAACCATTTAATCAGGTCTTTATAATAAAAGTTTGCTAAACAGCTAGGTAGACGTAGACAAGGTACCTGCCACATGCGACATGCCGCATGCCAAAAAAACAAGAAGAAATCTTGCAAGCGTTATACTGTAGCATTATTAGTTAAGTGGATTTTTGGAAATAAATAAAATATATAATGAAAAATAGGGTTTTTTTTCGCATATGCTCCACTTTAAAGGGAGTAAGGAGCTCATTAAGCTGACTGCAGATGTTTGTGGATTAAAAAAGAAGATGTCTTAAGTATGTTCAGGAGGTTACCAGATATTAGCTTCAAGCCTGTGGATTGTTCCGTCTGATACCTAAATCTTGAAAACTTGATGAGCTAGAGAAAACCAAACTTGAGATTTAGCATTTCGTGTATAGGCTGATCGAATTTATTTTTGTTCTTCTTCATTTGCCACATGTTCTTCCTATGAGTAACAATCTTTTAGTTTAATACCTATGTTATCATCGTTACAAACGAACCAATATACAAATTGGGATTAAATGGTTAGGTTTATGTTATAGCAGTAGCTGGCTTAAAAGAGTTTGCACACATATAGGCCTAGACTGGCCCCACGATTGTGATAACACCACGAATCTCCATTTCAACCCATTCTCCAAAAAGGTATTTTTAAAAGGAAACCCAGGCTGTTACTGTTATATAGCTATAAAAGCAATAATTCTCGAATAAATAGAACCTAGCTGGTCCGAGTGGGCAATACAGAGAGAGATATGCTCCAAGCCGGCAATGCAATACCTCGGAGTGCATCTAGATCACAGTTTGACCATTAAGCACCACCCACAGCATGCTGATGACAAAGCGGCGAAAGCCATTAATGCTCTTACTAGGCATTATGACAAATATTGGAGGGCCGCAAGAACGAAGTAGATGCCTCATTGCTAACGTGGTACGGTATATCCTCCTGTATGCATCAGCCGTATGGGCAAAGGGGATCCTCTCCTACAGTCGTGGATGCAAGGCGGCATACCGAAGAAACACTCTGTGCACGGACCACAGATAGACGCTGAAGATGTATTTTTTGTCTGTGCAAAATTCTCTGCTGAACGGGAAAAGCTAGGCTTAGAAATTGGGAGGCCATTCATAGTCAATGACTTGATGGATATCCTACTTAGTTCGCAAAACTATTGTTCGCAGGTGCTTTTTCCTGCATCTACATAGAGCTTCACAAGAAACAGAAGAAGTGCTCTTCTGATTCTACCTCTTGCTCGTCTTTGTAGATTGCAGGATTAAAAAGTAGCACTAAATTTAGGCAGCGAAGTACATAAGATGATCGGACTAGCTAAGCATTTTATTGGGAGCCTTCTTCTTCTGCTACACATGACTCCCAGTGTAGCATAGGGCCTAAGTCTAAGAGATCGTTCTTAATTTTTGAAGTTGTCTGTGGGTAAGGGGAGAGTAAGCACGTCCATTTTCGTGAATGTCTTTTGAGAAGTGTCTTCGCTATTCAAAGTGTAGCAAAATTTATAACACCCCTATGCCTTCAAATTCTGGTTCAATTTGGAAAAATCGACGTCGCAGAGCTTCGGAATGTTTAAGAACGCCTTGGAGGGTGTCGCTCAACTGTGCTTGATTGGCATAAGTTGTGCCGGGAGGGATGACAGCTTTTCAAAGAAGACCAGCTCATCCACTTAGAGTATTCATAAAAATGTCACTAAAGTGAAGGCACTCTTGGACCCCCAAACATTTGTCTGATTGTTAGCTAAAGATTTTGAACGGCAGTGTCCAACAAGTTACTACCGAAAATTTGACCATGAAAAAGATGTGCGTCAAGCTTACTATCAATAGCCATGGGGTGCTCCATTCCCACCACAGTCCAGATGCGGCGCCACTGGACTTCTTTCTCATTCTCACGACTTAAGTGGGAACTCAAGAGAAATTGAAAGACGTCTAAAGATCCGTGACGGCAGCTCTGAAAAAGATTCGGAACAGAGTTCAGAAGGCGAACGTTCCGTGAGAAGCGTTTATGACAAGTTTTATCGGCGTACAAAGGCAGCTATTTCGAGGACTTATACGTCATTTGTATTGATTAGTTCCGTAAGATAATTTTCAATAAATCACTGGTACTATGTTTTTGATTCTTACCAAAAAGGTCATAATAAAAAGTCCAGAAATGACGAATGCGAATATATTTCTCACCAGGAGGTTGGGGTTGGACGTATGGCGTCTTTAACCGTGAGGGATGAATCATAAAGCCCAGCGTTGCCACGTTGCCCTACACCAACCTACATTCTAAATATGACCACGCCGGACTTCTTTCTCGTCCCCTGACTCAAGTGGGAGCTGATGGGAAACCGAAAATTTTTTAAGGGCCACGCGATATCTCTGAAGAAGAAACCGGGAAGCGAGTTCCGGATAGCGAAAGTGTAGGAATCGCTTTAGGGAGTTGTTTCGAGATTACCCTGTGTTTGTATTGATTAGATTAATAAAAATATTTTAAATAATTAATTTTTCCTATTTTTGGATTCTTATAAAGAGGTGACAATAGAGAGTCTACGAGTGCGTAACGCAAATATATTTCTTACCAGGAGGTTGGGGTTGGATGTTGGCGACTTAAAGTGTGAGGGATAAACAAAAACAAAAGATAAAAAAAAGGGTTCCCCACTCCACCTACATTTCAAACGTGCCCACGCTTGACTTCTTTCTCGTTTCCTGACTCAAGTAGGAACTAAAGAGAAACCGAAAGACGTCTAAGGGTCCCAGCGAGTTCCACAAAGCATTCGCGTAGTAAAACGCACTTATCAGTATTTGTATTGATTAGTTCAATAAGATTATTTTAATTAATTCAGTTCAACTGCTTCTTGAACATACCCTAGAGGTCATAATAGACAGTCTACAAGTTGACGAGAGACATTGACATTGACATTGACATTGACATTGACTTTAACCTTTTGGGATAAACAAAAGCTAAGAAAAAAAAGTGCTGCCACGTTGCCCCACCCCAGTTTATTCCAAATGTGGTAACACCGTAATTCTTTCTCTTTGCATGACACAAGTGAGAACTCAGGAGAAAGGGTCTAAGGGTCCTAAGGGAAGTCGGAAAGCGAGTTCCAGAAACAGTACATGCAGTGAGAATCGCTTTATACCAGTTCTATAAGCGCACAATTAAGTTGTTTCGGAGAATATTCAGAATTTGCATCGATTAGTTCAATAAAATAATTTTAAGAGATTCAGTTCTATTATTTTGTGATCCTACCCAAGAGGTCGTAATAAAGAGAACAGAAGTGCCTAACGCAAATATATTTCTTACAAGAAGCTTGGGGTTGGACGTTGACGACCTTAACATTCTCCGTAGTTTTTTTATTTCTAAGAGGGAACAAATTGAAAATATTATGTGGATGAACTGTTGAGGGTAAACTAATAATTTGTTAGGTTTGTTTTGTTTTAATTTAAAGTTATCTGAGCTGAGATATCGAAAATGTGAGCTTCCATGAAATACTTTGGAATCGGCTCTAAATTTACTTTTTAAACCTAAGCTTGAGTTTTTGGGATATCTTCTTCAAATATGAGCTTAGATGAAACAGGTCTTAAGTTTCAACATTCAACATCAGCTGACTCAATTCCAAGAGCATTTTTTGCTTTCAATCAATTTCAGGAAACAATTTTTTTTTCAAAAACTACAAAAATGAAAACCTATTTCGAACTTTTGAACTATTCAGATTACTTATTTCATATTCGATTTATTATATTCGCAGCTCATTAGCCCGATCAGTTACTATAAATATGAGACATTTAGTGTCACCCCTCTCTCTCTCCTCCAACTATTCAACTCTCACTCACACACATTACTTGCCATTTCCGGTTAGATGCGCTCAGTATATCCGTATTATTTCCGGTACTCGTTACCGTTAAATTTTCAGAGAACGCCAAAGAAAAAGTGAAAGAGCAAAAAGGTTAGTGCAAAAATTGCGCCGCCTTTCATTGTTGTCGTTGTTGTACAAAAAACTCTTTGCATTTAAACCTTTTGGGATATATGTGAGGGGGAGAGAGGGTTATGCTACTGACAAGGGGGGACAGTGGGTTGGCTTGGGGCTTGTTGAAGCGGAAAAGCGGCGCAAGGCGACAAGGCAGCTTGGAACAATTAGACGGCAGTGGCAACAGCAATCACGTTAACCAACTTTGGCACAAAGCTGGCTAAAATGCTGTCTGAAGAGTCAACAGAAAGCGAGACAGAGACGGAGACAGTGTGCAACGGAAGCTGATAGGGGTGCAGAGCGGGGATGGAGTGAGCGAGGAGGGTCCCTTTGGTCCTGTGAGCGTGACAAAGTCACACGGCAAGCAAGAAATCTAATTAACAATTTTCCATTGAGTGCGCAAATTACGATGTACATAGGACAGGTGAGGCAGTAGAAGAGAGAGAGAGAGCACGAGAGAGGTAGGAAAGAACAGGAGCCAGCACACGGATAAAGGATAAAGGAACAAGCCAATGCGCTCTGCTGTCAAAGTCAATTTTATATATAGTTTTAGTACAGTCAAAAAAAAAAATGGGACTAATTTGGAGACTGAAAAGGTAAAAGCTAGATTGGCAGAATTGGGAGGGATTTTTTTGAATTATCTCTGAATAAAAATTAAGGGATTGTTTATGATATAAGAAAAAATAAATAAACATAAAATAAAATAATAATAAATAAATAATACAAAAAAAAAAAAACTAAATATAAATATAATCAAAATTTTCGTTTCGAAATTTAGAACAAATCATTTTTTTCCTGATAAATTTACTACATAAATTATAATAAAATAAATAAATATAATAATAATTATTAAATAAAATAATGTAATATGGATTAATCTATAAAATCAATTATCTCTTAATTCTAAAAGAAATTTCGCTGTTTTTTATAAAATCTGTTTTCTTATTTTAAAAACTTTGCATTTTTAAAAACTTTTTTCGCAAAATATTATCGCTTTTAATTGAAATATATAACACTAGTTAATACGGAAAATTACCCTTCTTAAAAAAGTATTTTTATGGGTAATTTCATCTTTCCTGTCAAAGCGTGCTTTAAAATCCATATTTTCAATATAATCAATTAGTTCTTAATTCCAAAAGTATTAAATTTTTTTTAACCTCTTGCTCTTATTTTAAAAACTTCCCATTATTAAGAACTATTTCTCAAAATATTCTAGCTCTTAATGGAAATACATTCACTAGTTAACGACAAAATTTAAATTTCTTAGAAAAGTGTTTTTTTTAGAAAATTGCCATCTTTTTCTTGCCAAAACGCACTTTCAATTCTGATTTCTCTCAGTGTATGCACACCTTTCGGTTTCCAACAGCCATTGTTGGCTTTTGATTATGAACAATATGGACACAAAATATTGAGGGTTGCATAAAAGTGCTCTTTCGGGCACTATCAAAGAGCGGGGGTAATCGTTTAAAACAGAAAATTTTCCATATTTTAAGCAATATCATTCTTACTTAAGTCAACAATTAATTTAATTAAGAATACAATTGTCTTGTAGTTGGAATAGGTGCGTTTAGTTAAAGAGCTTCTAGTTGAGTGAAATCTTTAAAAACTCAGAAAGATGCCGCCTAAATCGAGTTAGTTGTACAAATAATATTTTTTCCATGATTCTAAAAGCCTATAAAAAAAATAGCTTAAGAATCGCTACTTTATAATTTATGACTATATTACAATTTTTTTTATATATTTAATACACCGCATAAAGCGCTAGTCAAAAATATTAAGGTGAAAAATTATAAGGTGACGCTTTCAATTTAAACTAAGTTCTTACATCGTTTTGATATTATTCTATCCTAGTTGCAACTTTTTATAATATGTCTATCAAACTTCTTTGTAATCTCTTTATTATTGTTTGAAATCTTAAAGTAAATTTTTCGTTTTTGACCTTTTTTTGGAGCAACCTATATTTTCCGCTTTTGGGGATGCAGTTCTTCTCAGCGTGACAATTTGGAATCTACAACCTTCTTATAATATTGTGAGGATTATTGCGACACTTGTGCTCCCTTATATCCCTAAAGATACTCAACTAGCCCAATAGCCGAGACAAACGTATTAATATGGGTTGCGTCTTGTCGCGTGACGTCATGCGTCAATATTCTACTCCCAGCAAAGACGGGCATATTCTGGCAATAGCATGGTACTCTGTGGGAGGTTTCCTCCTCAGTTTCACAATTCTTATTTGACATCGAAGCTAAGATCATCTTTTTAGTCAGTATCCCAAAGGAATTCCTGCCTATGTATTGTGTAGAAACTAAGTATTTCGGTGGAACAGACGTGCCGGTCCAGTTCGTTACTCGTCCTGAGCTTTCTCTTAGCAGCTGGTTGGTGATGTGTTTGCGGTAGGCTCCCGGAAATATTTTTGTGGTCCGGATTCCATCTAAGGGAGACTTTGTTCCATTGTATAAGATGGTTGAGATGACGTTTCCCATTTTATCTAGCTTTTTTGACACATCTATAAATTGCTTTGTAATATCTTTATTTGAATTTTAATTCTTAAAGTGAATTTTTCGATTTTCAGCGTTTTTGGACTAAATGGAAGTTTTTACGCCTTTGGGGATTCATTTCGTCTCAACTTTTTCAAACGATAGCTTATAATTCTTTTTAGTTAGTTGCGATTACTTATTATAATTCGAGTTATTTTGAACAAGTTTCTAAAAAGAAAATTATGCGAAAGGCATTCGAATCTTCATCTAGGCGAGAGTATCTTAAATTTTTGTTCGGATTCGTTTAAAAACTATTAATGCGTGTATCATAATTTTTGTGGACAATTTTTTTCCATTTCACTAGTGTATATAAAATGTATCCTCGACATGTTTTACTCATTGCCGTAGTAAAATGACATACTAATACTGAAAATGCAGTCCAAAAACTTTTTCATGCCACAGATTTTAAAATATTTCGAAAAAACCTGTATTCGAAATTAAAAAAAAGTATTATTACCTAAAAGCACATATCTCTGGTTGTACTAAATCAAAATTTGATTAAATTCTATCAACCTCTAGATATTTGAATTACCTATCGATTATATTTGAACCATACTTTTGTCAAATTTACGGATCGATCATTATTATTATCCATTCATTAGAAATTTTTCGTCATTTTTAGCAAATTTTTTAGAAAAATTCTATTTCGATCGATCGGTTACGAAGTAATTGAAAAGAGAGGTTAATTATCAAAATCGGAGCAAAATAATGGAATATTCGAGCATTTTTGTGAAAATTAAAAAAAAGTAAATTTTTCTCAGAAACCCAAAGTTTTAGATGGATAATTCCTTTGTTTATGAAGATATCATACCCAAATTAGATTTTTGATAGTTTTGTAGGGTTCCAAGTCAGGGTCTATATGCACGAACGCCTAGAACTCAAATTCTCATAAGAGCAAGGATAAGCATTCTTGAGACTTAGATGGCGGCGAACTTTTTTTTCTTATTCACTTTCCCATTTTCAAACAAAATGTACGTTATGCTCGAAAAATTCACCTCTGTGGGAACTTCCTAATAAATATATCTGTGGAAGAAGTTTATTATATTTTTCTTGAATAAACTTTTACGAAAATGTGCTTCTATTTCCATATTGTGGAATTTATTTTTAAATAATTTGTATTAGATCAGCCGTACTACGAAAAACTAAAAAGCCAAACCGAACAATTTTATTCGCATTCGTTTTGAAATCGAATGTTTGGTGCTCCCAATTTCATCAAATCGAATTTTTTATGTGGTTTGAAAACGAATGTTTTGTTGCAAGAGGAATTAAAACGAATCAGTAATATAGATTTAAAAAAACTTACATTTTATTCTGAAATAATTTTTTAAATATTGTTTGATATTCTTAAATTATAATTATGGCAAAGATTCGAATACAAATAAAATGATCGAATTCGTTTTCAGGAGCACTGCCGATTATTATCATAATTATTGAAAAGCATATATCAGTTTAGTAAAGTCAATTTTAATGCGTTATGAAAAATGAAACTATTTATATAAAAATATTTTTTTTTTAATTCGAGAAAAGAATTTAGATTTTAAGTATAATCGTCGAAAATATGAGAAGCGGTCCATTTTTCCCCCAAACTTCTCCGGGTTGGACGTTGACTACTTTAACCGAGAGGAATAAATAAAAGCAAATTATCAAGGTCAAGTCAAGGAGGTTGGGGTTGCACGTTCTTGACTTTAACATTCTCCATAGGATTTTTAATTTTAAGACGAAAAAACTAAAATTATTTTATCGGTAAACTTTTGACAGCAATAATTAAATTTAAATATATATAAATCGGCTCTAAATTTACTTTTTAAGTCTAAGCTCGAATACTTTAGATATCTACTTCAAGGCTTGAAAAATTGGTTAGATTTGAAAGAAACCAATAACATATTTATAGAATAATTAATTAATTATTTGTTAGATACTCCTTTCTACGTGCTTATTATGCAATCCAGATGTACGAAGCATATCAGGGGAGTTACCCCGCCTTAGCTGTGAAATTCGATTGGTTCCACATATCAAGACGCTGACAATGATAATGTCGGTGATGTTCCTGCTGATGTGTTGATGAGTGCCACACATGGTGTGAATACCCCATGCCTGATGCCCTTTGTGCAATGATGCCACCGGCTGGTTGACTCTTTGCTGTGTTTCAATTAAGCGGCAAGAAACAGACCATGGACTGGATGAGAGCTGGGCACAGGTACTGCAGGGTAGAGTTAAGGGCGCAGGGCTGAGAGCTGAGGAGCACATTCGCCATGGCCAGCAAATGAAACTTAGACACGCATGCGAAAAAAAGTGCACAAGGGAGCAGCACAAGGGTTAAGGCCGTAGGCAGAGCCCAGCCAGGCAGGCAGCCATCCAAGACGGGCTACAAAAAAATGCCAATTAAAATCTTAGCCATGACAAGTAGCTGGAGCAGACAGAACAGAAGGCAGAAGAAGGCAACAACAATATTAAGCGGGCTAGAAGAGCTGTTACTGGATAGATGAATGGATGGATGACTGGCTTTCAAAGCAAATTGCCCCACTTGTCAGTCTTAGCCCTTAGACCCGACCCTCGCCCCTCTCTATTTTAGCACGCCTTCTGCGCCTTTGTCTGTCTAGTAGGTGGTGCTCGGGGTGGTGGTGCTGGAGGTGGTGGAATGTACTTTATAATCTTGTCTTGCAAACTGCTCCACAAATGGCTCAAAAGTGCCTTCACAGCGCCTCGGACTGCTCTGGCTGCTTTTGGCCAAGTTGTTGTCGTGGTTGTTGTTGTTGTTGAGCCAAGTCAAGTTGCCGCTGTTGTTGCACTTGCAACAACTGAAGAATGCAAGCGTCGAGTACCAGCTACTGAAAGACTTAAGCAGGGCACTTGGCTCATATAAAAAAATAGCAAAAATAGCAGAAAACAGACCACAAAAAGAATAATAATCTAGAATTAAAAGAATGCTGCCAAGTGGCCAAGTTCGTGTGTGTTGGCAGCACTGCATTACTGGGCGAAACAAGAAAAAAACAAGTTGGTACTTAAAAAGCCAATTAAGTGAGCCAACTACAATGAGTGGAATATGTGTTGTGCCTGATGACGTCATCAGATAAGTAAGTGAAGTTCTAATAGAGGATGAGAGTGATGTACGTTTAGGTATTCTTATTGAAGGATAGCACCAGTTCTGATTTGCATAATATTATATGAAGAATAATTTATAATAAAAATTAAGTTGAATCTCTCTCTGCTCAAATATCGTAAAGATAAAGTACAGAAGGTTTGGAAAATATGACTTTTCTCATATTGTCTCATGTTGAATTTAATATCATCTTCTCAAAATATCAACATTCCTAAAAAGTTTCTCACTTACAATACAAAGAAATGGTTGTGCCATTTTATCTACATATAGGATAAGCTGGGACACTCTCGACAGTGTGGGGCAAAAGCGACCTTCCACTATATACTAAAAAGATAGACCTACATAGTGCTTGTATAGTATTGCCTGGAAATTTTGTATAATTGTTTTAGTCTTGTTGTCATGAAAAATGATGCAATCGGCCAATAATTTGACTACTGGATTTGGTTAGAATGCTTGGAATGTATGACATTTCTAATGTTGTCTCATTATGAGAAATAACTGAATTTAAGGTCTTCTTCTGATAATATCTACGTAATGGGTAACAGTTTCTACGAAGGTTTTAGCTTAAAAAAATAAATTTAGTGTCATTTTGTCTTCTATGGGGCAAACTCGATAGTGTGGGGCAAAAGCGACCTCCCACTTTATACTATAAACATAGACCTTCATATTGAGCCACACTTCCTAAAAAGCATTTTACTTAAAAAAGATGTTTGTGCCATTTTATCTGCATATAGAATAAAGTGGGGCAAATTCGACAGTGTGGGGCAAAATCAACCACTCACTTTATAATACAAACATAGACCTACCTAGTGCATGTAAAGTAATGCTTGAAAATTTCGTATACTTTTTTTATTTGCGTTGTCATAAGAAAGTATGCACTGGGGCAAATGCGACCCCTCGCTTAACCAGACGTCCAGTTTGAACAAAAAATAGCAAGCTATTTGGATAGCAAATCAAATAACTCTGATTAGTTACCTAGCTACTCAGTCCAATCATACTTTAAATTTACTTCGTATCTGTGCTAATCAGCCAAAAAGCAAGGCTGTCGGGCTTACCCCACTATTGATATTTGAAAAAGACCAAAATTTACTTTTTTAAAAACAAATGCTTAGAAGTAATCAATGGTTCTAGAAAATTGTTGTAGAAAACCTCATCATCATCGTCAGAGGTTTCGCAATGCATTTTTCGTTTGCCTACTCAAGCGACATCGTGACGTCACTAATTTCATGTAAGGCTAATTTGTATGGAAGCTGTGTAAAAAAAGTGGAAAAACTTTTTTAATTATTTAGGTTGGACAATTAAATTTATGTCAGAGATAATGCAAAATCGGTTTAATATTTTGAATAGTTTTAGTTATTATATAATGCTTGCTCAGATGAGATATCCATAGAACTATTAATGTAATACGCAAATTAGAGCAAAAAATGTGTAAATTCAATTTTTATTTTTAAATTTTAGACTAAGAATTAAGGAATAACTCATTCATATTATAAATTATATTTTATTTTTCATAAAAATAAATAAATAAATTAAATGGTAAATAAATAAATTCATTAAAATTGTCAAATTCTTATTTTTAACCCCCGATGCAAAAAGAGGGGTGTTATAAGTTTGACGTGTCTGTCTGTCTGTCTGTTTGTTTGTCTGTCTGTCTATGGCATCGTAGCTCCCGAACGCATGCAGTGATTTCAATTCAGTTTTTTTGTATTAAAGGTGACTTATGTGCGAGTGTTGTTAGACATGTTTGATGAAAATCGGTTGAGCCGTTTAAAAGTTGTGGGGAGTGAAAGTGGGGAGAAAAACATAAACTTTGTCCGATTGGCTTAAAATTTGGTCCTATTGTAACTGTCGACGTCACTGATTCGAATCTGAGGTTATTTTTGCTCTATCTCTTCTCGTTTAGAAGTTATGGCCATTTGAACTTAAAAACATCAACTTTGTCCGATTGGCTTAAAATTTGGTCCTATTGTAACTGACGACGTCACTGATTCGAATCTGAGGTTATTTTTAACCCCCGACGCAAAAAGAGGGGTGTTATAAGTTTGACGTGTCTGTCTGTCTGTCTGTTTGTTTGTCTGTCTGTCTATGGCATCGTAGCTCCCGAACGCATGCAGTGATTTCAATTCAGTTTTTTTTGTATTAAAGGTGACTTATGTGCGAGTTGTTAGACATGTTTGATGAAAATCGGTCGAGCCGTTTAAAAGTTATGGGGAGTGAAAGTGGGGAGAATGCGTAAAAAAAAAGCAAACGAGCTTGACCTTAAATGTAATCTATACCTTAACAAGAATCTAAATTATAGTAAGTATATTATAATATACTAAAGTCTAACTTAACCTAACCTACCTATAAAAAGGATGAAATAAAAAATTAAATTAAAAATTTAAAAAACCCCCGAACTTAAGTAATTTTCATTTAAAACGTAAAAAATAATAAAAGAAACTTAATGTTAAAGTACCTAAGAATCTATTAATAATTCTAAAAAAAAATACGTCGCGTTGGGGGACCGCTCCTAAACTAACAATTTAAATACAAATAGTCTAATTAAGCAACAAAGATTAACTTAAAAACAAAATTACGAAAATACTTCAAAAACTTTCATAGAATTACTTCAAAAAATTTGCATGTAAGATACGACCGTCAACGACGTCTGCCCTCGCGTGTCCCCCAACGCGACGTATTTTTTTTAGAATTATTAATAGATTCTTAGGTACTTTAACATTAAGTTTCTTTTATTATTTTTTACTTTTTAAATGAAAATTACTTAAGTTCGGGGGTTTTTTAAATTTTTAATTTAATTTTTTTTCAATTTAAAAAATAAAAATTATATTTAAAGATTTAAATTACAATTTTTATTTAAAAATTAAAACCAATGTATTACGCAACTTAATAAAAAAAAGTTATTTTATATCAAATTTTACTTTTAAATTTAAAATTCAAAATGGTGTGCGTAAAGTCGGACGCGGACGACTTTGGGATACCTTATACCACTAGCTTGCAATAAAATTCGGTTCCTTCATAAAAAAACAGAAGGGTTTTTAAGCAACAATTTCTTGTTGGACCGATCGTTCCTATGGGAGCTATGATATTGTCAACCGATTTTGATAAAATTTAACACAGTGCTTAAATACCTTAAAAAAATATCTGAAAGCCGAATTTAGTTCAAATATCTTTACAAACAAACAAAACACAACGAATTTTGGATAAAAATGTTTTTTTAGACCGATTCGTCCTATGGAAGCTATATGATACAGTCCACCGATTTTGATTAAATTTGGTACAATGCTTAGGAACTATAAAATACTCACGAATGTCAAATTTGGTCCCAATATCTTAACAAACAAACGAAACACAACAAATTTTGTTAAAAACTCGATTTTTTGGAAGATCGGCCTCATGGGAGCTATATGTATATATACATATCAACCTATTTTGTTCAAATTTGGTACAGTGCTTGGGTACTCTAAAAACCTCTGAATGCTAAATCTGGTAACGATCTTTTTTTAAAAACGAAATATAGCGAATTTTGTAAAAAACAATAGCTATTTTGGCCGATCGGTCCTATTGGATCTATATGATATAGTAATCGATTTTGTTCAATGGGAGCTATATAATTTAACCCCGATATCAGAAAAATAATATAAACTTGTTTCTATGGAATAATATGGGATCTAATGTGAAATTTTGTTACTCTAGCTCTTATCATCTCCGAGATATCGGCGTTCAAAACAGGCGGACATGGGAATATCGACTTCTCTGGTCCCCCTGATCATATTTTGGGTAACTTTGGGGTGTCTCTGACGACTCCTTCTATATGTTACCTACAGTTTCGGTTTGCACAAACTTAATATACCCTTTCTACCATACGTTGCACGGTATAAAAATTTAAACAAATTTGCAATCTCAGTTTTTCTTTATATCAATAACAAAATAAACATAACATAACATAACATTGATATAAGGACGGCTTTACACAAAGTCAATCAAGGTCTTCAAATTTTTGTGTTTCCTCATCATAAAGTTTTTCTAATTGAAAGCTGAACTGCGATAGATACTCTGCCAATAGCTTAAAACAATTTCGTTTGATCGCTAATAGAAATTGGCGCTTCTCTTCCTTCTTCCGATCCATTTGAGACTTATCAATCTTGGCTGTTGCTTCATTTATGGTACGGACTGCTTTTTCTATATCATTTTCAACATCAGCTTGATGCTCTCCATTGGCCTGTATTTTTAGTTCTTGCATTACTTTTGATAAATCTTTATCTATACGTTCAAAATCAGCCATAAACGGTTTATCTTCGGAAAATATAGCAAATATTTGCGGCAGAATGTCCTCAGGCAAGTTTTCTGCAGTCTGCAACGAGAGCACCTGCTTTGTGGCGTCTAAAAGCTCGCTCCAATTATTATCCATAAAGCGCGCTTTTTGTTCAGCTCGTTGCTTCAGTTTTTGGGTCTGTTCTTCCAGATAATTCTTTTTAATGTTAAGACGAGCTATTCGTAATTTTAGACAATTCACTTCATCACGTAGTTTGTCCCGTTCTTTTTGTAATTCTTCGTTTTTAAGCTCGTCCTTTAAGTCCTCAGAATCAATGTGTGATGGTAATGGTGAACTCATATCTTCAGCAGAGAAATTTTGTAGACTATCCGAAAGATTAGTGTTATTGTTGGAATCTGAAGAGAGTTCGTCGGAAAGTATTTTTGTTTTTTTGGTTTGCTTATAATCCAGCTGGAACATTTTTTCCAGTTCGGCTTTTGCTTTCAAATCGGGCTCGCTAAGGTTAAATTTTGCTATTTGTTGAGCTACGCTTTGAGCAATAGAAGCCGTAGACGGTAAGTCGCTTAACGATTTTCGATACATGCTTACAATATGAACAAAATATGATATGAATATACGTTTCTAAAACTTTTAATATCGAAATTGACAAGATTTTCGTAAAACTAACGATTGACATAAATAAAACAGCTCTAATGATGATTTTAGTTGAGTTTCAATTGTAGAATTCTAACAATGGCAAGAGTTAACCGCTTACTTAAAATTTGTATTCCGACACTCTAAAGTTTGGAGTATTCATTCCACTAGAGGTCACCACATCGATCGTTTTACACTTAGTAACAAATTTCACCTTTATTGCTTTGGCATTGCTCAGTTCGCCTTCGGGGTATAGCTTACGAATTTTCACTATCAAGAAAACAAATATAGAATGCCAACTTTACACGGATAATGCAGCTACTTAATGCTTATTAAAAAATTGATTTAAACAAAAGTTTCTTTACATCAATTTATTCTACATGTTCCGAAGCATGACGCAATTATATCAATAACATGTCCAGTCACCACCAGCGTCAATAATCACCTGGCATCTCCGCGGCATACTTTCCACCAAATTTTGCAGCATATTCGACGGTAAGCGCTCTCCAAATGCTTCGAACTTCTCGGGAAAGCTGTTTCAAAGTAAATGTGGCTCTTCCTCGAAGATTTTGCTTGATGACGGCCCAGAAGTTTGCAATGGGATTTGTATCAGGGGACTGTGCAGGCCAATCCAAGGTGACGATGCTTTTTTCGCGCTTTCAGTCGGTACAGAGACGACTGCGGTGTTTGGGGTCATTATCTTCCTGCAGAATCCAAACTTCTTTTTTGTTGATAAATTGACTTTTGGCAGTCGGTAATAAAGCTTTTCGATAAATTTCGACCATCGTTGGAGCATTCAGGTTCTCCCTTTTTGAGAAGCATCCCCAAAGATGAATTTTTATAGGGTATTTAACGGTGCGCTGGACAAAATTACTTGAAGATAAAGACCAAGGCCGTGGTATGATAGAATAACCCCAAACGGAGAAAAGTACGTTACTCCAATCGCGATCAATGTTTTCTGTTACCCAAGCCTGTCGTTTTGCAACGTGCTTTCGGACAACAGTGGTTTCTTCAATGTGCTTCGCCATTTCAATTTATATATAAGGGTATATCTATACCCTTTTTTTCAATTTTGCTTGCCCTACACGCAAACTTAAGCCAGGATTCCACGAAAACAAACTCACGATCATTTTTTCATCCTTCTTAATCACGCTTCCGGTTGAGCCACGATCGGGAAGTCATCGACGTTTTTCGTTTTCGTTTTTCGTTTTTCCTTGTAGCGTTGCACCCACTTCTGAACAAAAGTCTTCGACTTTTTCAAATATTTTGCCGCCGCTGCATAGGACATTTTGGGTCCTTTTGGATGGGTGCAGAGAAAAACTGCCTCGAAGCGTTCTGCATATGCAGTACTCATTCTACATAACGTACTTTTTTGACAAAGTTTTGACTTGCAATCGAACCTTTTTACTAGTGCGTCAAAGACAAAGGTTATGTCTACTCGTAAACGAATTTTTAGAGATCTACTCTTTACCGACTGCGGATAATGCCGTACACGCTCTTACTTAACAGACTGTACATTTAAAAAGTGAGATATTACTTTAACCCGAAATTTTTCGAAAATTTTTCAACTATAAGAAGCTTTTTTTTTTAAATTATTAGCTGAAGCTTTGAGCCATTGTCGTTATGTTAGCCCTTAATTTTTGTTTAGATCTTACTTTCATTTTCCGAAACATTTATTTAATAAAAAACTTTGAATAGTCCGGTTTTGGTTAGTCTCTCTCTCTCTCTCTTGTACTCTCATCTGGTTGTCATACGTTGAATAAGTTTTCGAAAATGTCAAATAAAAAAAAAACAATGCAATTTATTGGCTTCTGAGTACACCACCCCCCACACACACCCTCTCTCACACCTCCTCTGCACACCTAAGAGATACGGTACTCCCCTCTCCGCTTCCAGAAACTTTTTCACACTTCTTATTAGACAAGTTTATGTGTTTGTTTGTGTCTGTGTCCGTGTCCGTGTCAATGTGTTTGTTTGTTGACACGCATTTATTTTCACATGTGTTGGTGAGGAAAGGGTTGAAGGCGCAATTCTGCATGAGTAAGCGAGAGCAACAGTGTGTGTGTATACACGTGTTTGTGTGTGTTTACACACATATGTACATACATGTGTAAAACATGGTCCTTGGTCCTTGGGAGATGTATCTGCGTGTAAATTGCGTATAAAAGCGTATGTTGAAAATATTTATTACCCGTTGCGAATGCAACAAAATGAAAATGAAAATTTCATTATTTGACTTTTTGAACGAACTCTTTCCATAACCCACACACGTATACACACACACCGGCACACACACACATGTGTGTAGATTTTTTTTATACTCTGTAGCCAAAACAATAAAAGGGTACATTAAGTTGGTGCAAAAAAATATGATGTGTAGTCTGTAAGATTTTTTAACAAACTTAGAGATATATAGTAGGAGATTTATAGTTGGCACATGCCGATTTTTTCTTTATTTCTATACTACGGTGGGTAGCTCCAAATATTAAAAAAATATATTTATATTAAATACAACTAATTCTGTTTTTACGTGATAGATAATACGTTTCCAGAAAAAACGTTTAAAAAAAAAACGTAAAAAATGATTCTGTAGTCATATAAAAGAGGGGGATTGGTTCTCGATTTAAAAACCAGCTAAAATAATATTAGCTTATGGTATAAAATAATCGTTTTTACATGGGAGTTATGTTTTTTATTAAAATTTTGTATTAAATTTTTTTATTTATATAAATAAGAAAAAACGAAAAAAATACAATAAAGCATATTTATTTCCAAAAAAAAGAAAAATTCCAATTCATATCTTGAATTACCGTTTATTGACGCCAGTAAACATTAAAATTTATTTTTATTTTAGATCTTTAATATAACGAAATTAAAAGACGACGTCATTTAACATGATTTTATACAAATTATTATTTATTATTTTTATTGTTGTTACATTAGAAGCCAAAGGACTAAAAATTATTTATGGATTCCCGCAAATAATAAAATTGTCAGTCTATCAGCTGTTTTCAAACAAATATCAATAGCAGTTGTTTTTCTAAAAAAATAATTCACGAATTTTTAAAATCGAGTTCAATCTAATTAAATTAAATACAAAAAAAATTAACAGAATGATTTCTTTGAATCGCATTAAAAAAAATTCGATTGTAAAAAAAATCCAGGCAAAAACAGAATTAGGTGTATTTGCGTTTTAATCTGCGTGCCGATAAAGCGAATTATCGTTATTTTTGTATACATTAAGGCATACCTTCGTCGATTCAACGAACATGACTTTTAATCGACTTTTACTCAAATAATTAAATATCAAACTTTATTATTTTGAATAAATAAAGAATTAACGCATATGCTTAGCCCTTTTTTATTTAAACAATTTAAATATACAAGAACTAAAAGTATATTCACTAAACAAACTCAAAAAAAAAGAGTCTAGGGCTTTGCTTCTAGGCAAATGCAGCGAAGCTAGATTGCATTATTTCAAATATCGAGAATTAAATTGTGCACATCGTATGAGTTGTGGCTAACACATAGTATAAATTTGAGATCTTTATGTGCAGGAATACCAACCCAATGGGTACCACACAGATTTTTTATTTGGCTAACGTATTTTTACATACATTTAGCCAAAACCCTCGTCGATTCGACTAAGACGTCTTTTAATTGTTTTTTCTCAATTAATTGAGTTTCAATTTTATTTTGAATAAAAAACATGAAGCATATAGTTTCCAGCTCTTTTATTTTCAAAAATAAAAAGTGTATTTATTTAAAAAATTTAAATAAAGGGTCTAGGGCTTATGAAGTTCCTAGGCAAATGCGGGCTAGCCAGTTTGCATATCGAGCTGAAAATTAAATTGTGCACATCGTATAAGTTGTGGGTAGTATATAGTAAAAGTTTCAACTCGATATGTTCACGCGTACGAACATAATCGGTACCACACTGCTTTTTTTGTAAACGTATTTAAATATAGATTTAATACCGGGAATGTAGAAATCTTCATAGCCAATTTGCGTTATCAGAAGAACGGACAGACTCCATTTAACGACTTCCCTTATCCTATTAATCAACAGGTAGTTCCAAATTATCGAGAGGTTTCATTTTTGCTACAAAAACATAATATAAATAAATCGGGAGCCTGAATTCACTTTTAAATTATGTTTTTGCCCAGCATTTTTTAAAAAACATTTATGTTTTTAAATTTTCTTAGAAAGTGTTCTTAATTGAATTTCGCAGTATAAATTTAGTCTTTTAGTGCTTTTTAAAGTTTCAAGCTTTTATTTTGTTTATATAGGATGCGATTTTAGTTCACTCGGAATAAATTAATGCTTAAAGTACAATATGAGGCACAAATGCTTTTTAAATAAATTAAAACTTAAAATTTTAAACAAAAATACGTGTTTTTAATTGATTTTTGGAATAAGCCGCTGGATATAAAAAAAGATATAAAAAAAGTATGGAAACTATAATTTTTTTTTATTACAAAAGTTTGAACGTAATGTAATTATGAAAATAAATTTTACTAAAAATATATTCAATATTTTTTTCTCGTAGTCTAACTCAAATATAATTATTTATTTTTTCCTTCATATTTTAATTACAATCTACAATAGATTATAATTTATTTTTAATAAGTTAATTCCATAAATTAATTAAATAAAAAATATATTCATATTGATTTGAGCTTTTTAATGTCTGAATAAAAAATTTTATGCTTTAATTTTTCTTCCATTCAAACTCAAATATTTTTATGTATTATTTTTTTTCCATAATATTTTATTTGCAATCTGGCATCTAATAAAATAACTTATTATTAATAAGTAAATTTCCTAAATAATAATAAACAAAATATATATGAACCTGAAAACATAAAAAAAAGTTGGAAATTTTGTTTTCCAAGATGCTGGCGTTTGATATAATTATGTCTAAGTTCATTAGAGTATTTTGGAGACAACTTCCATGGATCTCTGACGTAACTTTCTCTTTGTTGCATTAACTTTCACAAAACTGAGCATGCCTTAAGTTATAAGGTATAAAATATCATCGTTTCCAATCGAAAACTTGTTGAAAAATGCATCAATATAATATTTTGCAGTGTATCTCATAGTCGGTGTCTGCCAACTCTTCCCCGCCCACTTTCATTTTTTTCCATGTTGTTGCTTTTCTTCACACTCTCTCTCGTTGTTTTTAGCTAAATTGTTTATTTTATTAGCAATTTGGGAAATTTATGTCCACTGTGTGTGAAATTTACGCATTAAACCCTTTTTCGACGCAACGAAATGAAGAGCACAGGAATGCCCATTAATTAGCGTATGCACACACGCTGACTCTCACACACATACGCATACACACACGCCCAGTAGCAGGACCAGCCAGGATACACTCACATCATAATATTCTGCAACACTAACACACAGTGCTGCCCTCTGTCGGGCGATTTGTTTAATTTTTGCACTTAATTTGCTTATAGCCGGACATTGCGTTGTTGTGTCCTTTTTGGTTTGGACAATGAATAAGCCAAAGGACATGTGGAAACAGGCATTGCCTACCTTTAGGCGTGCCCCTAATTTGCATAAGAATTTATTTTTAGGATACTTTTGTATGCTTACCAGGTAAACAGGAGCCGGCGCCAGAAAAGTTCTTCAATTGTGGAAAGCCTGGAAATGGAAAGAAGGGGAAATTAGAGATGTGATTTTTGTTTTGTATAAGGATCAAGGAGTTGCTAGGAATGACAGGCAAGCTGTTCATAATAGCATACTATTTAAGTCACGAAAACTTCATTAAGTAATGAAATTAACGATTAATATTGATCATTTTTTATATACTTCAATTGTATTTTTTTTACTTTATTATGCCATAATAATAATATACATATGCATACTTTTAACTTTTTTTTTTTCGAATATTTGTTTTTTTGACAATCAACCGATAAATTCAAAAGGCTATAATCCAATATTGATATAAAAGATAATTTTACTTAAATTAATTTCTCAAAACTTTTCTTTTTTTAAGACCCACACTTATTGCTAAACAAGATTGGACAGCCTCTACTATAAGATCAGCGATAAAAATGAACCACTTTTGGTAAAAAAAAAAATCAAAAATCTTTTCATTACCGAATTTTGTTTGAATATCCTTAATAATATTTTTGAATCTAAAGCATTCTGCCTGTAGAGCGATTTTGATGAAATATTGTACAGTGCTTAGGAAACGTTTCGAAACAGTAAGTATAGTATAGCATAGGGTACTAAAAAAATCTTTTGATTGCCGAATTTTGTTCGGATGTTTTAAAAAATATATATTTTTTTTAACATACTGCCTAATGAGCGATTTTGATGAAATTTGGGAAAGTTTAGATACTATCGAACGCCTCTGATTATGAAGTTTTTTTTTTGAATGGATGAAAAGCTCACATATTATGTTCAAGAAACAATATTTCGAATGATCTTTGCTTTAGAGCTATAATATCTACTTAGCCGATTTAAAGCAAATTTGGGTAGTTCCACAAACTATCAAAACTCAAATTTATTATTTGCAAAGAAGCTTTCTGAGACTTATGCTGGTTATGAAAGGCAACATATACTGAGCAAAAAGATCTCTGGATTTAACTTTACTGTAATTCTTTTTGTGCAAATTTTTTGAAAATGAGAAGTCTAGGACAGCAAAGACAATAATTGCGCCGGAATCGCTCGAGAAGAAATATTTTTACTTCAACTCGAAAATGTAAGCAATACAGACGGAATCGATTCCTGTACTTGGACACTTCCAAAACTATTAAAATGCAATGAATTGTTTCCAGGGAAACTTTCTGTGAATTGTGCTGTTTATAAAAGGCAATATAGTCTGACCAAGTATATCTGTAGACTTAACTTTACCGAAATTTGATTTGTGGGAATTCTTGAAAAGGTAACGAGTAGGAACCGCCTAAAAAAAAAATTTGTATTTAAGGTACAAAACTTATATTCAATTTGTACTCGAAAAAAATAGAAAAATTGCAATATGAAAGAAATCGTTGTAGGTACCATAAAGTTTTAAGTCCATATAGCTTAGATATAGAGTAATCAGGATTCCGGATTGGATCGCTTGTTTTGTCGCGTGAAACAAGTTTATTTTCTGCGATGTAGCCATCATAGCTCTCAGAGAAACTCGAAAAACCCAGAAGTTTTAGATGTATAACTTTTAATTTTGAGGCTCTATGCTTCACCAGGAGAAGAGGATAGCAAGAAAGAAGAAGAATAACGATAAAGTTGATATGATTCGGTCACTTCATATAGCCCCCTAGGAACGATCATTCGAAAACATGTTTTTAGTTCATCAATTACAGTTTGTTTTTATATTACTTATATTTTTGTTTTAAGATAGTACACTGTATGTTAAAGTCGAGTTTGATATTTACGTCCAAATTTTTTTTTTATATCTTTTATTTCTAACTATAACCGTATGCTTCTCAAGGAGCTAATGTAATAAATTTAAAAAATGGCCGTAACTGAAATGCAGCCTAAATATGGTTTAGAAATGTTGATCGTAAATAGTTTCAAAAAAGTTATCCATAACTCGTTCTAAAACAAAAAAACTATTTATTTTATTTTTTTATTTCAACAAATCTCAATAACTCAGAACGGCTAAAAATAAACCATTTTTTGAAGTAATGATTTTTCAAAAGCGGGTCTATAGTTAAATATTTAGTTGGTTTCAAAAATTTTTTGCAGGGTATTAAGTCCGCCTTTTTTGTATAAGTAAATCTTCCGCTGGTTTCCTAGTATCTAGCTTGAAGAAATGTTTCTATATCGCTTCTAAGCAAAACGTCTTATTTCGAGTTTTTCTTGACAAGTTTTATAAACTTTTTTTTTTAAATTTTTCAATGGTACATAATAAGTCCAAAAGATCTGCTAAATATTTTTTAATGTTGGAGCAGTCCAATGAGATGGAATACATTTTTTTCTTACTAAAGTCCCTCCAAATCTGAGCCATGCCGCTTGGTCTGCTGCATTAAGAAGCTGTCGCAAAGTTTTTGAGATTACATAAAAAGTATAAAAAGGACTTACTCTTCCAAAAAAAAGCAGTCATGTAATCTAATTTTAAGAATTTTCTTAAATAATTTCTCTAGTGTTGAACGTTATGCGAAAATAGGCATACTCTATCTATTGGTACAGAGAACACACTAATAGCCAAAGCAGCCATAAGGCAATGTATTACTGTATTCCGATTTTTATATTGCCCATTACTTTCTCTTCGAGCAGTTATTAATAGAGATCCCCAATGCTCCGTGCGGGGGCGACTGACAAAAAAATTAGTCAGTCACGGAAACTTTTAATTAATTAGTCGCCAAATCGGAATTGAAACACTTATACAAATCAATGTTTATTCGGAACTAAATTTTAAGAAAGTCAGGGAGGAATTTCGTTGCCACCTGAGCCCGAATATTCGTCTAATAAAATCTGGAATATTGTATATGTATGATAGCAGTTTCATCAAGAGAAACTTTACTGTGTGCCCCAAATTGCAAAGTCGCGCATGCCGTTAAAATCATTATACCCTATAACCTTAGATCGATGGTATACTAGAGACATGGCAGACTATAAGTTCCATTTCGTCTTTACTTTGAAGTGTATATAGGTATATGAGCGTTCGCAAAAAGCTGTCAATGCCATTTTTCAACTTTGCGAACCCGAATATATATGATCTAAAAGCGAATATTCGGCTAACGAATTTCTAAATATATTAAAGTAGTTGTTTCATCAAAAAAAACTTTACTGAGAAGTCGCATGAAGTTAATGTTTTGAGCAAGTAGGAGACGTAACAGGGAAGTTGCAGGTGCGGATCTAGGATTAGAGGTTTTTGGATTTGATGTAATCAGTTTTTAATTTAAGTAAAATAACGTGATAGAAGTTTCCTAAGCTTAGACTCTGATAAAAGAGGAACTTCATTTAAAGTCGAGTTTGCTCAAAACGATTCTTCTCGTTGAATCAAAAAAATCTTCTTTTTTTTCTCAGTGCATTGTCACACAGGTCTCAGGGCCTCAAAGCAAGAGTGAGGCAGAAGTGTTTTTATTTTTGTGGAAATCTTGACTGTCTTTCAGAAAAGCTTTATTAAGTTCGTATAAAAACTTAAAGATATATATAGGCAAGATATAACAAATTAAGACCATCGCAACAATCTACATCAATATAAATCTTACCACGCTCGTGAGCCTAAACAACAAAAATTTACCATTTACCCATTTCCCTCAATACCCTGCAATAATCCAAATAATTACTACACTTTTTGGATAAATTGGATGCAGTGTATCCCACTATCGACGGAGTTACAACAATTGTTTTTTTTTTTGTCAGGCCTCATTCAGTCTCATTTATTAGCTATACAAAGACAAAGGCAATTGCTCGTTCAACCGACACTCTGCCGCTCCCTCCCTCCGTCTCCCTGCCCACCTTAACCCGTAAGCTGTACCCAGAGTCCAGCCAGAGAGGTTGGTGCAGCACATCTGAAATGCAAATGTGGCTGCCACATTGGCCCCGGGTTCGAGCTGCAGCCTCTGCCTCAGCTTCTGCTTCAGCGGGGATTGACATATCAAAGCAAAATCAAATTTGACAGACAACCTCGCTAATTTCTGCCTCGATGTTTCATTGTTTCAAGGCGTTCGTTTCTGTCGGTCCGTCGATCCGATCCGTCCGTCCGACCGACGAACTCTCGCTCTGCACGCTCTGCCATCCAGAGCGAAACAAAGAAGTGCCAGAAGGGGTTGGACCTGGCCTGATTGCGGCTCCTCTGCGGCAATTCTTTTAATTGTTTTTTTTTTCAACAAATTTCATGACGCATTTCACAAATGCTGCAAAAAACAATAAAATCAAATGAAATTTTTTCTTCTATGCGACATATGCTCGGTTCCCGTTGATGGCGATAATGATGCCGATGATGATGATGATGACGATGTTTTTGAAACTACATTTATTAGCTTTCGCCTTGGTTTCCAAAACGAACTTGAAATGGGCCCTGCAACGGGCCTGTCAACGCCAATCAGTAGCGGCAGCTTTACTCAGAATTCCTCACAAAAATACTCGGGAACTCGAACTCGAACTTACTACGAACACAAAAACTCGTTCATGTAATTTGATATTGCGCAAATTTCACGAAGAAAAGAATTCTTTATTCGAGTACAGTGGATACTCAAATGTATACGCTGGAGCAAGCCCGTGTTAGAAAATTTGGTTACAATAGTAAAATCTTTTGTTTTAAAACGAAAATGTAGTCGAAAAATTATTTCATGGAACGGACTTTGGCAGAATATTGTGTGGCCTTAGGTATACAAAATTCCTACTCGATTAAAAAGACAAAAGAATATTGGTGAAACTCAATTTTTTAAAGCATTAATGCATTTAAATATATATTAACTCTATAACGAATATAAGAAAAAAGTATTATTAAAAGAAATTCCTTTTTGTATTTTATGTTTACATATATTAGAGTTTCGAACCCTTCTAAAAATTTATGTTGCGAATAAAGTAAACTTTTTTTTTGAGAAGCTTATATTCTTGTTAGAAATTTTTACATAAATAATCCAGCTCGATGAAGACAAAAAAAAAATGCACCCGAAGATTTTTTAAACAGAGGTGCAGAGGTCAGAAAATTTTTTTTTCTAAATTGCAGTTTTTAATTACTTAAATATTTTATTATTTTTAGTAAATTGTTTGTAATATTATTATTTAATTGCTTTAATTATTTTTTAAATTAATTGTTAAAATTTAACATTTGAACTTTTTATTTTAAAAAGTTTAACAAATTTCGAAATTTTCGCCAGAGTTTCGAACTCTTCTAAGCGCTTATGCTATAAAAAAAAAAATTTATTTTTATGAGTAGCTTAAAGTCAAGCTATAAATTTTTGCAAATTTATGTAAATCCATAAGTATCGAAAAATGGACCCAAAGAATTTTTTATAACTTTTTTACATACGTCATAAATATGTATTTTTTTCTTGCTAATTTTAGTTTTTAATTTTTTAATTATTTTAGTAATTTTTTTAAGGTTAGGTTACACCAATTGACCCTTGAAGTCACACATAAAATGCAGTCTTTATTTTAAATTTTTTATTAAAATTTTTTGTAAATAGTTTTATTAAGCCATGACTCATTAAAAATCGCGTTTTCACTTTCTTATTAATTTAATTTTGATTAAACTTATTTTTGATTCATTTTTTTTATTGAAGTTATTATTTTTTCTAAAAATATAATATAATAATATATATTTGTGTTGTTTTATTTTGAAGAATGTTGAAATTTAAGAAAAAAAATTCTTTAAAAATAATAATTTAATACCTTTTTAGAATGGCGTACTTATGCAACAAATTGATTTTAAAAGTGAAAAAAAAAATATCTTATTAAAATTATGAGACTTTTTCAATATTTAAAAACATATCCACTGTTTATATGATAAATAAAAATTATCCAATATTTTAATTTTATTTAATTATAATTTTTTAGTTACTTGTATTGAATTAGGTAGTTTCAATGAAACTTTATCGAATTTCAATTTTAAATATTTTATATTTTACGTAATTTTTTTTAATACATATGAAAATTTTCAAAAATTTGCTGTAAATAATTTTATTAAGCCGTAAGCCGGTTTCATTTAAAACAAAAGCTTTTTAAACTTTTAAATTAAGATTGATTAAACTAATACTCTTTTTTAGTGAAGTTGGCATATTTTCTAAAAATATAAGTTTTTATATTTAAAAAAAATAAATTTCTTAAAAAAAAACCTATTTTATAACTTCTTAATGTGGCATTACTATGAAACCGAATTTTAAAATTAAAAAGTAAATACAAATTTTATAAAAGAATTTAAATTTTTTAAGAAGATTTCAATATTTAAATTACATTTTTTATAATAGGTATAATATTTAAAAGAACTCATATACAGTGTTTATATGACAAAAACTATATTGTTAAATTTTATTTATTTATAATCTTTTAGTTATTTGCATTCATTTCTATAAAACTATAATTGATTTTAATTTTATAACTTCTATAATATGTTTTAGTTATGCTTTACAAATCTGTTCTCATTTTTACTAAAAAAACCCTTTTCTTAACAAAAAATATGTTTCTAAAGCTAAAGCTAAGCTTTTTAAATTTATTTAAATATTTTCAACGGACTCCAATATTTTATTTTAATTTTTATAATATTTAAAAGAACACATTTTCGGTGTTTCAAAATGTTCAATTTGTTATTTTATTCAATTATAATTTTTAAAGTATTTGCATTAAATAATATAATTTCAATATAACTTTATTGGATTACATTCAACACTAAAAATAATTTACCGACACAAAAAAATAAACAAAATCAGACATTTTCTATTTATAGTTAATAATATGTCTATATCGCAAAAAAGAAAAGAAAAGAAAAGAAAGCTCCTTTAATTTTCACACGTACGTTAGCGAAGCAAATATTTGCCAAACATTATGATGAACATATATCAGTTGTTTGGCAAACAGTTTTTGCAGCAAATATTTGATATGTGTTGAAACCAGTGAAAAATAGATTCAATATTTGTCAAACTTGATCCCAAATACTTTTTCGGCTAGATTAGGTGCAAATATTTGATTACCTTTATACTGAAAATCAAATATTTGGCAAAACATTTTATCAATTTAAAGCAAATATTTGCATTGTGTAATTGCGAAATCAGCAAAATTTTTTATCCCTGAATTTAACCTGCAATTTATTAAAATAATTTAATTTTTTGAGTACTTGCAAATATTAAAAAAATGGATAAATTTCCCAATAGCTTAGAAGATTTCTTACAATACTGAGTGTAACTTAGAAAATATATAAGCTAGAGGTTGGATTCTAACAATTTGAGGTTCTGTAAGATTGAGAAGCAATTCTTTCCAAATATACCTACTGTTTGACGCTTTAGAGGGGATATATCTTTAGCGGATACAGACTTTAGCTTTTTGTCAGGAATATTAGACTAGAACTTGTCAATGGGGAGGTTTAACTTTATTTATAGTTGAAAAACTTTGTTATCTATGTTTATCTGGTACAACTAGAATAAAATGTAATCTATTTTTTTCTATATTTTATTTCGAGTTTGTTCAAAAGCCAAATCATCGTTTATGATCAGGATTTGAGACTTTTGCCGGACTTTAGCTTTTTAGTTTGAAGATTTTTTTCGTCTTTAAAAACAGTCTTTTAATTTAAGAAATTTTACCAAACTTCTCTTTGACTGATGCTCAAAAAAATATTTTCTAATTGCTACTAATTCGACAAATATTAGTCACACTTTTCGAGGTCCCACTGTAAATCCCCGTCATTCATTGAAAACAAATAAAAGCAAGAAAAATGAAAAATAATAATAAGAAAAAAAAAATGCAAGTGACGAAGTATTTATAAACTGATTAACGCTAAACAATAGCTGATATGGGTCGTCATCATCATCATATTCGTCGTTATCGTCATCGTCATTAGCAAAGTCTTAGGGTCACAAAATACGAACCAAATTATTGAAATAAACCAAATCAAAGCCAGTTTTCTAGAAGAAGATTTGACCACACAAAGCGAATGCATGATTTCATCTATGATTTGTCAATATAGTACTCATAAGTACCTACTTGGTTCCACTTTTTTCCCCCCGGGGCCTTACAAATTGACTGCCGTTTGGTAGTCAGGCAGCTTCTTGTTAGAAGTAGCCACATTCAGATATCTGGAACATATGCAATGAGTACTCATTGCACTTGGTTCAGATTCGAATTCGGATTCGGATTCTCAGCTCTTCAAAACTCACAATCATTTGTAGCTCTTTGGAGTGCCTGTTTGAACTAAATAAGCGTATAGATGACCGAGAAATCTTGGCGTCTTGGGTGCTATGCATAATTAGCAAAGCAAGTTCAAGATTTGAGGCGGGATTGAATGAGGAGTAGCAAAAATCCCATTGAAGGCAGCCAATGAGTTAGTTTGTCTTTAAAGTAGCTCAGAAAAAAGTTGAACAATAACAAGATAAAAGTGGAATGAGCTAGAGGGAAATTTTAAATGTCGAAGTTGAAATACTCTTGTGAAACTCTTGTCAGATAATTTTATCTATCTACTATTATTAAATTTTTAGAGCTATGCCAATCTTTTAAACAAACGAGTTTGAACCTTCAACTCTATTAATTTTTACCTTAGATACCAAATACAGGCAAGCTTTGTATTTACTGTAAAATAAATTACTATTAAATAAAGTCTCAAACAGTCCAGACGTTCCTAAAAAGTAAAATCTATTTATTACTGTTTAAAATAAAAATTAAAATAATGGCTGCAGAAGCTCAAGAAGAACTAAACCTGAAAGATTTTACCAGCTTTGAGCAATTGGTGATCGATGCTATTGACACTTTCGGATCCCCCGTTTATGGGGACATAATACTCCTAATCGTAAGTTTTGCCATGGATGTGCCGAAGGATAGCATAGCCGATGAAGTCACGAGCGCTATCGATAATTTAGTAGCACGCGGTGCTCTATCTGTAGACGAAGGTCTCTATGAGTTGACTGCCTTAGGTAAGCTTATATTATGATAAAAGTTGAAGTTTTTTAAAAACTTTTCATTGCAGGTGATAGGATTTTGCAGATGCTGCTGATCTAAACTACTCTAAGTTTTAATTCTTTAAAATATGTTAATTTTGGGCTTTGGTAAGCATATAAATAAGTTTATGCTTTGCGCAAATGCATTTGAAGTATTCCAAGAGGTATCCTTTCAAATCCCTAAACAAGTGTTTGGAAGTAGCGACGTAGTTTTTAACGTCGGTATCTTGGAATGCATTTGCGCAAGTTTCCGAAATGCATTTATTTTCTACATATTTACTAAGTTAGTCAAAACATTCGCAATTTCTAGGCGATAATTGTACAACACTATCCACCTGGACTTCTTCGATTTTTTAATGGATTCAATGAATATTTGTCCTTTAAATGGCTGAATAGTTTGGGTATTGGTTGCTGTTATTTTGGATACTACAATCATTTATCAATTAAACTCCAAAAAAATAGAAGTTAATCTTCAAACTACACAAAAAACAAGAATTTTCAAAATTTTAAAAGTACGCCGAGAGCGATTTTTCTTTTACTGAGAATAAAAACCTTATATTTTTATATTTATATATTTAAATGCGTGTTTTTTTTTTTTATTGTATTCGTCATTTTAGAATATATATATACCAGGGCAGGCGCGCACAGCGGCTGAAGGGGGCTCGGGGCAGAATAATGTGGGGCCCTTTCTTTCAAATTCGCATATAAATGGATTTTAAATAAAACGAACATATCAATTTATTATATATATAAAAATAAAATGCTGTACGTTTATGATCGCATAACTCTGAAATGGCTGGACGAATTTGCCTAATTTTTATATAATAATAATTTTTATATTTTGTTTATTATTAAGTGTAGAAGGTTTATAGCAAAAAAAGTTTTGAGTAATTTCTAAGGAGGGGACTCCTAACATTTTTTTTTAATTTTTCGAAAATTTTTTTTGTGGCATTGAATACATTGTCAGATTAACTAATGTTAATGTTTTACGTGTTACGGGTGTCCTTATGAACGCGTTAAAGAATTTCAAATATGATTTTTGCGTGTGTTAGAGGTTGTCAATACGGAAGTTTCAAGCCTATTGCGGCGTGATTTTGTGTATTGGTTCGTGAGATAGACGCATTATTGTGAAAATGGCGAATATAGCATAGTAGAAAATTGTTCAACAACGGGTATTTTGTTTGGTTTGGGTTGAAATGTAGTTTCTGTGTACAGTTACCGTGACATAAATTTTACATTTCAGAAAATTGAATAAACAATATACCAGCTGATAAATGTTACAACAATTTAATCCAGGCTTTTCCTTGCCTATCGTGTACTGAACTCTTCAATAATCTTCTCAAAACTGATAGAACTCGCCTTTTCGTGCTCAATGCTGATAATCATTAGGTGATTTAACCTGTCCTCGCCTATGGTGGATCTCAATTTATTTTTGATTAGACCAAGCTTGCTGAAGGCTATTTCTCCGGAAGCAACAGATGGTGGTAAAACAAGTCTCAATGCCATACATACTTATGGCAAAACATTCTTATACCCACACGCAGATATAAGGTTCAGTGACTCCAAGGCAGAATTGGTATCCCATTTCATTACTTTGCGAATCCTATGCAACAAATCGTTTTCGTCTCACAGATCACTCTTCACAAAATCATTCGGATATGCGTTTTTCAATGCACTTGCTGCTGTGATAGATGGCTCTTGTAAATCAGCTCCGGCATTTTCATATTCACGTGCAACGTATTCGAGATACCCTGTGGATCAAGGATAGCTGTGAAGAGCTTCGACAATTCTGATATCCTAGAATGCAGTTCGCTGAACTCATTCAACAAAAGATCCACTGGTGGGAAGAAGACTTGAACTTGTTCCTCAGGGCTCTCAAGTACATCGCGTCTCAAAGGCATTGCAAAAATGTGTACCAAATGGTTGTCAAAAGGATGAAGTCAAAAGACTGAAGCCACTTGAGCGAAGTAGCAACGTCTACCTGAATTTCTGGAAACAAACCCATTTCAAGAACTTTTTTTAGAGAAGCGACAATATCTTGATAGTTGTTAATCAATGGGCGAACTCTATCTTGTTAATCTAAACCAAATTTTTAGGAATTTTTCTGCATTTACCAATTTTTTTCCCCGTTTTTCCTTTTTTTTTTTCTATCGGTTGAGCGGGGCCCCTTGAACGCGGGGCCCGGGGCAAATGAACCCACTTGCCCCCCTCTGTGCGCTACTGTACCAGGGGCTCCGACCCCTGCACCTTTCACTATCTCAACAAGTTTACAAGCTTATATAAAAGTTCAAGCTATCCCATGCCGAACCCAATATGGAGCACTTCGAAAATATATATACCTTCTGTTAGAGTATACCAAAGGCAACAAAGTCAAGTGCCAAATCGTGTTAGTTTTTTCATATTTTTTTTATTACTATATAAAAAATTAGCAGAGACAAAGTATTTCAAATTGTCGAGGTGCGTCGGTGGAGCGGGGGGAGGGGCTCTTCCCAACGCCAACGACCGACGACGATCAATTCAAGTGACATGGCATAAAAATGGTAATTTTTTCCAGCACAAAATTGTTTACTTTGTTATCGAATTTATATTCCATATCTATGGCTGGCTGGCTTGTCTCTTTTTTATTTCTATTATTATTTTTTAAATTAATATAGTAAATTAAAATAATTGTAGCTAATTCGGGGCTGCAAATATTGGCACAATTTTTGTGTGGGGATTTTTTGCAAGTCAAAGTTCACACAAACACACACAGACACTCGAATATACGAACACTCACTCACATTCATTCAGTCAGTCACTCACACTCTCTCAGTACGAGTCTGTCCGTCTAACTCACGCTCACGACACTCACGCACACAAACGTACAGAAAATTAACCCCTTGAGTGGCACTCAGGTTCGTCAAGTTGCTTTAATTGACTTTTAAATTCGCCAAATACAAAAAAAGAATAATAAAAAATATATATTAAAATAATACGGGAAAAAATTGGTATAATAAAAAATCAAAAAATCAAAGCGAAAAAGTGTGACAAAGTGCCGGGGCTAAAGTGCAACAACAAAAACAACAACGCGTCAAGTTCGCGTTGAGTTCTCGTCGGCGTCGTCAAAAAAATGTTCACACCTCAGACAATGAGCACAAGTGGCATGTGGCAAGTGGCATGTGGCAGGAGGCATGAGGTTGGAGTACAACGGGTGGTCTAGTCACAGTTCTCACACACACACACGCCTGTTTTTCAATTTACGTCAATGCAAAATCAAAGCAAAGATCTAGATCTAGTTCTTTGGAACCAAACCAAGTAGTTCTTTCTTTAGCGACACCTACCAAATATATTGGCCCACAAAGACCACCCACACTTGTTCCAAAAAAGTAAAACAAAAAACCGCTTCAAAACTCATTTCAATTAAGAATATTTTTATCAGAAAACTTTCGAAGAATTCTTTTGCTCGGGAGCGCATTTAGTTAGGCTATTAGCAAAGTGGCTCAAATATCAAAGGGCAGCGAAAATAAGACTAAGTAGTAAATAGTAAATAGTTCGAGTGTAAGTTGTACTATACTATATATAAGAAAGCAAACAACAACAGCTAGACAGCCAACAAAACTCATCCAAGATTGACACGTGTCTCCTGCCTCTGGCGATCCATCCCCAAAACATTGCATCATATAGTACATAATATGCGCTATACATATATAATATATTAATATACTTGGTATGTTGAGTATATTTTTGGTATATTTTTCGTGATAAAAATTGCTGCAAGTTGTACTCGGTATTATTAGGAAATTTATTATGTAGTATAACGATTAGGAGGTTCTTAAAATATTTTCTGGGAAATTGAGTTTTAAACAAGGAATTTTTTGACTCATTTTAAGGAATTTTATCTCTAGAGTTTTTTGCTCTAATTTGAACGCTACGAATCACGGGAAGCTTTCTGCAGATATAAATTGCTGCAAATCGTAGTCGGTATTATAAGGAAATTTTATTATAAAGTAATAATAATAAGTAATTTTTCTATGGACTCATTTTGAGGAAATTTTTTGTTCTAATTTGAAAGCTACGATTCTCGGGAAGCTCTTTGCAGCAACCAAAATTGCTTTTGAGTAAATATTTGGTTGAAGCGATATCGATATATAGTTGGAAACATTTTGAGACTACTATTTACAACTATAATCAGAAAAAAAGTAATCCAACCGTTTTTTTTTTAAATTTGCTCAAAAGCAGCGTATTTCAGGCTGGAATTTTTCTTAGCTTGAGTATGAATGAGTCGGAATCTCAATGATTACAAAATATGCTTTGAGGGAACTTCTTCTGAAGATTCTTAAATAAGGAACTTATTGTCATAGAAACCATATACAACAAGCAAAACATTATTGAATATAATTCTACAACTTTCTCAAATCGATAATTGCTAACTTAAAAAAAATGCTCCCAAAATAATATTTGAATTCCAAGCTTTTGGCTTTTTGCTAAGATAATGCAAAATATCATATATGATATTTTATTCCAATCTAGAATTTATTACTTTTTGAGTCCCATTCTCAATGACTAAAAAATATGCTTTGAGAAAACTTTTTCTTAAAATAATTCTGAAGATTCTTAAATAAACAATGTTCTATATAGAAGAAAATAATACTTAATTCGCAACTTTCTTAAAAGGAGATTTATAATCTTAAAACAAAATATTTTGAAATTAGTTTTTAATACTAATCTTTTGGCTTTTTGCAGATAATGTTTTATATCTTATTGCTTATTTTTCTCAAAATTTTATAAACACTTTTAATTCACTTTTTTTATAACTTAAGAATGAGTCCCAATCTCAATAAGTAGTAAAGACGATTTGAAGAAATTCTTCTGAAGATTTTCAAATCAAGCATTTTTTGCCTTAGAAACTATATGCAACAAAAAAAAAAAACTTTATTATTATTATTCCCAAAATGAGAATTACTATCTTAAAAAAAATTCTTTGAAAATATTTTTTAATTCCCAGCTCTTGGCTTTCTTTCAATATAATGTTTAGTAATAATAATAGATAAGAATTATTCCAATCTAGAATTAATAAACACTTTGCAGTCTCTATTTTCTATATTTGAGAATAAATGAGTCCCAATCTCAATGATTACAAAATATGTTTTGAGAGAACTTTTTCTTAAAATAATTATAGTAATCAATTTGGAAGATTCTTAAATTAAGTAAAAGAACTTTCTCAAATAATAAATTCCCTGAAAATATATTTTTAATTCCAACCTTGTGGATTTTTTCAAAATAACGTTAAATATCTTTCTCTAATTCCAATCTAGAATTGATAAGCACTTTTCATTTTCTTTTTTTCTTAACTTTAGTATGAAAGAGTCACAAATCTCAATAAGCACAAAATACGCTTTGTGAGAACTTATATTTCAAAGATTCTGAAAATATTAAAATTAAGAATATACAATCTTATAAAGTACATGCAACTAGTAAATTAATGCATAATTTTGCTACTAAATCAAAATGAGTATTACTATCTTAAAAATTTTCTCTGAAAATCGTTTTTTAATTCATTAATTACTTTTTGGCTTTTTCGTAAGATAATGCTAATATTTTTTCCTTTTTTCAACTTTTTTATTGTAAATCGTAGTTTCTGATCAATTCATGATTTTGAGTCGGTGCATATCGATAAGAAGGTCAACCAGCGATTTAAAGACACGGATTAGCTAATAAAGGGTGTTTTTTTAAGCGGGTATAAATTTGAAATGTAAATGAAACACAGAAACATTAATGCAATTATCCCAAATATAGTTTTATAGGAAATATAATCGATAAATTTGGATTTTCCTCTAAACTGACTCTACAACAGCGATATTTACTTAGGACTATGATGTTCTTATATTGGTTGGACATCGTGGAATGTCAAATGAGTTCGAACATTATCAAGAACACTACGTACTAAAAGCACGTTCTGATGGATGATAATTCAGTCCATAATTGTACGAAACGTTTTGATTTTAAATCTCCAAGATTTAAAGTCGTTGTTGTGGAGTAAATCGTGACATGATGAAAGTAAAATAGGACTTACTGAATAAAATAGTATTGACATTTGTCAAAAGCGACAACTGGTTTCAGAGATAGCTCTTTCGGAAATCCGGACCCTAGTAAAAAAACCCTTAAATATTTTTCACAGATACTTTTCTTATATACCGTATGAAATTAAAAATTGATTTTTAGTAAAAATTTTTTACACTTCAGTCTATTTATTTTCTTTTAATAAAATAATTTTGAAAATTTTTGTATTTTGCAAGAAAGGCTTACATAAATTAATAAATTATGCTCATATCTCTTGAAGTTTTTATCTAATTTTGCAACATATTGGTAATAGTTTTACTGGCTGTGACCTAACCGAAGGTTCCAATTTTAATATTTCGTGGAACTTGTCAGAGTCTAAAAAAAAATACAGAATCACAAAGAAGAATGGCGTACGTAAAGTCGGGCGCAGATGACTTTGGGATACCCTGTTCCACTAGCTTGCAATAAAATCCGCCTCCTTCATAAAAAACCACAAACTGAAGAATTTGTAATCAAAAATTTCTTTTTTAACCGAATCGTCCTATGGGAGCTATATGATATAGTCCACCATTTTCGATCTAATTTGATTTGGTACCTTGAAAAAGATCTGAATGCCGAATTTGGTTCAAATATTTTTACAACCAAACGAAACACATAGGATTTTGTATAAAAAACGTTTTTTTGGGCCGATTCGTCCCATGGGAGCTATATGATACAGTCTACCGATTTTAATAAAATTTTATACAATGCTTAAGACCTATAAAAAATTTACAAGTGCCCAATTTAATTCCAATATTTTCATAAATAAACATAAATTTTGTTTAAAAATCGATTTTTATTTTTCGATAAAATAAACTTGTCTCCTATGGATGGAATGGGATCTAATGTAAAATTTTGGTTACTCTTGCTCTTACCGTCTCTAAGATCTAGGCGTTCATACGGACAGACGGACAGAAGGGCTGACGAATAGACGGACATGGATATATCGACTTCTCTAGTCATCCTGATCGTATTTTAGGTAACTTTGGAGTGTCTGCGACGACACCTTCTATATATTACATACATTTTCGGCTCGCACAAAATTAATATCCCTTTGTACCATAAAAAAATATTTATATTTTAAAACAAATTAAATAAATAAATGAAAAAAAGTTGTTGTGCGTCGGCCGGGAATCGAACCCGGATCAACTGCTTGGAAGGCAACTATGCTAAACCATTACACCACCGACGCCGATATACTGAAAGGAACAGATGTGCCTCATGTTTGAAATTAGAAAATACTATTTTGGTATTTTTATTACAACTACTATTTGATAATTTTTCCTTTTTAATTTGTTCAATATTACAACTTTTAAAAGCTACATAATGTTAGACCTAGACAAAAAATAATTTATTAATTAATTTAATTTTTTTTGTTTTTAATATTATGCATTTTTTATTTAGCTTTGTAAATTAAAACTTGCTAGTTTCCATTAAAGGAATTAATAAAATAATCTGTAAAGAAAAGGTCAAAATGCGAAAAAGTCAATGCATTTCATTCCATTTATTCCATTTCATTTATTTGCATTTCGTTTCATTCCTTCGAAGTGAAAACAACAATTTTGATTCCATTTCTATGGCTTAAAATATGAAGTTTAAATTGCGAAAAAGTCAATATGTTTCATTCCATTAATTCCAGAGATTTTTATTTCATTTCGTTCCTTCGAAGTAAAAACAGCCATTTTGATTCGATTTCTATGGCTTAAAATAGGGATTGAGGCTTATCTCATCTTGTACCAATGTACGGCTTAGTCAGAAGAACGCATGACAGACTAATCAAAATTTATTTTTCTTGAAGCCAAAACAGCTAAGAATACCAAAAATAAACCAAATTCAAACACAAACTCGTTTTATCTATGAAGCTCATCTTTCATGTTTACTTTCAAAATCGTTTATATCGGCTAAAATAATGAAAACAAATCCAGTTGTATGCGAAATCCATACTTTTCTCAAGGAACTAACATAAATTTAATTCGTGGCTTATCTCATAAAGCAAGTTTTATTTAGACTCTTAAACTGATTTAATCTGACCAACTTTAGTTCGAATTTTAAAAAAAAAAACTTTTGCCTACGATTTATAATTTTACGATTATAGCCTACGATTTTGCTTTCCAGTTTCGCCAAACTACCAATAAAAAAATCTGAAAAATGAGTAAAAAAAATATCTTTTCCAAATAGTGCCTTAGAGACTATCTACAAACAAGCGCCATTTTTTATTCTAAGCTTTCTTAAATTTTTTCCTTTAGCTATTTAGTTCAGTTGAGCTTAGTTAATAGAGAAGAAATTTTGGAAAGTTACAACTGTTCAAATATACATAAATATATTAACTAATTTGTTTCTATAGCCCGATGGGTGAGTTTTAGAAATAATATTCTACCAATAAAACGTTCTTGAAAGAGAAGTCTTACTCGTTTAAAATTCTTGATTTTATACCCTGCAACAAAGGTTATATTACGTTTGTTCAAGTCGAAAATGTGTGTAACATAAAGAAGGAGTCACCAGAGACCCCCCAAAGTTACCTAAAATATGATATGTCCGTCTGTCCATTTGAATAAACTTAGATCGCAGAGATGGTAAGAGCTAGAGAAACCAAACTTTAACAATATTTTTTTGATATAGGGGTTAAAGTTATTTAAAATATGATCAGAGTGACTAGAGAAGTCGAGGAGATCATAATAAAGTAAATTAATTTAGAAATAACAATAATCTTGTAATTAAAATTTTGAAAATGTTACCAAACTGAAAATGTAAAGTAAACATTAATGTTGTACAACACTCTAAAGTAACCTAAGTTGGCAGAGCCATCTTAACATGCTGTTAAAAGGCTTCTAAGCCGCCTTTAAAAGCTGAGCGGCTAAGCGTCTTCTTCCTTCTATTTGATTAAAATTCAACCTAAGAATATAAAACAAATTGTCTGAATTAATTTTTCAAAGTCAATTAAAACTGAATTCATGGCTGTTTTGTGAGCAAATTCACCTATCGATTCATGCCTTACTTCTCAAAGGAAATCAATACCAAAATCAAGTTGATTTGAATTAAAATAAGACTGTTATTGCAGACTTGACTTTATCTAGTAAGCCTGGGGCATGATGTCTGGTACTTAAAAATCAGCTTTGAATTAATTTTGAGTTTAAATCAAAAAACGAAGTAGACCTTCATATTCTGGCTTAAAATAATAAATAAGTTTTAGTCTTTACTATTTAGTATCGTGTCGAAAATTACTCTTCTAACAAAAAATATAAAATGGAGAACTTCAAGGAGACCACACACAATATGGATGGAGAAATTGTTTTGGAGAGTGAAGGCCCCCTGGTCTCGTGCCCAGCTGACCAGATTTGTTGCATAATCTGCAAAATAGTGCGACTGGGAAAGATGTTTCAATGCGTCAACGGACATTTGTTTTGTGATGGCTGCTATTACATTTTTATGGGCGATCCAAATAAAGCCACGCCCAGGGATATACGCACCTGCCAAGAATGTGAGGCAGGATTTAATTTTGGCCAGGAATTCCGCAATCCGCTTGCCGAATATATTGCCACAGCGATTGAGAAGCTTTGCGGTTATTGCGGCAAGAAGTTTCGGAATGGAATTATGGCTGAACATATGCTGGAATGTGAGAATCGCCTGATTAAATGCAAATACCAACACTTGGGTTGTCACTGGATAGGCAGTGTTAAGCAGCAGAAGAACCATGAGGAGTGTTGTGAAATGCGCTTGATTAAAGGCGATGAACTGTTGCAGCGTCAGAATGCCATTGAGGATATGGAGAGCCATGTGAATTCCATATTTCAAATGGAATATCTGGAAGAACAGATTTTCCAAGTGCTGCCCTTGCTGGAACCCATTTCGGAACTATTTGATCCCATAGTTGTGGCAAAATTTGGGGCCTTTGATTGCATGTGGTCAATCTGGTTGAAAATCGAATCTGTGGGGGATCAGCAGGGCGATCAAAAGGCAGATGAAAAGCTGGCTTGTATAATGTTGGAGCTAAGACTGGAGACTACACCCAAAGATTCTTGGACCAAACAAATAAAATGGACTTTTATGCAGTTGATTTATTGTGATATTGAATTTGAAATGAATTTGCAAGAAATGAAGTTTACTAAAGATAATAAGACTGGACCAGCTGCCGTTGTTTATAAGCACACTTGGAAGGAGTGTCTGAAGAAAATGGAAAAATGACTCTATGCACACATTTTCATGGCAGAAGACAATCTTAATTAAATGAAATAAACTGTTTTTGTTTTGAAGAGCAACTTAAATCAAGTTTTTAATTTTTTTTTAAGTTTAGGGTTTAGATTTGGTTTAAATGCGCCATCTGCATTATTTACCACTTAAGTATTCTATAGAACCGAGTTCGAAGCGTCTTGGGGTGGCAGTCGAGTGGTTACAGTGTCGTCTTGAAGCCGGCTGGAGTTCCAGGCTCAGTGCTGGTTCTTGACGAATTTTTATACCCTGTACCGTATATTACAAAGCATATATAAGATTGTGCAAGCCGAAAATGTATGTAACATATAGAAGGAATCGTCGGATATACCCCAAAGTTACCTAAAATATGATCAGGGTGACTAGAGAAGTCGATATAACCATGTCCGTCTGTCCGTTTGAACGCCTAGATCTCAGAGATGGTAAGAGCTAGAGTAACCAAACTTTTACATTAGATCCCATTCCATCCATAGGAAACAAGTTTATTTTATTTTTTTGATATCGGGGTTAAATTATATAGCTCCCATAGGAGTGTTTCAGACGACCTCGAAAAAAATAAAAGTTTTAGATGAAAAGTTTTTAGATTCGTTTGTTTATAAAGATATCGTAACCAAATTTGGCATTCGAAAGGTTTTAATAATTCCCAAGCATTGTACCAAATTTCAACAAAATCGGTTGACAATATAATATAGCTCCTATAAGGCCGATTTTTCAAAAAATCGATTTTTAAACAAAATTTGTTATGTGTTGTTTTGTTTATTTATGAAGATATTGGAATTAAATTTGGCACTTGTAAATTTTTTATAGGTCTTAAGCATTGTATCAAATTTTATTAAAATCGGTAGACTATATCATATAGCTCCCATAGGACGAATCGGTACAAAAAAACGATTTTTATACAAAATTCGTTGTGTTTCGTTTGGTTGTAAAGATGTTTGAACCAAATTCGGCATTCGGATCTTTTTCAAGGTACCAAAGCACACTGCAAATTTGATTGAAATCGGTTGACTATATCATATAGCTCCCATAGGAAAGATAGGTCAAAAAACAATTTTTTCTTAAAAATTCTTCTGTTTTTGGTTTTTATGAAGGAACTGGATTTTATTGTAAGCTAGTGGTACAGGGTATCCCAAAGTTGTCCGCGCCCGACTTTACGTCCGCCATTTTTTTTTCTATAGTAAAGTTTAAACGCAGAAAGTTTGTAATACAGAAATTCATTATAAAGAAGATTGTTTACTTAAATTTGTAAATACTAATTATATACAATAACATACTATTCTTTATAAAACATTAGTCCCTGTAGCAACTAAAACCAAGCAGATGATGAGAAAAAAAACTTTTCTACCAAGTTTTAAAAATCATCTCATCATATTATATGTTCCCAAAGTCAAAGCTATTTTTCCTAATAGTTAATTCTTTCTATTAATGCTAAAAAAATACTATATACTCAACCTTGCCTAATTTGCTTCCAAGTTCCCAAAGTCGTCCCCATTATCTCCGATAGATCCACAAAAGTGACAAAGTATAACAAGTTGCTTTTATAAAAATTTGCACAACAAATCGTCATGGATAGATTATTTGTTGTTGTTGTTGTTAAGTGGTATCTTGAGGGGTTATCAAGGGGGGCGGAAAGTGTGATGACTGTCACAACAAAGAGCCAGCCCAGAAGTGAAAATTGTCAATTAAATGACGAAAATGTTTTGCGCCACCAATTTTTGAAAATTTTTCCTTATTTTTAACAAAGATTTTTTTTTAACACTTCGTAAGTGCGGGTATAAGAATTTTTTTATTTTTGTACAGTAGTCGACAAAAGTTTTTAGATAAAACTGTGTGCAATGTGTAGATATTAGATTTCACTAGCCAGGGCTGGATGAAAACTTGAGAACGAAGGCATGGATTGGAGCTCACATGGTGAGAAGTTAGTTATGAGAAAATCAGGAACTGTTTTTTTTGTGTGGCTGTGGAAATTATGGAAATATATTTTTTTGGATAGAAATTTAGTTTTTATATGAATTTAGTATTTTTATTATAAATACTGTTTTATTAAATGGGAACTTTTGGGAAATATAGCCAAACCAAATGCAGACAAATGGTCGAAATTCTTAAAAATAAATGTAGAAGGCTAAGGCCCCTATGGTTGGAGTTGGTGTGCGAAGCATACAGTGGCGGAGACATATAGTTTGATAAATAAAGTTTAAATTAAAATTTTGTTGAGTAAACTCGCACGAAACCAGAAAATTGGTTCATTATGTAGAAATTTTTTAACGAAATCTATATATTATATAAAAGAAACGTATGTTTTACGTGTTACGGGTGTACTCATGAACGCGTCGATAAATTTCAAATTTGAATTATTCGTGTGTTAGAGGTTGTCAATACGGAGGTTTTAAGTGTATTGCGATGTGTGTGTGTGTATTGGTTCGTGAGATATACGCATTTTTGTGAATATCGGTTTTTGTGCGTATATTGCCATATGTATACAAAAACTGATATTGTTGTTAATCAATGTTCGAGGTCCAACATCGTTTGGGATCAAACTTTAGCAGATGCTGCTATTACTGCTCATCCATATCAAATACGTGTTCTATTTGCGATATTTTTGGTAACATGGTTTCCATCAAATCCCCCTGAATTGTGGTTAAGATATCAAGATTATTTATCAGAAGATATTTTGTTTCGAGTACATCAAGCAAAACGTAATCCAGTGATGGAATTTACGCCGAAAGTTTACAATGACAGCTCTAATTCATATTGAAGATCTCTGCTATGGTCAGTCGATTTCAATAAAGCATTAGGACACAGTGGGTAATGCCGTCTCCTAAACGATCTGAATGCTAGATTTATTTCAAATATCTTGACAAGCAAACAAAACACATCGAATTATGCATATATAACGTGCCTTTGGACCGATTGGTCCTATGGGAGCGTATAAGATCGTAGTCAACCTGAATTGGATTCAATTTAGTACAGTGCTCGGAAGCTGTAAATACTCGACGAATGTCAAATTTGGTCCCAATATCTTTACAAACAAACGAAACACAACAAATTTTGTTAAAAAATCGATTTTCTGGAAGATCGGACCTATGGGAGCTTTATGATATAGTCAACCGATTTTGTTCAAATTTGGCACATTGCTTAAGTGGTCTAAAAAATTTCCAAACGCCAAATCTGGTTACGATATCTTTATTAAAAAACGAAAATATAGCGAATTTTTCTTTAAAAAATTTATTTTGGCCGATCGGTACTATGGGAGCTATAGATTCTTGATATAGTCAACCGATTATTGATCTAATTTGGTACAGTGATTGGGAACTATAAAAAACTTTCGAATACCAAATTTGCGTTACGATATCTTCATAAACAAACGAATTATTCGTTTTTTTTGTCGAGGCCGTCTCAAACACCCCCATGGGAGCTATATAATTTATCCCCGATATCAAAAAACTAAAATAAATCTTGCCTCCTATGAAATAATATGGGATCTAATGTGAAAGTTTGGTAACTCTAGCTCTTACCATCTCTGAGATCTAGGCGTTCACAGGGACAGACGGACAGACGGACATGGGTATATCGACTTCTCTATTCACCCTGATCATATTTTAGGTAACTTTGAGGTGTCTCCGACGTCTCCTTCTATATGTTACATACATTTTCGGCTTGCACAAACTTAATATACCCTTGGTACACATACGGTACAGGGTATAAAAAGTTCCTTTCTTTTTGTCAAATTATTTGAAAAGGTTTTCTAAATAAAGTTTCGCCAAGAATCAAGTTTTTTCAGCTATCTTTCGGTCGAATATTTGTTGAACGATTTCGCAGGTGAACAGAAAATTGGTTCATTTTATAAAAATTTTTCAACGAAATTTTATATTAGTTTATGATTTGATTTGTTGTTGTTGTTTTTCTGCCGCTTTTTTCAGAGATCTCCAACGAAAATAGTTCAATAGCTTCAAAATTAATAGATTTTTGTTTTCGCCTGTAGTGAGGTTTTTGGTGTCGTAAAGTTCAAATAAAAGATACCAAAAATGCCAGCATATCAGGCTTCTGGCATTATCTTTCCAACTCATTAAATTAATTTTTTTGAGAACCCCAAAAATCGTTTATTTTTCCTTTGGAAAATCCCTTAGACGATAAAATTCTTGCAAAAAATATTATTTTCTCTCAAAGGACAAGAAAACACACCAAATTCGCCCAAAAAGGTTCCTTTTTTTTTGTCAAAATACTTTTGCCATCTATTGTATATAATATATATACATTTAAAAAAAAATAAAAATTTGTTTTTTATGTAAAAGATCAAAGGCACTTAATGGCCTGCTTGGCTGACTGCCGCTTCGGCAAGAGGCGCCAATTGTTGTTGGGGGTCAGTTGGAAGGGTGTTTGTTGTTGTTGTTGTATTTTCTTTTCTTTTTTTTATCGTTAAGTTTGTTTTTGTTGGTGTTGTTGTTGTTGTTGCTGTTGACGCTGCTTTGACAGGAAATCCGTTGGATTTATGGCCCAAAACTTGACGCGATTCTAATTGACGAAAGAGAGTTGAATAACGAAGACCAGAAGAGAGTGAAGTGGAGATAGAGCAGGGAGAGCATGAGGGGAGGCAGGAGCAAACAATATGCAAAATTAAATAAGATGACGCGAATAAAAAGCAAAACAACAACAGCAACAACACCAATAACAATAACAAAGAGAGCTTAAAAAAAAAACGCGCAAAGTTCTTTCTCACATTTATTACACAAATTACGTGGCGCAGGGAAATGCGATAAATATGTATAAAAAGAAATATAATACATGCATACAGAAACAGTGACGTAGATGGGGGGATTTAGGACTGGGAACTCTACCAGGATCTTGGGAATATTAATATTAAAAGTTGGCTACAATTTTGTTGAGCAATTTGGATAGATAGAATATAATGCGTCGGAATATCTCGACTATTAAAAGCACTACAAAGTTGGAAATGGATTGAGTTGCGCTTTAAAGTGAGGAAAATTTTGACAGCATCAAGTTTTTAATTTAAATGTAGAAAATTTTGGATATAAAGTCAATAAATTCTTTATATAAACTAGGAATTTTAAAGGTTGTACGTTTTTAAGATTTTTATTTAGTTATGTTTCCAGGCAAAAAAGCTGTTCACAGTTCGTTCTTCCATTAAACCAAAGCATTTTTATAAAAACGATACCTCGGATATAAAAAATAAATATTTATTTATTTATATTATATAATTTATGTGTTAGTAAAGCCAAAAATTTTATTTTCGAATAAAATTGATGGAAATGAAGACTCGAAAAAACTATCGCTAGGTTTATTGCCTTTATGGCCCTGGTCCTGATTATTATGGCAATATTTTGATATTATTGTTTAATAAAATATTCACATTCCCAAACAAAAAAAAAACACATTAAACAAAATTTAAACCCTAAAACAAGCTTGCTAAAAGTACGCAAAGGCCTTTTCTCTATTACTTTTTCAATTAAATTTATTCCACGATTTATTTATAATATTTATTATAGTTTACATGAATTTTAATATAATAATTTTGAGAGTACAGGTTTTAATTACCTTCTCTACTTAATTATAATATTATATGATCTCAAAAAATGTATAAAATAGGATTATAGTAAAAATGATTGTGAAGAAAAATTCAAAAACCATCTGAAGAGATTTTCTATAAAAATTTATTTTTAATTACGCGTTTTATAATGATTATTTTTTTCTAGTATTGCGACTAAAATTCTGCCTTCAAAAACAGTTTTTGTGAACAGAAGTAAAATTTTGAAAACGTTATTTAGCAAGTTATTTCAAATGTGAGATTCCTTGGAATGATATTAAGAAAGACTGATTTTTTCTGATGATGATAAAAAGTCTTACTTTAAGAGGCATCTTTTTTGCAAGCCGAAATATTATTTTGAAAATGTTAAGAATGATTTTGAGAAGAATTAATTTTGGATAACTTCTTTAAAGTCAGAAAAATTTAAATTCGAGACTGTTTAAAAGATTTTAGGAAAGACAGAGATTTTTTCTGATAATATTGTAAATTCTTGCTTTAAGAGGCTTATTTTTTTTTAACAAAAATTTTATTTTAAAATTTGATTTTGGATAGCATCTTCAAAGAAAGTTATTCTAAATTTGAGATTGTTTTGGAAAGAATTTTAAGAAAAAGTGACTTTTTGCTGTTGCTTCCATTTTTGGATCTTATTATTTGCTTCTAGGCATCAGAATCAAAAACTTTTTGTACAATATTTTTCCGAACGAGTGGAGACTAATTAATAAAGTAATATTTACCCTACTATTAAATATACTCTAAACTTTTTGCCAAAAATATTAGAAATGTATTTTCCATAACTACTTCTGTCAAATTTTAATTGAAAATATTTGACAGCATGCCAACAGATATCATCTCAATTAAACAAACAATATCCGTTTCGCAATTAATTTAAAATTTAATTATTGGATAAATTATAAAATTTTGTGTCTTCCATTCTTGTACAAACGGACGTAGAAGCTGAGTAAAGAAGTAGCTTAAATTGCATCCCCGCCACAAAATAGTTAGCTACGCTACTGATGCCTAAATCTGAAAACAAATATCAATACACTGGGCGAAAAACTGCTACTAAAATGAAAACTGGTTGCATTTAAGTAATAAAATTAGCAATTTTGTAAATCTCATGTAACTTGTAACTTATGCTTAAAATAAAATTTCAACCATTTTTAAATATACAAAATTAAATATAATAAATTAAAATAAATTAATTAAATAAGAACGAAAATTCTTGATTTCAGTTTGAGAACAATAAAGACACTAAGATGAGTTCGTTAAGCCAGATTTTTTTTTTAATTTTTATTTATTGGCAATCAGCCTATTTATAATTAAGGCTATAATCTAATAGAAAATACCTTAGTTAATCGCTACATTAAGCCTGATAGGTAGAAGAAAGAAAGAAGAAAGTCTTAAAGAAGGAAAAACTGAACTGAAATTCTTAAATTGAGTTTCAAACACAACAAAGAATGAACTTTAAAAAAAAATATTTGGAAATTTATGAGTCGCTAATTCATAATAATTAAGTTTATTTAAAACAAATTACTAAGATACAGAAAGCTCTTTGCTTTTTTAAAAATATAAATTTTTATGCAACTTTAAATTTTTTACTTATTTTTATATTTTAAAATCTTAGAACAAAGTACGGAACGGTTCAATTATTTCCATTTTTAAGTTTAATTCGATATCGAGATTTTTTTTAAAATTGATTTATTTATTTTAAAGGGGATACAACAAAGTAATGCTGACCTTAAATTATAAAAACTACTTAAATGAAATATTGAAAAATACTGGAAAAAAAATAAAAAAAATATTTCATTTCTTTAGTTTAATAAATTAAATCTAGTATTTAGTACTAAACTTAATACTAATTTAACGAGCTCTAGCTACTGAAAAAAAAATATTCAGAAAGTTCTTTGCTGCTTTAAAATTGTGAGCTTTTTGCAACTTACGAATTTTGACTTATTTTGAAATTCCAGTTAGAACAAAATCTGGAACTTGTCAATTATTTCCAATTTTAAGCTTAATTCGATATTAAACTTTTGTTTAAATTTATTTATTTATTTTAAAGGGAGTAGAACAAAGTACTGCTGGCCTTTGACAATTAGAAATTTTTAAATGAGATGTTGAAAAATCTTAGAACGAAGAAAAAAAGGAAATAGATCTGAACTAATCCGACTTACATGAAAAAATGGTCAGAGCCTAGGATTTAATAACCAAGAAAAAAAAAACCAGAAGAGGCAAGTCAAGATGACTTAGAATAGAAGATTTGATAGAAGGAATATATCGTACAAAAGAGAGGAAATAACAAATGCTATTATAATTATAGCCGATTTTTTCCAATCAAGGTTATTTTAATTTGTTTGTTGATAATTAATATTTTTTGTTAAGAGTAATTTCGAACTTCATATAAGTTGCAAATATTTTGTGTCAAAATTTTGAAAACTTGTTTTACGAATATTTTATATTCTTTTGCATTTTAAAGTTTAATTCGGATTTAAATTGTTTTTAAATTTAATTTAAGTGTTATTTTTAATATGCTCCAATCAGGATTATATTGATTTGCTAATCCATAACATATTCAGGACTTTGAATTTTTCCCTGTGACTAAGTATTTTAAAATAACATTTCATTTGCCCGATTTTAAGGGTTATGAGTAAATTAGAACTTGCTGCAAGTTGTAAATATTCTGTGTCAAAATCTTGGGAACTTGTTAAGAACATTTTAGGCTCATATTATTATTTAATTTTGTTATATTATGTCAAGTTCAAAATGTATTCTATATAAGACCCCAAGGACCTTGCTTTTTTTACTGTGGCTATAGTAAAATAATTCTGAGGTCAAATATTTTGTCAGTCGTCCCATTTTAAGTGTTAAGAGTAAATAGAACTTGAAGCAAGTTGAAAATATTTTGTATCAAAATCTTAAAATCTTTTTAAGAACATCATTAATTTTTATTATTTTTCGCTATCCTGTTCAAAGTTCAAAATGTATTCCATATAAGATTTATTTGCTTCCCAAGAAATTCTAGAATTTTCTTACTCGAATTACTTGAAATAAGACTGAAATTTTACATCTTAGCATTTTTGTGCTTGCAAATAAATCAAATTTTTCCCTTTACCAATTTCAACTACAAACTTACTTGATTATTTTTCTCAGTGTATGCCATGCGTAATTAAAATAACAAGAACGACAACAATAACAACAAAGCAAAGGCACAGCTCATTACAGCAGCAGTGCAAAAGAGAAAGCAATGAGCAGAAGAAAAAAAAACTCACTCAAAACGGAAGTTGTATAAAAAATAAAATATAAAAAAAAAAACAAATCAAACACAAATCGAACTTTGGCGCAATGAACTGTAAGTATCATATGTATGTGTGTGTGTGTGTGTGTAACTGCGTGTGTGTGTGTGTGTGTGTGTGTGTGTGTGTATGCAAAGCTGTTTCAATTAAGCGCAACAATTTGGCACAGTGGAACAGAGAGAGAGACGGACAGACAGACAGACGGACGGACGGACAGGTAGACAAAGAGAGCTTGACTGCTGCTGCTGTTGATGACAACTTTGACCGCTAATTAAAATAACAATAACAACAACAATGACAGCAGCAGCAACAGCAACAACAACAACAACTAGTTACAACTACAAAAACAATAACAATCGAATATGAACGGCACTTGAGCAGAAGCCGCAAGATAATCTGCATGTGAATGTGTACATAATGTACATAAGTATGTACTTCCCTTCCTTATGCTTACTGTGAATGTAAATGTATCTGTACAGTTACAGTTGCTCAGTTGCTACAGCTGTCTGTAGAGAAGGCGCTGCTGCTGATATTGCCACTTGCACACGCACACAGTCACACACACTCCAGATACCCACACACATACACATAGATAGCCACACCTAGCCCAGCCAGCCAGGCTGTTGATCGCTTTAAAGCAGCGCTTACTGTGGCACAAAACTCATTTGCCTCTGGGCAAAAATTAATTAGGAACTAAAAAAAGTTTGTGTAGCTTGAGAGCTGAAGTTTAGGAAACTTTGCGACGGATACGGATAACTTTCTAACTTTTTCTATAAACTATAAAGATCTACCTTGAGCTAGTTTGGATTTTCATTAAAGAAATCGAAACATCTGTGAGAAAATTTGTATGAATATATTTTCTGGGAATTTTTTTTATCAAAGTTTTATATAAAAACAATATTTTTATACAATCGCAAAAAAATGTAAGCATGAATGCATTTTTTTCTAATATAATAATAATTTTTTTTAAATAGCACAGTCTAGAAAATTTGAAATAAATTATCTGTTTTAACTCTTTAAACAAATTATTTAGTGGTTTAAGTTTTTATAAGTACTAAAAAGTCAAATGTAAAAATAAAAAAAAAAAACAATTTATATTTGTATTAAAAACATAATTTTTGTATAAGTATAGATTTTTTATTTTGCTAAAAATATATTTAGCACAGTCAAAAAAATTGTAAGTAAGTTATCTCTTTGTAACCGTTGAACAAATTAGGTTTTTATAAGTACTAAAAAAAACAATATTAAAATTAAAAAAACATTTTGCAATAAATATGTTTATTTTTACTATATTTTACTATAATACATAAAATACATATATTAAAAACATAATTTTTCTAGTTATCGAATTGCATATTTAAGAGAAATAATTTTAAAAAATTTGACTTTGCCAATTTTGTTTGTCTCTTAAAAAATGTTTTTTTCTAGTAAGCATATTAAAAAATATATATAGGTTTTTTTTTCAGACCCACATTAAGAAAAATTACCAAAAATATATATTTGTAATGGCTTGTGGTAAAAGGTTTAAAATGTCTTATTTTAAAATAAATATATTTTTTTATTATTGGGAAAAATCTATATTTATTGTCATAACAGATATTGGGTAGTACTTGAAAAACGAATTTATTTAAAAAAATTTGCTTGTGCCAATTTATTTTAAATATTTTTTTCTATATATACATAAATATTTTTATAAATTCAGATTTTTTATTATTGGGAAAAATTTATATTTATTGTCATAACAGATATTGGGTAGTACTTGAAAAACGAATTTATTTAAAAAAATTTGCTTGTGCCAATTTATTTTAAATATTTTTTTCTATATATACATAAATATTTTTATAAATTCAGATTTTTGTAGCGAACCCCCGACGCAAAAGAGGGTGTTATAAGTTTGACGTGTCTGTTTGTCTATTTGTCTGTCTTCTATGGCATCGTAGCTCCGAACGCTTGCAGTGATTTCAATTTAGTTTTTTTGTATTAAAGGTGACTTATGTAGCGTGTTGTTAGACATGTTTGGTGAAAATCGGTTGAGCCGTTTAAAAGTTGTGGGAGTAAAAGTGGGAGAAAAACATCAACTTTGTCCGATTGGCTTAAAATTTGGTCCTATTGTAGTGACGACGTCACTGATTCGAATCTGTGGTTATTTTTGCTCTATCTCTTCTCGTTTAGAAGTAATGGCCATTTGAAGTTAAAAACATAAACTTTGTCCGATTGGCTTAAAATTTGGTCCTATTAAAGCTGACGACGCCACTGATTCGAATCTGAGGTTATTTTTTCTCTATCTCTTTGCGTTTTTGCTCTATCTCTTCGCGTTTAGAAGTTATGGCCATTTGAAGTTAAAAACATAAACTTTGTCCGATTGGCTTAAAATTTGGTCCTATTGAAGCTGACGACGCCACTGATTCTAATCTGAAGTTATTTTTGCTCTATCTCTTCGCGTTTAGAAGTTATGGCCATTTGAAGTTAAAAACATAAACTTTGTCCGATTGGCTTAAAATTTGGTCCTATTGAAGCTGACGACGCCACTTATTCGAATCTGAGGTTATTTTTGCTCTATCTCTTCGCGTTTTTGCTCTATCTCTTCGCGTTTAGAAGTTATGGCCATTTGAAGTTAAAAACATAAACTTTGTCCGATTGGCTTAAAATTTGTCTGTCTGACTGTCTGTCTGTGGCATCGTAACTCCCGAACGCATGCAGTGATTTCAATTTATTTTTTTTTTTGTATTAAAGGTGACTTATGTGCGAGTGTTCCTAGACATGATGAAAATCGGTCGAGCCGTTTAAAAGTTGTGGGGAGTGAAAGTGGGGAGAATGCGTAAAAAAAGCAAACGAGCTTGACCTTAAATGTAATCTATACCTTAACAAGAATCTAAATTATAGTAAGTATATTATAATATACTAAAGTCTAACTTAACCTAACCTACCTATAAAAAGTATGAAATAAAAAATTAAATTAAAAATTTAAAAACCCCGAACTAAGTAATTTTCATTTAAAAAATGAAAAATAATAAAAAAACTTAATGTTAAAGTACCAAGAATCTATTAATAATTCTAAAAAAAATACGTCGCGTTGGGGGACACGCGAGGGCTGACGTCGTTGACGGTCGTATCTTACATGCAAATTTTTTGAAGTAATTCTATGAAAGTTTTTTGAAGTATTTTCTTGTTTGTTTTAAGTTAATCTTTGTTGCTTAATTAGACTATTTGTATTTAAATTATTAGTTTAGGAGCGGTCCCCCAACGCGACGTAGTTTTTTAGAATTATTAATAGATTCTTAGGTACTTTAACATTAAGTTTCTTTTATTATTTTTCATTTTTTAAATGAAAATTACTTAGTTCGGGGGTTTTTTAAATTTTTAATTTAATTTTTTTAAAGTAAATTCTATGTTAAGAGACATTTTTAAGAAACAAAAAGAAATATAAATTTATTTATTTATTTATTTAATAATGTTAAGTACATTTAAAAACTAATTTAACTAAATTATTATGCACTGGCTGCAAAGGCCTTCGGCACAGAAATATAAATATATTTATGATGGCTTATGGTAAAAGTTTAAAAAAGTTTAAGAATTATATTATAATTTATTATTGAAAAAAATCTATATTTTCTACGCCAAACAAGATTTTTAGTAGTACTTGAAAATCGAATTTATTTTGTTTATTATATGTGAAAACAAAATTTTTTTTTGCAGGTTAATTGTTTATTGCATAAATCTTAAAAAAAAATTAATTTAATAAAAGACGCAAACAAATTTCGTTTTTAGTCGTCGAACATAAAGCTTTGAGTAACTTCTTTAGAACTTTTTCCACTATATAACAAACTAGCGATTTTTAAATGTAAAAAATTAATATAATTTTTTGAATGTTTTTTTTTAATATGTCAATATTATTTATTATGTTTAAAAAAGGCTTTTGAAAAACTTTTGTTACATTTGTAGAATATATAAATGTTTCTTAAGATTGTTCTTTTTAAGTTTAAATGGTTAAAAAAAAAGTTTGATTCTATTTAATTTACTCTTTCAACAAGCTTTAATTTACTTTAGAGTGGCCTCGTTAAGAAATCTTTTAAATAACAAAATATGATATGGACCATAATTTTGTATACAGAAACAAATAATATATCTCATATTTTTTTATCTATGATTATGCTTAATGATTAAGTAAAAAATGTTACTTAGGCTCAAACTTTTATTTTTTATGCGAATTTATAAGAATCTTATATAATTAAGTTAAATTAAATGGAATTTTCACGAAGTTGCATTAGCAATGTATTTTAAATTGAAGAATTGCCAGTATTAATTTAATAATTTAAAAAAAATACAACAAAATAATTTTTTTTTTCGAGTCATAAGCATATTGATTACACAGGTCAACATGGTTCAGTTGTTGGAAAGCTAAGAGTCATTTCCGAAGTAATTTGGTGCGTAGAATCCGAATCCGGCGTCAGAACTGGCCCATCACGTCAAGATTTTGAGATATTTATTATATATATTGGGTACATAACCTCAAATATCTCAAAATCCTGACGTGATGGGCCAGTTCTGACGCCGGATACGGATTCTACGCACCAAATTTCTTCGGAAATGACCCTTAGCTTTCCAACAACTCACATGACCCCTGTATTTGTATTTTTTAATCTTATTTTTTAATCTTAAATCAATTAATAAGTAAAAGTGAGTTTTTTTTGCATTTTTTGGAATAAATAACTTAAAGAATTGAGCCATGGATTATAAAAATTTAAATACAGTAACAGCACTATTTATTGCTTCTATATCTTGTTTAGATTGACCTAAAATTCGTCAAAAATATTATTTTTTTTAATGATTCTTGGCAGCTTAAAATAAAAGTTCTGGCATTTTAAACTTTTTTTTACCAAGCCCAAATATTACAATTACCAGACTATTGTTTATTGTTCTTTTATTCTAAAATCTGATAAAAATATGTGGCTGACTTAAAAATAATAATTGGGTTTTTATTTACAATATATGGAATATACAAATAAAACTTAAAGCTAATAATAAAAGCAAATTAAGAAATAATTGCAAATATTTTTTTTATCAACTATTATTAAACTATTATAAAAATTACTCCCACGAGCTTTCATTATTTTCAAAATTTTAATTTAAAATGTCATTCAAAAAGAAAAAAAATTTGAGCCACTTTATAAGTTTCACTTTATACTATATTTTAACTTAATTTAGTTATTGTCTTAAAGAAGTTTGTAAATAAAATAGAATAAAAAAAAGTTAAAAAAATGAGTAGTCTCTTAATGTTTTAAATATCAGTTAAAAATCGTAAAATTTAATCAATAATGTTCGAAAACACCGCAGAGTTCTTCGATGAATTTAATAAAAAAAAACTGTAACTTCTACAAAAAATTTTCCAACTTTAAAAATATAAAATTTGTATTTATTTATTTAACATTGTAACCTAAAATCTCACTCTAAGCAACAAAGTAAATAAAAGCCATAGCAAAATAACCCTTCAGACTATTTAAAAACAAAAAAATCAGCTTTTTAACCACTGTAAAGTTGAAAATTCAAAAACAAAGTCCTCACTTAGGTGCTTATAAATTTGTATATAAATTTGTATATAAATAGATATTTATATAGATATACTTTGTAGCAATTGGCACTGCAATTAGCAATTAATTAACTTGAGTGTATTATGGATTACTACATAGCAGTAATTGGATTGAAGTACATACATACATAAGTACATACATACATATATACAAATGTATATAATAGTTGGCTGCCGGCTGGCTGAATGCTCAAAATGCTAATTAATTCTGATTTGTGCTAAGCAAACAAATAAAGTGCAGTCGGATGCGGAAAAAAATTAGAAATAATTTAAATAATAAAAATAAAATAAAATTTTGTAAGTGCTATTGAAGCATGTACTATATTATGTACTATATTATATATGAATATTATATACCTACTCGTGTTAAAATAGATCACGTATGCTGAGCATTTTTTTTGAATATGGGGGCTTTGTAGATAAAGTTAAAAAGTTTTATTTTAAGATAATATTGCCAAAAAATATTTAAAAAATAAGTCTAAAAAGAAATTAATATTTTTAACGAAATTTGGAGCAATCTAAGCAATCTAAATAGATAAACGAAAGCGAATCGTTAAATTATATTGGAGCTTCTCAAATGTTTTATTAAAAGCAGTAACTAGAAAGTCTGCTGTAATATTTTTTTAAATTTTATATATTTAAAATCTCTTATTTAGTTCGATAAATAAAATATTTACCAAAAAATGTATATTTTGTTTCAAAATCAGAAATGTGAGTTATGGGCTTCAAAAAATTCAAAGCTACAAAAGTTTTTTAGATGAAAGTATTTAATAATAAAAATATATGACTATTTTTAAAAGACTAAACGGATTAAGAATAAACTTTTATTTTTAATTTTCAATAAAAAAATAAGCGTAAAATTGAGAAAAATATATTAGTATAATTTTTTAATGCATTGATCAACTCTATTTTGAATTAAAATTAATAAATAAATTAGGGAAAGTAACTCTTAGATTTTTTGCCAATAAAATTGCAAAATAACTCTTATTTTTTAATCAAAAAATAATAATTGTGAAATAATACTTAAATATACATTTTTATTTAACACAATAGTAGTTTTTAAGTGAAAATTTGCTATTATACTTTTAATTTATGAATTATTAATTTGTTAATTTACTTATTGTCTGAGGACGGACATAAAAAAAAATACAAATTATATTAAAAAATTGCAAAATATTTGTTTTTCCAATTTTTAAATAAAAAGTGTAATTTAAATAATATTTCATAATTTTTATTTTAAAGTAAAAAAAAACTTATGATGCAATTTTAATTTAAAAATTATAAAGTTTCTGATTTATTTATTAATTTTTATTAAAAATAAAATTTATCAATACATTATAAAATGCAAATAAAAGTTATTTCGTAATTTTTAGTTTAAAATTTAAAAGTATTTAATGAATTTTAATAACTTTTGCATTAAGTTGCGTAATACATTTGTTTTAAATTTTAAATAAAAATTGTCATTTAATTTCATAATTCCTATTTTTAAATTCAAAATTTAGGAATTATTATGCAATTTTAATGAATTCATTTATTTATTATGTGATTTATTTATTCATTTTTCTTAAAAATAAAATTACTCATTTCAATATAACATAAAATAAAATTAAAAATAAAATTTATCAATACATCTTAAAATGCAAATAAAAGTTATTTCTCAATTTTTAGTTTAAAAATAAAATTGAGTTTTAAATAACTTTTGCGTTGATTTGCATAATACATTGGTTTATACATACATAAATAATTCTATGGATATCTCATATAAGGAAGCACTATATTATACCTGAAACTATTTAAAATAATAAATCGATTTTAGTAAAACTCTGCCAAAAAAATTAAGCCCCTTGCCAAACTAATCTAATAAAGTTTTCTCACTTTTTGGCACGTTTTGCATACAAATTGTCCCAAAATGAAATTAGTGACGTCATGGCAGCCGAAAAACGAATTTTCTAAGCCCATTTAGTCGTGTCATGCATTTTTATCAATATGCTGCTTATAATTCACAACGTGTTTAAACATTATACATTATAAAGGCTATTTTCGCTAATTGTAGGTACTTTTATAATTTCTCTTAAAAAATAAATATTGTTCTTGTTTTTTTTTGTTGTAGTTGCAAACAAAAAGTTAGTTTGGATTTTCAACAAGGTATATCTATATGCTCAAATTTATACAGATATAATTTACTGATTGGCTATTTAGTCTGTCGCTGCTGTAAGGGGCTTTGAAATCTCTATTAATTGTTGAATAATGTGACGTTAAAATATGAAAGTTGTCTTATGATAACTCTTGGTAGAAATAATGTAAATAGAAACATAACATAACAAATGCATGAATATGTAAATAATTTTTTTTTTCTTGAATATTTATTATTGGCAATCAACCCTTGATTGTATGGGTTATAGTCCAACATTTATAAAAAAATATATATAAAATAATTTCTAAAAATATGACGCAAAGATAACTCAAACTGCAGCTCTTATAGCCGAGTTCAGATAGCACAGTTTTTGCTAGGGATTGCTTTGATTTGGCGCTACGAACAACTTTTAAAAACAGCTAAACTGTTACATTTGAATTGTAGCCAGAAAGTAAATTTGAAGCACATTGTTTTTGTTTGTTGGCAAATTAAAAGACTTGGAACTCTCCCTCGATAAAAACTTGTGGTGGTGGATTGCCAATAAAATAAATATATATAGGGCTCATTTACAAGAAGAGTGTCATAACCCCAAAAATGCGTTGTTGAAATAATAATGATGAAAAATTGCGCATTGTGTAAAAATTTCCTGTTGATATCAAAAATACTTTCCGTGTGAGAGGAGAATCGAGAATTTATTTTAACGATTTTTGTATGAAATTGTGGGGTCTATGAAAACTTTAAATGCGTTTTTTCAGCAAAATAACTTTTTTGAGTTATGACGTTCTTCTTGTAATTGAGCGATATCAAAAAAAAATTAATAAAGATTTTCTAAGCGAAAATCGTCTCATATTTATAAGTTGAACTTTACATAGTCAAAACGGCTTAAAATTTTTTTTTTGATGTAAAAACTTTGTAGGAAGTTTTACCCAACATGATTTTAAATTCTGACATTTCTCAGCAGAAGACTGCAAACGGTTGTCACGTTTCTCAAACATGCAGACCAAATCGATTAGTAAAATGATATCTTGAAAAACTAGAGGATCTGTTGTCATGTTCTGAGTTCAAAATAGTACACATACTTTTTTCAGTCCTCTCTCCCAGTTGCAATTATTAGGCATTATAATAGATTGTGTACACCGAGTAGCTTATTTGAACCTAGTCCAGTCAAGCGCCCTACATTAACCTAAGAGCTATTTGTTTTGAAAGCGTAAAAATCTATAATATTTTTTTAAATATAATCATAGATCAATCATATTATATAAAAATCTATTAACATTTTTTAAAATAAAGATTACACAGGTCTACAAATACAGGGGTCATGTGAGTTGTTGGAAAACTAAGAGTCATTTCCGAAGTAATTTGGTAATTTTGGCGTCAGAACTGGCCCATTACGTCAGGATTTTGAGATATTTGAGGTTATGTACCCAAAAAACGGCGTTTTTCCCTACTTTTGAGGTTATGTACAGGCGCAAAAATTTTGCGGTCTTTCTCTCCAGTTACATCATTTAGTACAACTCTTACCCTTTAATTTAAGGGTTCAAGAGATTAATTACGATTTTTTTTTCGCAAAGTTATGGCTTTTCGAAGTTACGAGATATATCCCTTCGACGTCATTAGCATTTGCAGTAAGCCTTTGAGATAATAATTGTGTACTGTGTAATTTCTCTTAAAAATTTTGACTTGAGGGTTTTTGAGGTCGCTAAGAACGGATATGAAGTCGGAATAATGATATTTGCATTTCCAATATGGCGTATTCAGGATGACGAATTCAGATTTGCAAGAAACATGTTAATATTGAAAAATTTGTTGGCTACATAACCTCAAATATCTCAAAATCCTGACGTGATGGGCCAGTTCTGACGCCGGATTCGGATTCTACGCACCAAATTACTTCGGAAATGACTCTTAGCTTTCCAACAACTGAACCATGTTGACCTGTGTTATAGGTCTATATTAATTTTTATACCCTGTACCGTATGGTCCAAGGGTATATTAAGTTTGTGCAAGCCGAAAATGTATGTAACATATAGAAGGAGACGTCGGAGACACCCCAAAGTTACCTAAAATATGATCAGGGTGAATAGAGAAGTCGATATACCCATGTCCGTCTGTCCGTCCGTCTGTCCGTCCGTCCGTCCGTGTGAACGCCTAGATCTCAGAGATGGTAAGAGCTAGAGTTACCAAACTTTCACATTAGATCCCATATTATTCCATAGGAGGCAAGTTTATTTTATTTTTTTGATATCGGGGATAAATTATATAGCTCCCATGGGGGTGTTTGAGACGACCTCGACAAAAAAAGCGTTTTAGATGAATAATTCGTTTGTTTATGAAGATATCGTAACCAAATTTGGTATTCGAAAGTTTTTTATAGTTCCCAATCACTGTACCAAAATTTGATCGAAATCGGTTGACTATATCATATAGCTCCCATAGGACCGGTCGGCCAAAATAACTTTTTTAAAGAAAAATTCGCTATATTTCGTTGTTTAATAAAGATATCCTAACCAGATTTGGCGTTTGGAAATTTTTTTAGACCATTTAAGCAATGTGCCAAATTTGAACAAAATCGGTTGACTATATCATATAGCTCCCATAGGTCCGATCTTCCAAAAAATCGATTTTTTAACAAAATTTGCTGTGTTTCGTTTGTTTGTTAAGATATTGGGACCAAATTTGACATTCGTGAGTGTTTTATAGTTCCTAAGCACTGTACCAAATTTAATCCAAATCGTTTGACTAGATCATATAGCTCCCATAGGACCAATCGGTCCAAAAACACGTTTTTTATACAAAATTCGATGTGTTTTGTTTGTTTGTAAGGATATTTGAAATAAATTTGGCATTCATATCTTTTTTAAGGTATTAAAGCACTGTGTCAAATTTTATTGAAATCGGCTGACTATATCATATAGCTCCCATAGGAACGATCGGGTCAAAAAAAAAATGTTTCTTAAAAATTCTTCTGTTTATGGTTTTTTGTGAAGAAATCGGACTTTATTACAAGGTAGTGGTACAGGGTATCCTAAAGTCGTCCGCGCCTGACTTTACGTCCGCCATTTTTATTAATAAGTTTATAGATTTTTAGACCCCCACTCCTTGTTAAGGGCTGTATTCAATGGGCTTAGAGAAGGGTCCGCTGTAGACTCTACAAAGTTATCACCAGTTCGTTTAGGATGACAAGAGTAACTAATATAGAGAATCATCCAATCATAAGTCTTTCCTAACGCCTTGATCCTGAAGATTATAAGCCCAGCAATAGTTGTAATCAGGGATTGCAATAAGTGTTATGGGGCTCAAAAAAATCAATGTGAAAAAAGAACTTAGGATAAAAGTGCAACCCACTGCATATCATACTTTTGAAAGGACTATCCGAAATAAGGGTAAATTAAAACTTAAAATTGAGATTGGGGGAACTATTTTTTTTTTAAAGTAGCAAAGCATTATTCCGAGTTCGAGCAAAATTGACAAGGTGTATCCACAAGACAGATTTTCACAAACTAACTTGTTAAGAACTCAGTCTTGATAGTAATAAACGAACTCCCAGATCTTTGGATATATATATACATGATAGTTAAAATTGAGACTTGAAGCAGTGGAGAGAATTTGTTTTTTTTAATTTTTTATTTCGGATTATATTCGGAATTTGAGCAAATCGGTGCCTTTACAAATTCCTTGGTCCTGATCAAAAGGTTATCCACAAATCAATTTATCAAATAGAACTAATCAGAAGGCTGTCGTAGGCTTATCCGATCATAAGTCTCTATGAACTCCTAGATCTTGTATATTAGAAGCGCTACGATAGCTATAATTAAAATGTAGAGTACTAATTATTTTTGAAGTACCAAAACCAACTATTCCGAATTCGAGCAAAATCAGTGGATTTATAAATTTCTTGGACTTGATGGTACAGCATATAGCAAGGTTATCCACAAATCAGTTTATCAAATAATAACAAATAACTTGTCATAAAGCTGCCTAGGATTATCCCACCATAAATATTTATAAACGCCTTAAGTAAAAGACTCTAAAATGGAGATTCGGAGTATTTATATTTGAAGTGCCCAAGCACTATTCCGAATTCAGTGAATTTGATGGTACACTATATTACAGGGTTATCCTTTAATCGAGTTTCTCCAATAGAACTTATCGCGTAGATCTTGAATATTAAAAGCGCTACGTTAGATTTGGAGTAATTAATTTTGAAGTACCAAAGCACTATTCCGAATTCGGTCGAAATCGGTGAATTTGATGGTACGGTATTTCGCATAGGTTATCCCTTAACGAATTTCTCAAATTGAACCTTATCGCATAGATCTTGAAGATTGTAAGCGCTACGTCTGGTTTAAGTTGAAATTTGGAGAACTTATTTTTGGAGTTTAAAAGCACTTCTACGAATTCGGTCGAATTCGGTCGAAGTCGGTGAATTTATTAATTGGTTGGTCTTAATGGTGCAGTATAGCGCAATGTTATCCATAAACGAGTTTTTCAAATAGAACTTATCGCAAAAGCTGTCTAGGCTTATCCCACCATAAGTATTTATAAACGCCTTGATCTTAAAAATTATAAAATTGAAATTCGGAGTACTTGTATTTGAAGTAACAAAGAACTATTCCGAATTCAAGAGAAATCGGTGAATTTGAGGGCACAACATATCGCAAGGTTATCCACAAATCAAATTTCTCAAATATAACTTATCGCATAGATTTTGAAGTTTATAAGCGCTACGCTGGTTAAAGTAAAGATTTGGAGGATTTATTTTCGAATTCGTTCGAAATCGGAGAATTTATTAATTTGTTGTTAATGATGGTAGAGTATAACGCAAAGTTATCAACAAATCAGTTTCTCGAATAGAACTCATCCCACCAGAAACGCCTGGATCTTAAAGATTATAAAATTCAGATTCGGAGTACTTGTGTTTGAAGTAACAAAGAACTATTCCGAGTTCGAGCGAAATCGGTGAAATTTATGGTGTATCGCAAGGTTATCCCTTAAAGAGTTTCTCAAATAGAACTTATCGCATATATCTTCAAGATTATAAGCGCTACGCTGGTTAAAAATTAGATTTGTAGGACTTATTTTTGAAGTTTAAAAGCATTACTCCAAATTCGGTCGAAATTGGTGATTTTATTAATTGGTTTTTCTTGATGATAGAGTATAACGCAAGATTAGCCTTTAACGATAGTCTCAAATATAACTTATTGCATAGATCTTCAATATTGTTAGCGCTACCATAGTTAAACTTGAGGTTCGGAGTATTTATATTTGAAGTACTAAATCCCGAGTTCCATCGAAATCGGCGCATTCGATGATATGTCTATAACAAGATTATTCCCAAACTTTTCCCGACTTTTCAAATAGTCCTTAAAAGCTGTTAAGACTAAAAACTAAAACTTACCCTGTGCATGCAACAGCGCATGATGATGCGTCTGATGGTGCGGGTGGTGCGGCGGCAGCGTTAGTGAGGGCGGCGGTGGTGGCGCCGCCACTGGCACCGTCGTTGCCTGCAGCTGGGCATGATGTGGATGCTGATGATGATGATGAGTATGAGCATGATGTGGCTGCTGCTGTAGATGATGATGATGATTAAGTTGATGATGGGGATGATGATGATGTTGTGCCACAGCGGCGGCCAGTTGATGTGGCATAAAGGCAGCTGCCACAGCGGCATGTGCATTAAAGTAGGCCATACGTGAGGCGGCTGCCATGGTCAGCTGTTGTTGTTGTTGTTGTTGCTGATGATGATCGCGATAGTGTTGTTGTTGTTGCTGTTGTTGTTCGTGTGGCAAGAGAGCGTTGCCACTGCCGCTGCTGTTGTTGTTCGTTGTTGCTGCTGTGGTTGTTGTTGCTGCAGTGCTGTGGCTAAGCTGAGGCGGCGTACTTGTTGTTGTTGTTGTTGTAGGCGGCGCAGGCGGTGTTTGGCGTGCTTGGCTGCTGCTTGTGGTTGTTGTTGTTGCTGTGGTTGTTGTTGTTGTCAAGGCGCTGCTTGCCAAGCTTGTTGTTGTTGTTGTCAGATCCGTTGGCTTTTCGCAGCTGCTGGTTGTTGTTGTTGTGGCTGCTGCGCCAGCGGCAGCTACCGCCAAACCCAGCAGCTCTTGTATGGCAAATGGTGAGCGTTGTGGCATGTTGTTGTTGTTGCTATTGTAATTGTTGTAGCCGCTCCAGCTGTTGAGCTGACGTCACGCCGCAAAAAGCTCACGCACGCACACACACACACACACGAACTCAGGCCAAAGTGGCTTGGCTTGTTTATGTGTATTAGCTATTGTTGTTGTTGTTATTGTTATTGCAGTTGCTTTTAATTAAACATTTTTGGGCGCTGCTGCTCTGCTGCCTCTGCCGGCTTGCAGCTTATAAGCTGCTGCTGCTGCTGCCGCCTGCTGCGTGCGTACGTGTGTGTGTGTTTTTGTTGTTTGGCTAATATGGCTTTTACTATGCCGGCTGCTGTTGCATATGTGTGCGTGCTGCGTAGCTGTGTGTTTTTGTGTGTGCGTAAACGACGCACATGGTTTGAAAAGCTCTCTGTGGAGAGCGAGCGACACGCGCGCGTTTTTTATCGCCACTAAGTAGCGCCACTAAATTAAGTTAAATATATAGACAAAAAAATTTCACTTAACATAAAGCAATTAGAAAAAAATTAAAATAAAATTTAGCAACTTGGCGTGTTGTTGTTGTTGTTGTTTTTGCATAAGTAATTTGGGCAAACCGGCAAAAAAAAGGTCATTTAAGTTATTTTTGTTGTTTGTTTGTTTGTTGTTTGTTTGCTGTTTTTGTCGCCTATGTCGCTTGTTTTGTCGCAAAAACACACAACAAATTCGCAATAATTTCCACGTTAAACTGTTGCCTGAGTTAATGTGCACCAAGAGTTTTGTCGCCGTCGTCGTCTACGTCGTCGTCTGCGTTGTCGTCGTCATCAACGTCGCTGCGCTTTGCTTGCTTTTACCGTTCTATTGCCGTTGCTTAAAACAACAACAACAACTAGAACCACAGCGACTAACGGCTTCAGTGCCGCCAAAGCTTAACAACTAAGCTTCAATCCTCGCTAGCGTTGCTGCTGTTGGCAGCGACGCATGCAGCTACGCTAGCAGTGACGCGACAGCGCTGTCTCGCAACGGTAAATCGTTGGCAGCGCATGGGCGGCGCGTTCTGCTGCCCTGCAGCGTCGAGCTGCGCCGCTCACTCAACAGTATGCGAGCGAGTGAGAGCGCGCTGTCAGATTTCCCCTCCATAAACAGCTAGCTCAATATGGCGCATGTGCGTGGCAGCATTAAACTGGTTAGAACAGCACAGCAGCTGCCTGCGCAAACATAGCTAGCTTGACTGTTTACTCCTACAGTCAGACTTCCAGTGCGCTGGAAACTTTCCAGCTGGCCGTTAATGTGCGCTGGTATGCGTGCCGCTGGCTGCGTTAGTATGCGTGCTTGTTGTGTCAATGTATGCGTGCGCTGCAACCGCGCAGCACCCATTTTGTGTGGTCAACAATGGCGTGCGGGGCAGTGGCAGCGGCCAGGGGTAGCTTGTTCAATGAAGGACGCCAATTTATAGCCGAAAAACACAACGACAAGAAATAAAACAACAAAATTTCGTAGAAAGTGTGTAGCAAAGCGTAGAGTGTGCATAAAACTAACTAACTGCAGTAGTAGTAGTGGTAGTTGCCAACCGTCGCCACCCCCCTCGCACAACTTCTCAACCTAAGCTTACATGCAACATACAACAAAAAGCAGTCTAATTAAAATTTTGTACAACTTTTGCCATTAAAATGCGTAAATTAGCATCTATAACGCGCTCTCGTCTCACACACACTGTCTCACTTTGCTGCTGCTTGCGCTCTCTGCCGAGAGCAGCTAACGAGAGCTTTCGGCTAATCTCGTGCACAAATTTCTATCGAGAGAGAGTTCTTCCAGCGAGAGTTGTTGCAAGATTGCTTTTAATTTGCCAACTAACAAAAACAATGCGCTTCAAATTTGCTTTCTGGCTACAATTTAAATGTAACTGGTTTAGTTTTCTTCGAAAGTTGTTCGTAGCGCCAAATCGGCAGCAATCCCTAGCAAAAACTGTGCTATGCTGAACTCGGCTATTAGAGCTGCAGTTTGAGTTATCTTTGCGTCATATTTTTACAAATTATTTATATATTCATGCATTTATGGAGTAATGCCTTTATTTACATTATTTCTACCAAGAGTTATCATAAGACAACTTTCATATTTTAACGTCACATTATTCAACTATTAATAGAGATTTCAAAGCCCCTTACAGCAGCGACAGACTAAATATCCAATCAGTAAATTATATCTGTATAAATTTGAGCATATAGATATACCTTGTTGAAAATCCAAACTAACTTTTTGTTTGCAACTACAACAAAAAAAAACAAGAACAATATTTATTTTTTAAGAGAAATTATAAAAGTACTCACAATTAGCTAAAATAGCCTTTATAATGTATAATGTTTAAACACGTTGTGAATTATAAGCTGCATATTCATAAAAATGCATGACACGACTAAATGGGCTTAGAAAATGCGCTTTGTGTCTGTTGTGACGTCACTAATTTCATTTTAGGCTAATTTGTATGCAAGCCGTGCCAAAAAGTGAGAAAACTTTTTTTATTTTTAAATTTATTTCAGATTAGAAAATGTAAAAAATAAAAAGTTTCACTGCAAGCGGTTTAATATTTTGAATAGTTTCAGTTATAATATAATGCTTACTTTTATGAGCCGTCCATAGACTTATTTATGTATTAACCAATGTATTTCACAAATTAGAGCAAAATTTGTTTAAATTCAATTTTTATTTTTAAATTTTAGACTAAGAATTAAAGAATAACTCATGCATTTTGTAGTGTATTGATAAATTTTGTTTTTATTATAAAAATTAATAAATAAAGCATGAATCTCAATTCTTATAATTTGTTTTATTAAAATTGCATAATAATTCTTATTTTTTTATTTAAAAAATACAAACTATGAAATAATATCAAAATGACAATTTTTTAAACCAATGTATTACGCAACTTAATTTAAAAGTTATTTAATTGGAAATAACTTTTATTTTCATGTATTGATAAATTGTATTATTATTATTATTATAAAAATTAACGAATAAATCATAAATCGAAACTTTATATTTTTTTACTTAAAAATTATAAAATAATATTTAAATGTTAATTTTTATTAAAAAATTAAATCCTATATATTATGCAGCTTAATGAAAAAGTTATTTAAATTTATTTTTAAATTAAACATTACGAAATAACTTGTGTTTTCCTTTTATAATGTATTGATATGTTATTTTTTATAAAAATTTATAAATCATTGAGATTGTAACTCTAATATTTATACCCTGTACCGTATGGTACCAAGGGTATATTAAGTTTGTGCAAGCCGAAAATGTATGTAACATATAAAAAGAGGCGTCGGATACACCCCAAAATTACCTAAAATATGATCAGGGTGAATAGAGAAGTCGATATACCCATGTCCGTCTGACCGTCTGTCCGTCTGTTCGTCCGTGTGAACGCCTAGATCTCAGAGATGGTAAGAGCTAGAGTTACCAAACTTTCACATAAGATCCCATATTATTCCATAGGAGACAAGTTTATTTTATTTTTTTGATATCGGGGTTACATTATATAGCTCCCATATGGGCGTTTGAGACGACCTCGACAAAAATAAAAGTTTTAGATGAATAATTCGTTTGTTTATGAAGATATCGTAACCAAATTTGGTATTCGAGTTTTTTTTGTAGTTCCCAATCACTGTACCAAATTTGATAACAATCGGTTGACTATATCATATAGCTCCCATAGGACCGATCGGCCAAAATAACTTTTTTAAAGAAAAATTCGCTATATTTCGTTTTTTAATAAAGATATCGTAACCAGATTTGGCGTTTGGAAATTTTTTATAGCACTTAAGCAATGTGCCAAATTTGAACAAAATCGGTTGACTATATCATATATCGTTTGACTAGATCATATAGCTCCCATTGGACCAATCGGTCCAAAAACACGTTTTTTATACAAAATTCGATGTGTTTTGTTTGTTTGTAAAGATATTTGAAATAAATTTGGCATTCATATCTTTTTTAAGGTATTAAATAACTGTGTCAAATTTTATTGAAATCGGTTGACTGTATCTTATAGCTCCCATAGGAACGATCGGCCAAAAAAATTTTTGCTTAAAAATTCTTCTGTTTTTGGTTTTTTGTGAAGAAATCTGACTTTATTACATGCTAGTGGTACAGGGTATCCTAAAGTCGTCCGCGCCCGACTTTACGTCCGCCATTTTTATTAATGTATGAGCTGATTAGGAAAAGAAAGATTTTTATCGTAGTTATTTTGGAATGACTAACAAATTTTGATTTGTCTGCAAAATTCAAAGTTGTCTCTTTGTTAGCATTGAATATGGTACATTGGGACAAAACTTCAGATCAATTAAAAGATTTTTTATCAGACAGCTTGATCTCCGAGCTAAAAATGGCAAATCCTATAAGTTTATATAAATAAGTTAAAGTGTTTTGAAACCGCATATAAATATGTATATTAGGGTGGCCATTTTTGCAACATCTCAAGATTTAATTGACCCCACCATCTGAAATATTTCGTTTTTACCTGCTACTTGAAGCTATTTTCATATCCATCAAATACTTTTGGATCGTCTTTAAATTGTACAGCAGGCGGTATATGGATGTCGTCGGTTTAAATATCTTTATATCAGCAGCGGCCACCCTAATGCCTATATTCTTGTAAATATTGTTTTCATATATATATGTAGATATGTAGAACCCTTTTATTATACACCTAATTCTATTTTTAAGCTGTAGATACGCTCCCAGAATATACCATACGCTTAAAAAAGATAAAGTCTCGATATAAAATTAGAGGATTGGAGCTACATAGATTTTTTATTAAAATTATAATTTTGTATTACAAGCTTTAATTTAAATAGCTTATAAGATAAGGAAAAACGGAAAATATTATAAGGAATATTAACATCACAAATAGGAAGTTTAAATTTATTTTATGAACTATCGTTTATCGCCAGAAAAATGTAGAATTTTTTATTTTTTCAGATCTTAAATTTAACGAAATTGAAAGCAGTCGAGATTTAACATAATTGTTGTTACATTAAAAGCTAAAGGTGTAATAATCCAAGAAACAACATATTTATGGTATTATTATAAAAAAACTTTATAATAATCAAAAAAAATATATGTTATGTTTTTAGGTTTTTCCCGCAACTAATAAAATTGTATCTCTGTATGTAAAACGGTTCATCATTAATTCTTTTTTTTAGTGTGATTTGCACATTTCTATTCTTCTATTCGTAATAATACTTGGGTATTCACGCTTGCTGTTGTGCACTTTTGCAACAATAAAATGTGAAGCGTTGAATTTGAGCCCTCAGCTGTACTTTTGCTCAACCCAGAGATTAGAGTTTTGGATAAGCTTCAAAATAAAACTAAAGCACGTTTTCCAACACTACAAAAAAGCAACGAGTCGACAATACTGTCATTTATTTTGACCTTAGATTCCAAATACAGGCAAGCTTTGTATTTAGTGTTAAATAAATTAATATTAAATAAAGTCTCAAGCCGTATAGAGCCGCTCTACAAAATAAAAATATCGACTGTGAAACGTAAATTAAATTAAAAAAAAAAATGGCTGCAGAAGAGCAACAAGAACTAAATATAGATGACTATACCAACTTGGAGAAACTCATTGTGGACGCTATCAATGCATTTGGAGTCCCCCGCTGATGGAGACATAATACTGGAGTTAGTCAGCATCGCACAGGATGTGCCGAAGGAAACCATATCCGATGATATCAAAATTGCCCTAGAGAGTTTGGTGGAACGCGGTGCATTATCCGTAGAGGGAGGTCTCTACCAGCTGACCGCTTTGGGTAAGTTTATATTATGATACAAGTTGGAGCTTTTTAAAAAACTTTTTTATTGCAGGGGATCGGATATTTCGAAATGCTGCTCATCTAAACATACTTTTAACAATAACACATAAAATACGTTAAAATGTAGTTTTTTAAAAAAATGTTAATTTTGGGTTTAAGGTAAGCATAGAAATAAGTTTATGCTTTGCGTAAATGCATTTGAAGTATTCCAAGAGCTATCCTTCCAAATCCCTAAACAAGTGTTTGGAAGTAGCGTCGAAGTTTATTCTCTCGATATATCGTCTTGCTTGGGATGCCTTTGCGCAAGTTTACGATATGCATTTATTTACTATAATATATTTACTAATTTAGTCAAAACATTCGCAATTTTCTAGGCGACAACACTGTACAACACTATCCACCAGCAGTTCTTGGATTCTTGTGCGGTAACTTTCAATGGATTTGATGAAAATGTATACTCTTAATGGCTCAATATCACTATTTATTATACCACATACTACAACCATTGATTAATTTAGCGCAAGAAAACAAGAAGATAATCTTAAAACTACACTAAAAACAAGAAATTTATAAGTTTCCATAGTACGCCAGGAGCGAAAAATGAATTTCTTTTATGGCGAATAAAAAACCTTTAATTTTTTATATATTGATTTGCGTATTTCTTTTATTGTAAACGGAAAATCTATTTCCGAACCACAGATGCAAAATGATAAAAAATTTAGATTTTGAGAAAATTTTTTAATTCATAAAAACCAAATTTCCTCAAATCTTAACTTTTTCCGGCTTTCATCGAAGAAGTGCTTTTAATAAAAACCGTAACAGGGAAATATTTTTGGTAATACGGACAAATTTCTTGTGACATGATAAAAAAGTGCGACTTTAAATATGAGCGCTTAATAAGCAGAATAACTCTCATTAAAAATACCGACACTTGCACTAAACTACGAATTATTGATTTATAGAATTCCAAATTACAACATATTATCCTACAATCGTATAAAAGCAGTATTAATTATAGTTCCAATCCCTAAACCATCATCCAATAAAACAGATCTTAATTCTCTTGGAAAATTTAAACAACATTGCCAAATAATATTTAAATGGTTTGAAATTATCTATTTTCTTTTAAATAGGACGAAGGTTCTGCCATATTTTTTGTAAAGACTCTCGAAATAGTCATATTCTTCTTAAAGATAATCATATCATTACGATATACGAAAGTTCTGTTATATTAATAGTAGGAAGGTCCATGACTCACAACCATAAAAACTAGTCGGTACAAATCATATAATTTGGGTAATAACAACATCTTCATCATTCATTATTCCCTACCCGATAGCTTTACCTGAAACCACCTTGGTTTATAATAAGACTCTTTGTCAGGAAGCTACAGTTAGCACAATAAGTTTCTTACTTCGAAGCGCTTCCGAATCGTACAGAGTAGAAATTCCGCAAAGTAGAGAATATATGTATGATAACATATTTGTGAAGTCCCAGGCAGCCATCTGAAAGTGTATTCGCAAAGAAAAATGGCGTACGTCAAGTCAGGCACTGACGACTTTAGGACAACCTGTACCACAAGCTTGCAATAAAATCCAGGATATTGCTAGAACACCAAAATACATTTGATTGCAAAATTAGGTAACGATACCTTAATAAACAAATGAATTAACCATCTAAAACTTTCTGTTATTTTCAAGGCGTCTTAAACACTCTTATGGGAGCTATATTGTGTAACCCCGATATCAAAAAAATAAAATACGCTTTTCCCTATGGAATAATAAGAGATCTAATCTAAAAGTTTGGTTGATCTAACTCTCACCATTTTTGAGATTTCAGCGTTCATACGGACGGACAGACATCGGTATATCGACCTCTGTAGTCACCCTGATCACAGTTTATGTAACTTTGCGAGGTCTCCGACATGGTATTAAAATTCAAACAAAATTGCAATCTCAGTTTTTCTTTATATCAATAACAAAATAAACATAACATAACATAACATTGATATAAGGACGGCTTTACATGATAGTCAATCAAGGTCTTCAAATTTTTGTGTTTCGTCATCATAAAGTTTTTCTAATTCTTCCAAATACTTGGTATCACCCCCAGAGCTAAGCTTCGATATATACTCTGCCAATAGCTTAAAACAGTTGCCTTTGATTTCCAATAGAATTTCACGCTTCTCTTCCTTCTTCCGATCCATTTGAGACTTTTCATTCTCGGCTATAGCTTCATTTACGGTACGGACGGCTTTTTCTATCTCATCTTTTAACTTCAGCTTGATGCTCCTCATCAGCCTGTATTTTTATTTCCTGCAATGCTTTAGAAAGTTCTTTATCTATACGTTTTACGTCAGCCATAAACGGTGGAAAATGTAGCAAATATTTGCGGCAGAAGGTCCTGAGGCAAGTTTTCTGCAGTCTGCAAAGAGAGCACCTGCTTTGTGGCGTCTAAAAGCTCAGTCCCAATATTATCCATAAAGCGCGCTTTTTCCTCAGCTCGTTGCGTCATTTTTTTGGTCTGTTCTTCCATATAATCATTTTCTATGTCCAGACCAGCTATTCGTAATTTTAGACGACGCACTGCATCACGTAGTTTGTCCCGTTGTTTGTGTTATTCTTCGTTTTCAAGCTTGTCCTTTAAGTCCTCAGAATCAATGTGTGATGGTAATGGCGAGCTCATATCTTCAGCAGATAAATTTTGTAGACTATCCGAAAGATTAGTGTTATTGTTGGAATCTGAAGAGAGTTCGTCGAGGGGTATATTTGCTTTTTTGGTTTCCTTAGAATCCAACTGGCGAATTGTGCCCATTTCTGCTTTTGCTTTTAAATCGGGCTCGCTTAGTGTACATTTGGCTATTTGTAGAGCTACGCTTTCAGCAATAGAAGCCGTAGACGGTAAATCGCTCTCCGATTTTCAATACATGCTTACAATATGACTACAATATGATATACTTCTCCAAAACTTTTAATATCGAAATTGACAAGATTTTCGTTAAACTAACGATTGAAATAAATAAAACTGCTCTAATGTTGATTTTAGTTGTGTTCCAATTGTAGAATTCTAACAATGGCAAGAGTTAACCACTTACTTCAAATTTGTATTCCTAAACTTTAAAGTTTTGGAGTATTCGATTCCACTATCGGCCACCACATCGATCGTTTTACACTTGGTAACAAATTTCACCATTATTGTTTTGGCCTTGCTCAGTCCGCCTGCGGGGTAGTTTTCACTATCAAGAAAACAAATATAGAATCCCAACTTCACACGGATAACTTGGAGACCAGGTGAACAGTGACCAACAAAGTTGAACTATCTACTAAAAGTATAAACAATTAAAGGCAAATGGCTTCAACTGCTTATAGAACAATCTTCAAAACCAGAAAGTCGAAAGTCCATGGTCCGTAAATGAAGATTAGTTTATATTCTGAAATAATACAAAATAATGAAGTTATTTGTTTTAACTGACATCACTGTATATAAAATGGTTCATCCTTTATCCTTTTTTTGTTTGGAGTGTCTTGCACATTTCAATTCGTAATAATTTGGGTATTCACGCTTGCCGTTGTGCACTTTTGCAACAACAAAATGTGAAGTATTAAGTTTGAGCCCTCAACTCTACCCAGAGACTTGAGTTTTGGATCAGCTTTCGTAAAACACGCTTTCCAACACTACAACAAAGCAACGAGTCGACAATACTGTCATATATTTTTACCTTAGATTCCAAATACAGGCAAGCTTTGTATTTACTGTAAAATAAATCAGTATAAAATAAAGTCTGAAACCGTCAAGAGCTGCTCTAGAAAATTTTAATATAAGAATATTAATAAAATTAGAAACAATGGCGCTTCATCTCGCAGATTTGGAATATTATAACGACTATGAGAAACTTATTGTGTTCTCACTGGACGCACTTGGATCCACCGCTGATGAAGATACAATCCTTCTGATGGTAAGTACGGCCATGGATGTGCAAAAGGAGAGCATCGCCTCAGACATCGAAGGATCAATCTTTAGATTGGTGGCACTCGGTGTTTTAGCCACAGAAGGAGGTGGATTCAAGTTGACCACTATGGGTAAGTTTATATTATGATACAAGTTGGAGTTTTTTAAGAAACTTTTTCATTGCAGGCGTTCAGTTGTTCCATTTGATCATTTTGAGCATGGAAAATATGCAACATTAAATTACACTAAGTTTGTTTTTTTGGTTATAGGTAAGCATATAAGTTTATGCTTTGCGTAAATGCATTTGAAGTATTCCAAGAGCTATCCTTCCAAATCCCTAAACAAGTGTTTGGAAGTAACGACGTAGATTATTCCCTCGATATACCGTCTTGCTTGGGATGCATTTGCGCAAGTTTACAATATGCATTTATTTACCATAATATATTTACTAATTTGGTCAAAATATTCGCAGTTCTTCGCCGCACATTACAACGTCTTAACATTTATGTTAATCCTTTTTTTTCAATATACATTGTCCGAACTATTTATCCTGTATACATTTTGACTTCCATTATGTTTAAAATACCCTAAGCAACTCAGATGGTTCTTCTTCAGTGGATTGGACAGAAAAGTCGACGCTTATCCTTTAAATTCTTAAAAACAAATTACCAACAACATAAAGTAAATAATGCAATATAGTCGCGGCCGACAGTGTAATACCCTCTACCTTTTTTTTCGTAAAAATTTTTGTTTCAGATCTACAACCATAAAAAAAGACTGTCACTTATCTACGTCGATAAGCCCAAAACAATTAAACATTTGGAAATCAAGATTGGAAGAGTTATTATGAAATACGTTAGCAAATACTGTGGAAATTTTTTGAAAACTGGTATTCCGGATTGCGCCATGTGCAATGACCGAAATCGTATTTAAACATTATGCCATAAAATATTCTATCCAATAAAGCCCGTTTTATTGATATTAAAAATAAGTTTATTTGTTTTAATATGATTAATTCTTATGTATTCCCTTCCTGGCGTATCGATCTGCTCTAGATCAGATCTTATGATCACGGAACTTTTTCACAACAATAAAATTTAGATCTCTTCTCCCAAGTCGAAAGACTTGGGCTGATGGCAGCATCTGTGGAAACCCCCGGTGGAAACAATGGTTCACGGATGGGTCCAAAACTGAGCGGGGTGTAACTGTTGGAATCGTTGGACCCAACAGCAGAATCTCTACCGCAATGGGCATATGACACAGCGTCTTTCCAGCGGAAATTCATGCCATAGAGATCTGCGCCCTAAGTATCATTCTCAAGGGAACAAGGGAAGCAAACATCTGCATTTTTCCAGATAGCCAAGCTGCTATTAGGGCATTATTTTCTTGGAGCATCACCTCCAGGATGGTTAAAGAATGCCATAACTACCTTCAAACCCTGTACGCCTGGAACAAAGTCGTGCTATGTTGGGTGCCTGGACACTCGGAAGTCGATGGTAACACGATCGCTGACGATCTAGTACTACAGGGTGCCTCCACCCTGAATACATCTCCTGCGTTGTTTGTGGTATTGGTTGGTCCCCAATCAAAACCATGATAAACAAATGGGCTGAAGGAGAACATAGGAGATACTGGTTCTCCATTCCGGGGCTTCGTCAAGCAAAAGTGCTTGTCAAACCTCTGGATGCGATCAAGACAAAAGGTCTAGGCAGAGCGGACTTAAAGCTCATGGTAGCTTACCTATGTGGCCACCACACTGTTAGATACCAACTACAGAAACTCTTCAGAGTGCAGGCTCTGTCCAGATGGTGATGAAATCACAGACATATTCTCTGTGACTGTCCAGCGCTGGTATGGGACAGAGCCTGTCACATGGGAAAGGAACGGATTAGTCACTTCCATCTTAGGTCAATACCAAAAAAAGACCTACTGCTATTCATGCGGGAAGCGGAAAGTCTTCTGCTTTAACTTAAGGGTATAGTACAAGATCTATGTGTCGCAGTGCGCCACCATTCTGTGAGGAACCCTTTTTCGGAAAAGAAAAAAAAAATTATGATTTGAGCTTGTGTAACTCCAATAAAAACACCCTTTATAGGAGGTTACTGCAGCTTACTTTACTCTCTGTGGTATCACTTAAGAGTTAGTTTCTCATAAAAAACTATCTTTTTATCTGCTTAATGTATATTTATTATGATGTTCGCGTTTTTAAATAGTTTCAATAAACGGGTTAAATTAAGAGTAGTAAGTGATTGGCTCAAAAATCCTGTTCTGGGGCAGTCAGCTTCAGCCATCAGAATGGCTTCCAGACATTACAAGAAATTGCCTGTGACGACAATGGACTTCCCGGAGCGACAAGTTCGAAAAAGTTAAGCCAAATAGATCGTCTGCCATTGTGGATTGCTGCTGGCTTCGAATGCTTTCCCTCGGCTTTATCGGCATGGGAGATGCAACCGCCGGTAGAGCCCTCAGGATCATTGAACTTACTAGACCCCCTCACCGCAAAACATTTCGCAATCTACGAGTAAATAGCTCTAATAAATTTTCATATTGATCTACAAAAATTATCACAGTGGATTTACTCATTCAGGTCAGGTTTATCAAATAAAAGAACACCCTTTATGTCGCCAACGTCTTCAGATGCATTAGTTCCATATGAGAATCAATACAGAATTGTTTTAAATATCAAAATGCTACTTTCGATAGATATTTTGAAGCTGCTTATATTATACCACTGCTAAAATATAAAGTAAAAATATTTTTCTTTCAAATGGACTTCATTTTATGTAAATATCTTTATTCCTTTAGAAGTTATAAGCTTTGCAATACTTTTTGCCCTGCCATGCCGCTGTGCAAAACGAACAAACCCATAGCGGAGGCACAAAGGCAAAAGTGCCAGACTAACTGCCGGTCTAATAGCTTAAAAGTTGAGCAAAAATGCAACTCTTTTCGTTGTCAAGCATGTGCATTGGGCATAAATGCATATTTTATTTATTGCACGTGCACTTTTGCACTTATGCCCAACAAAGTGAGTTACTAAAAGTATTGCTTCAAAAGAAGGTAAAAGTGCCAGACTAACTGCCGGACTAATAGCTTCAAATTTTTGCAGAAATTAATCACTTGAAGTAGTCTAAGAGGTGCATTGGTCCCATATGCTTATTTTATTTTAGTGCACTTTTGCCCTTAAGTGCACAAAGCAGAAAAGCATGCCCGAGCAGCAATTAGCAAAAAAGTGCCCAAGCATTCCGTCTTGTATATCCAAGCCTACTATCCCTAAAACCTATTTAAGCTCAACATTCTTCATAAAAATTATTCAACTTAATAGGCGTCTACCTAAAACTTCAAACATTATAAACTTTCTCTCTATACGAACATTAAAATTCATACGAAACTATTGGCTCCCATAAAAAGTTTATACCCAATTTTATTTTAAAACTTTACGAAATGTCTACAAATAATATTTTATCGCGCACACGAATTATTTCGCCATTATTAAAACTTACCAAAATTTCGGTTAATTTACACAAACGTTGGCTTGGCTCCAATCTGTCCACCATGTTCAATCCAATCCGGAAATACTTGGCTCATCCGGAAATTCTGGGCAAGTATCAGTATATTCGCGCGACCAATGAATATTCGCTGAATATATTAAACCTGTATTTGGAGTCACTGAGCCAGAAGGAATATTTAGACTTCCACAAAATAAACCATTTGAAGTTTTATTTGCGCGGCACTGAACCGGGTGAGATGTTTCGCGTAGTTGAAATCAAAATGGATGGGAAGATATCCAAACCCGAGGAAATTATACAATATATTGTGGAGACTTGTCGATTTAGTCAGGCTACTAAAGTTAAAGGCAAGAAGAAAGGTGGAACGGGAGTCGGAGCCGGAACTGGATGTGAATCTATAGCCGAAGCTGGAGCTGCAGCTGTAACTGAAGCCGGAGCTTGTGCTGAAACTGGGGTCGGAGTAGGACTCGGAGCTGTAGCTGGAACTAAAGCCGTAGCAGGAGCTGTAACTGGAACTGTAGCCGGAGCGGGAGCTGTAGCTAGAACTAAAGCCGGAGCAGTAGCTGTAGCTGGAACTAAAGCCGGAGCAAGAGCTGTAGCTGGAACTAAAGCCGGAGCAGGAGCTGTAGCTGAAACTAAAGTCGGAGCAGGAGCTGTAGCTGGAACTAAGCCCGGAGCAGGAGCTGAAGCAGAAAATGAAGCCGGAGCTACAGCCGAATCCGCAGGTGCAGCTGAAGCAGAAGAAGCTACCAACTCCAAGTCAGTTATAAAGCTATTTACACATTTGGCAAAGCTGCCCAGGACTCTTAGTGCTCCAGTGACCAAATGTATAGAAGCGGCTACCGATATAGCCAGACGTATAGAAGCTGAAGCTGCAGCAGGAACTGAAGCCGGAGCTTGTGCTGAGACTGGAGTCGGAGTAGGAACTGTAGCCGGAGCGGGAGCTGTAGCTGAAACTAAAACCGGAGTACGAGCTGTAGCTGGAACTAAAGCCGGAGCAGGAGCTGTAGCTGAAACTAAAGCCGGAGCAGCAGCTGAAGCAGAAAATGAAGCCGAAGCTATAGCCGGATCCGCAGGTGCAGCTGAAGCAGAAGAAACTACCAACTCCAAGTTAATTATACAATTATATGAAAATTTGGCAAAGCTGCCGAGGACTCTTAGTGCTCCAGTGGTGAATAAATGGATAAAAGCGGCTACCGATATAGCCAGACGCCTGGAGAAGTTTGTTGAATTACAGACTCAGGTAAAAATTAAGGAACAGTGGCTTATCATACAAATGGAATTACATAACCTAAAATACAACTATCCTTGGAACATCAAAAGTTATTATCATTGCCTGGAGTTGCTAAACCAATTGGCCATTGAGGAGGCGCTTTTCGGTGAAAGTACGCCCAAACTCTGGTTGGGTCAGCACTATGAGCACGACTTGTCCAAGTTATTGAATGGCATGAAAATCAAGCGTCATCAATTTGTGCCCACCAAGCACGCCAGGCAATATGCCATGCAACTGTTTGGGGTAATTCAAGCTGTCAAGGATTGCGACTTACCAAATACTCTGCCGGAGAACTTGCAAGAACACGAGCTGATGATTGTATCCACAGTTAAACAACCCAAGCTCAACTTGATAGGACAATTTGTGGTGCCCTCGGCTGTGTCTGGAAGAGATTTACTGGAGTTCGTTAAGAGCAATTTGGAACTATCTCGTGAGCGTCAGACCATGTACAAACAGGATACGCTCTTGGAGCAGGAGTTGATAGCTCAATGCAAGGAGAGACTACGACTATCGTTGGAACAACAAAATATCCCCTGGAGTTACTCAACCAATTAAGCCAAAGCTCTGCACGAGAATCCCAAGGAAAATGTTGAGGTGAGGAGACTTCCCGGGACTATATAATATAAATTTTTACGTGTTTTTATTTTATTTACTATGAACTTTATATGGTAACTAACTGCCTTAAGTATAAAATTCTATTTGACTAAGCAGTAAATACTTAAAAAATATGAATTCCAAAAAAAACTTCCATTTCTACAAAAAAAAAAAAAACACAATTCCTCTGCACAAAAACAAAGCCCACGTTCGGTTCGGAGCTGTCCGTTCAGCAATTAAACAATTAAAATGTCAAAACCCAAATAAAAATAATAATTATGATATTATGATATAAAAGAAAAAGAAGAAAGATCGAAAGAAAGAAGAGAAACAAAAAGCGGACAAGCAGTCTGGCGAGGTTCAACGAGACGTAGAAATTCCAGTTTTCCAGCGCGCTCTTTTTCTCTTGGAAGAGACTCGTCAGCCGTCGGTCGGGGTCGGGGCTGCGTTGCGTGCTGGAAGAATTTCAGGTAATATGATATTTTTTGTTTGTTTTTGGAGCAACCTGCTCAGGACGAGGACGTTGCGATGATGATGATTCATAAAGGAAGAATTTTTTAAGGCGAAATTCCATTTAATGTTTTCTTTTGGCACATATCGTATTTGGTCTAAGCTTATTGTTAATTAACTTGCAATTACAATGTGTGTTTAGTCCTTTAAAGGACTATGGATTGGCAATAAAATCTTTACCTATAGCTGTCAAAATAAATATTAAATTTCCAGCGAGGATTATGTTTTGTAGCAAGCCGTAATACGATATTTTGACATAGTTTTGGAAGCAGAACAACAAACTATTTGGGCTAGGAATTCCGAATTACAAGGATACTAAAATACATATGTTAACATATATATATATATAGTGTTTATATACTCATTGGCTACAGTTCTGCTTCTACTTGTACTTGGTCAAGGGTTCCAAAGTGCTCACTTTTTGCACTCCACTGAATTGTGAATGTCCTTCAACTTGAGACTTAGCCTTGCTGCGTCTTGTTGGAGTCTCTTTTTTTCTCGCTTTTTTGGGGCAAGATATTTTATCTTTGTTTTGCAAATATTTTGACGTGTCTTCTGACACACAATGCAGCATACAAAATACATATATATTCTCACATATATATACAAGTTGAGTACATAAGCCCCATTGCAAGGCTCTGTCTGCATACAGTCTGTGCAATATGTTTGCTACCGACCTTGTTTTTGTTGCACCTGGTCACACCTGCCAGCAACAACTTGACAAACTGTCAACGTTCGCTCTGAATGACTTAATTACGATAAATATAAACCCTTAAAAAATTTATATATATGTTTATAGAGACAAAGTGGCGACATGTCAATTAAGTGTGGGATTTATTTATTCAACTATTATTGAAAAAAATTTTACAATTAGACAAACTTAATTATGAACAATTAAAGTTCAGTTACTTTGTCAGTTGAAGTCGGTTTTTTGGGTTTCCGAGCTGAGGTTTAGATACTCTTACAGCGAGTACTACTATTATAACTGCAGAAGAGCTGGAATAGAGAAACTCTTTGACTAAAATGCGGAAGAGATGAAACTGAAAACCATTTTTTTAAAGCTAGTTTTTTAAGACTACTAGTGAATGGGTACATAAATGAGCAGAATTGTTGCTTTTGAAGTGAGGATAATCCACAAGCTTTTGCCGAAACTCCTTTACATTCCCAGAAAATGACTGTCACTTGTCTACCAGAGACATTTGGAACAACTGAAAATCAACATTCGAAGAGTTATTGGCGAAATACGGCCGCAAATGCTACGGAAAGTTTGTGAAAATCGGAGTTCCAGATTGCGCCTTGTACGCGCCAGCCTTGGCGGCCACATGACCCAAATTATATTGAAATATTAATAGCATACAATTTTCTATCCAATAAATCCCTATTCATTGCTATTAAAAATATATTTCTTTGTTTTATTATGATTTAAACTTGTGTAGCTCCAACGAGGTTACTGCAGCTTCCTTCAGTCTCTGTGACGTCACTAATTCTGAACTTATTGCTAAAGCAAAAGCCAAATTTTGATTGGTTCAGTTTCATGCTTATTTTAAAAAGTTTTTCTGTAAGAAAAATTATTAATTCACTAATCATTATATTTATTATATACTAGTGAGCCCGGCAGACGTTGTCCTGCCCAAACTTTTTGAATACTCTTAAAGTGTATAAACATCGTAAGATTCTCTAGTTAGCTTATCTGGAAGAATAAAAGATTTTTAGATTAGTTTACAGCTCGATTCAAACTTGCACCTTTATTAGTCGAAGGCGCGCTTTACGGGTCTGTCTTAACCGAATTCTTTCAAGTTCATTGCGATCTTCACGTTCCTGGGCAGTACGATTAGATTGATAATAAATTTGATTCGTTGCATTTCTTCCAACTGAAATACGTCATGCATTAATCGTTTAGGAGACGGCATTCCCAATTGTCCTAATGCTTTATTAGCAATCGCCAAGCATAGATCATCAATAGGAATTAAAGCTTCATTGTAAACTTTCGGCATAAATTCCATCACTGGATTACGTTTTGCTTGACGTACTCGAAACCAAATATCTTCTGATAAATAATCTTGATGTCTTATCCACAATTCAGTTGGACTTGATGGAAAACATGTTGCCAAAATAATCCCAAATAGAACACGTATTTGATATGGATGAACAGTAATAGCAGCATCTGCTACAGTTTGATCCCAGTGCAAATCATTTTCCAACAAATTAGATTTTTGACAATTTTTAAAGGGTATCTCTTTACGTTGCACACAATACGCCATTCACTGTTCTCAAGGATTGAAACGATGTTTGACCTTAAACATTGATTAACAACAATACCAGTTTTCCTATATATGGCAATATATACACAAAAACCGATATTCACAAAAATGCGTATATCTCAAGAACCAATACACACAAACACATCGCAAAAAGCTTAAGACCTCCGTATTGACAACCTTTAACGTACGCAATAATTAGATTTGAAATTCATCGACCCATTCAAGAGAACATCCGTAACACGTAAAACATAAGTTTCTTTAATATATATAGATTTAAGCCGGTTGTGAATTGTAAGCAATATTTTATAAAATTTATAGAGCTGGCATCGCTAGCTCTTAGATTATAATAGCTCTTGTTATAATAGAGAATGTCTCTATGTGCCTTTAAAACTGGTTGTGAATTGTAAGCACTATTTTATAAAAATTATTGCATTTGCATCGCCAGCTCTAAGATTGTAATAGCTCTAATTATAATAGAGAATGTCTTAACCAAAACTTTAGTTGAGCTGACTAAAAAAAGGCTTTTTAATGTGCCATATAAACCGGTTGTGAGTTGTAAGCATTGTTTTACTAAATTTAAAGCACTGGCAACGCTAGCTCTATGATGCTTTTTGAACAAGAAAATCTCTATTAATTCAAGACAACGCGGTTCGGATAAGGCTTTAAACTGTAGTTCCCCCTGTTCTCTTCATATAGTTATTAATAGTGAACCCCATGCCCCTCCCAGGGGCAACAGACAAAAAAGGCAATCAGGCATATTATTATTATTATAATTTGCAAGTTTTGCCATATTTCGATAAAATTGCTTATATAGTATATCACAAAAATGATTACTAAATGTTATTGATACAGCTAATTCCATTCCAAAGTCAATTGAAAAGTTAATTTGCATTAAAATCAATAAATGGCTGCCTTAAAAATTAGCCGGAAATTGAAACAGTGACGTCATTTTCGGAAAACTAAACTCGTAATTAATATCGTTAATTTTCGTAGCAAACTAAATGTCAAGCGTTGAATAAATTGCATTGAGGCTGTTTAAAAATAATAATAATTATATTTAACATAGCTAGTGCTCGTTAAATTAATAGTAAGTTTACTATTAAATACTGGATTTAATTTGTTAAAATAAAAAACAAAAATGAAATAAATAATATTTAAACTATTGATTAATAAAAAAATATTTATAGTATATGTAATAAAAAAACAAAAACCTTACCTATATTTTTTTTTATTAAATACTAATTTGATAAATATATATATTTCGTTATATCTTAATAATTATAAAAATTATTTCTTTAAAAAGCATGTTTTTGTGTGCTTTTTCCGAATACAGCCCCCTATTTCGTATGCTCTATCGCTAAAGGAATAAAAACAACGAAAAGAAATTAAATTTTTGTGCACTAAAAAAAATAAAAAATGTTTAATACGATCTGATTATTAAATTAAATTAGTAAAACTCTATATAAATAAAATTTAAGTGCAATCAATCTTTTATAAATTTTTTCTTTATAAAACTTATTTCTGGATATTACTATTAAAAATTTAACTTTAGGAAAATTTTTTGCTATTTTAAGACATTGTATCTACTTTTGAGAATTATTTGTGTTACTCAATTTTATTTTTTATACTAAGATAAAAACTTTTTTACGCTCAAAAATTTAATCGAAGACATTTTTTTATTTAATTCATGATTACTAAGCTTACATTACAAATTTAATTTTTTTAACGTTTTTTTTTTAATATTTTCTTTTGTTTTTATCTATTTACTTTTTTTTAATATAAAGTTTTGTTTTAAAATTAAATTTGTCATATCTTTCTGATTTTTATAATTAGTTATTTATTTTGTTTTCTTTTTAATTTAAGATTTAATTTTAAAATTAAATTTGTCATATATTTCTGATTTTGAGAAATTTTGTTAAATTAATTAAATTAAATAATTTGCATTTTTTTATAAATTTAGCTTACGTAAAAAAATTTTTTTTTTTTTAATTTTTACTTTTGTTTTTAGCTATTTACTTTTTTTTCTTTATTTAAGATTTTATTTTAAAATTAAATTTGTCATATATTGCTGATTTTGATTTAGTTTATTAAATGAGATAAAAAAAAAAAGAATTTTTTTTTTTTTAAATTCCATAAAGCTGAAAATTTTTATTTATAATTTTGATTTATTTTTTAGCAATATAAAAGTCCGCCCTATGCTCTGTATAAGAGCGACAACTACAGTTATATTGTTTTTGTTAAGGAAATAATAATAATATTAAAGTTTATCTTATATGTTTTGTAAATAATTTTTTTAAAGACATTTAGGTGCTTTATACTTTTAATTTTAGGCAATTTAAGTTTTATGGTGATTTTAACTTTTTATTTTTTAACTCAATTTTCAAATTTTTAATTTGAAGCTATTTAAGTTTTATTGTTATTTTTACGCTTTATTTTTTAAGTTTTTACTTATTTTAGAAAGTTTGTTTATTTTATAAATTCTTTGGACCAAGGTTTTTGAATTTATTTTTCTTAACTTTACAACGATAATACACCAAAAATTTATAACTTTAAAAAAATATTCTTGTCTCAGCTGTAAAAATTATTACATTTAACTTTGTTATATTTAATGGATAGATTTAAGCAAAACTCATATTATAAATATAAAGTAAATTATTGAACTTAACTTAATTCGTAATTTTTATTATTTTATTTTAAAGCATTTGTCTTAAATTTTTAATTTTTCTATTTATCTTTTTTCATAAATATTTTTAAAAATTAAGTATATTTCATTAATACGTACTTTAGTGATTAAATTCTATAATGCCAAAAGTTCTAATGAAGCATTTTTTTAATTTTTTTAAATGCATAGCTTGTTTTCATACCCTGTACCGTATGGTACCAAGGGTATATTGAGTTTGTGCAAGCCGAAAATGTATGTAACATATAGAAGGAGACGTCGGAGACACCCCAAAGTTACCTAAAATATGATCAGGGTGAATAGAGAAGTCGATATACCCATGTCCGTCTGTCCGTCTGTCCGTCCGTGTGAACGCCTAGATCTCAGAGATGGTAAGAGCTAGAGTTACCAAACTTTCACATTAGATCCCATATTATTCCATAGGAGGCAAGTTTATTTTATTTTTTTGATATCGGGGATAAATTATATAGCTCTCATGGGGGTGTTTGAGACGACATCGACAAAAAAAAAGCGTTTTAGCTGAATAATTCGTTTGTTTATGAAGATATCGTAACCAAATTTGGTATTCAAAGTTTTTTATAGTTCCCAATCACTGTACCAAATTTGATCAAAATCGGTTGACTATGTCATATAGCTCCCATAGGACCGATCGGCCAAAATAACTTTTTTAAAGAAAAGTTCGCTATGTTTCGTTTTTCGTTTTTTAATAAAGATATCCTAACCAGATTTGGCGTTTGGAAATTTTTAGACCACTTAAGCAATGTGCTAAATTTAATCCAAATCGTTTGACTAGATCATAAAGCTCCCATAGGACCAATCGGTCCAAAAACACGTTTTTTATACAAAATTCGATGTGTTTTGTTTGTTTGTAAAGATATTTGAAATAAATTTGGCATTCATATCTTTTTTAAGGTATTTAAGCACTGTGTCAAATTTTATTGAAATCGGTGGATTATATTATATCATATAGCTCCCATAGGAACGATCGGTCAAAAAAATTTTTTGCTTAAAAATTCTTCTGTTTTTGGTTTTTTGTGAAGAAATCGGACTTTATTACAAGCTAGTGGTACAGGGTATCCTAAAGTCGTCCGCGCCCGACTTTACGTCCGCCATTTTTTTCTTAATTTTAAAAATTTTCTTTATTTTATTATTTGTTACGTTTGTTATTAAGTTTTATAATGCTAAAAAATCATTTTTTTTATAACAATGTATCAATTTTAAAATTTAAAATTTTTATTTTCTTTTAGTTTTATTATTATTCTAAACATTCATTTCTTATCTTATTGTTATTTTTAGAAATTTAGTTTATTCATATTTTTGAAATTAAATTGAATAATGATGAAAACTTTAATTTTTAACAGAGTATAAACTGATTTTATTCTTGTTTAATCCAATATACTTAAGTACTTCAAATTTTTTATTATTTATTTTTTGAATGTAAGATTTATTTTTTTATTTTAGCATTTAATGAATATAATAATTAAAAAAAAGAAGGCCTACGTTGCTCTGGTTAAAATATTTATAGCTTAGAATAAAATTCTACTTCATAATTATATAAATAAAATAAATTAATAAATAATTTAATTTTTGTTTTTTTTTTATTTTGAGAAACTGGAATAATTTCGTTATTTTTTTTTTGTCTCATTTTGGTATTTAATCTCCATAATGCTAAAAATCTTAATTAAGGACTTATTTTTTTTTTATATGACTATCAGCCGATTTTTTACTGGGCAAATTAAATGCATTTAAATGCTTGAAGTTTTTAATTTTTTAATGATTTATTTGTTATTTCAAATGCAATTGTTTTATCTTTATTTTAAATAAGGAATTTTGTGCATCTAAATAATTTTTGGTAATATTTTAGCAAATAAATTCTTTAATGCTGGGAGTTTTAATTAACTTATTAATTCATTTTATTTTTTTAGCAGTGCAGCGAAAGATGTTTTATTGAAAAATTAGAAACGTACTAAAAAACTCAATAAATATTAAAAAAAAACAGATTTATATAAAAAGAAAGATGTATATAATAGATCGGTTATTAAAATATATATAATTTTATATAAATAAATTTTAAAGTCGTCGGTGTAATGTAAAGTCCCAAAAATGTGTCTTAAAAAAAAGAGATTAAGTATTTCTTTTAACTATTGTTGAAAGCCAGTTTTGTATTTAAAGCAGTTCAACTCCTCACAAAAATTAAAAATATATCTTTTCTTATTAAAGTTACAAGAAAAATGTATAAAAAAAACTCAATTTTATAAATAAAAAACACTTTTTATATATATTTATTTTTGAAATTAAATTAATTTTTTTAATTATTTTAAGCGATTAAAAGGAAATGTAAAAAGGTAAAATTAAAAGTTTACAAGCTTTCCAAAAATGTATAAGAAATTAAAATAAGTAAAAATAAGACTTTTTTTATATTTAAAAATACATAGTACAAAATTTATAAAAAACCAATTAAATGTAAATATAAAACTATACTTTTTACAAGCCTATTGTAAATTTCCAAAAAATTAAAATAGGTAAATCAAAGTATTTTTTTTTGTATTTAATACTACATAGTAATTTTATAAATAAAAAATTTCATTTTTATAATTTCTACAAAATTAACATAAGTAAAACAAAGTATTTTTTTATACATAATAATTAAATATTATAAATATAAAATTTTATTTTTTACAAACTAATTGTTAATTTCTAAAAAATTTAAATTAATAAATCAAATTATTTTTTAGAATTAATACTACATAATAAAACATTTATAAAAAAATACAAATCAAATTCTGTAAATATAAAATTTTATTATTACAAGATTTTTAAAAATTCCTAAAAAATTTAAATAAGTACATCAAAGTGTTTTTTTATTTTTAATAATACATACTAAAAAATGTATAAAAAAAAACAAATCAAACTTTATAAACTTAACATTTAATTCTTATAAAACACTCCAAAAATTAAAAAAAAAACATTAAAATAAGTAATCCATACCATTTGTATTTCTTTTATTTTTAATACTATTGAAAAAAAATAATGCTAAAAAATTATATTTTGTTAATTTCTGAAGACTGCACTTTATTTTAACCAATGTGTTCTTGCAGTGTATCCCAAAGTCGGCCACCATCTCCACTCTGTACAACTCTTTTTTTTTCTTCTCTCTGCTACTTTTGGGCAATAACTTGAAGTTGGAAGAGGGGTCTTGGGGCGGGGAATAACGGGGGAATATCTGTCAAAAGTCTGTTAAAGACCGTTGTAACACTTGCCAAAAAGTTGGTGTTGTTATTGTTGTTGTTATTGTTATTGGTGTTGTTGTTGTTGTTGTACCTGTGTCAGTGTTGTGTAATTAAGTTGTTTCGTTGTCAGACATAATGAACGTTTGTGCCAGCCATTTTGAAGCATTTTTATTATAACAATATTATTGTCACAAATACTCAGACACACTCTTATATATATATATATATGTATATAGTATATGGTATATATGTGATTAGTTGGTACATTAAGTGCCATACAATGGCATAATAATGGCTTAAAATTAATAAATAATAGATAAATATGGCAAAATGGAAATAATAATAATGAAATTCTCTCCTCTCGATGTACCGTATAAGTGGGCACATTTTGTTGTATTAGCCGCAAATGATTATCGTTATTATTTGCCATCAAGATTATTATTATATTATTATTTTCTGTTGTTGTTGTTGTAGTTGTGAATTTCAAGTTTAATTTTCAATTATTTAATTGTTTTGGTTTTGTTATTGCTTGGCTGGGTAACGTGAGAAAATTAATTTGCGAGAAAAAATTCAAAAGCGAAATACGAGAAAAAAAATTATATCTTGAGAAAAGGCGACAAAATCAGACAATGGTTCTATTAGACGGCTTTAAAATGAAGATATTAAAATAATGCCAAGAGTTATTAACCTTTTTTAGTGCTTAAGTAAAGTTTAAGTCTTGGTACTAATAACTGAAAGTTTGTAATTAGCTTATAGAAAAAAATAAAAAATACAATTTTATATGCTCGCTAAGAGCTAAGCTATTAAGTCCTGAAGTTACAGCAAAAGATATGTATAAAAATAAAAAAAATTAGGAACAAAATTAAGAACAAAATTAAGAACAAAATTTGTAAAATAATATATAATTTTGTTCGAGATTTATTAATGCATAAATTGTTAATGAGTGCCGAAGGCCTTTGCGGCCAGTGCATAGTAATTAATTAAGTTAGTTCTTAAATTTACTTAACGTTATTAAATAAATAAATAAAATTGTTAATGAATATAATTATATTCCAGTTGTACGACCTCAGACTTTAATTACATTTTGCTACTTCATCCACGTTTCTAAAACAGAATAATTTTAAGTTTTAATTAATTAATTTTTTTTTTAATTCCACGTTTCTAAAATATGATAATTTTAAGTTTTAATTAATTAATTTTTTTTTTAAATTTTTTCTTTATTACTTTTTATCAATTTTTTTTAATTTTAAGTTGAATATTTTCTTCAAGTTTAGATTATTATTATTAGGATTATTAGAATTATGTTTATTATATATATATTTATTGATATATTTTTATTTTATATATTTCTAATCAAAACTATTGGCTAGGTTTGAGAATATTATCAATTGCTAGTAAGCTGTGGAGAAAAAAATGGATATAAAATTATTACACATTTTAAAAATATTAAATTTAATTTTTTAGAAAATAAAAAAATTGTGATAAAATAAATAAATAAATTATTTTTAAAATATTTAATATAAACCTATTATTTTTTTAATACTGTATATTTTTTAAATTAATTTTTTTAAACACGCTTTTATTTAAATAGCCAAAATAAAAGTTAAAAAACAAAATGAATAAAATTTAATTTTTATATAACGAAAAGCGTTGAGGTTACATTAAAAAACACTTGTTTTTATTTTTTATTTAATTTAACTAAATAAATTAAGCCAATGAATTAAAATCATTTTTTATACAATTTATTTTGTCTTTTTTTAATTTTTTTAGTAATATATATTTTTTTAAATAGTTTTTTTAAACACGCTTTCATTTAAATACGCAAAATATAAATTAAAAAACAAAATGACTAAAATGTATTTTTTTTTATTATAAATTATTATTATAAATTAAAATTTAATTCTAAAATATAAAGTATGAAGCCAGAGCAACAAGGCCTTCAGGCTGGAAATGAAATTTTAATATAACGTAAAGCGTTTAGGTTACATTAAAAAACACTTGTTTTTATTTTTTATTTTATGTAACTAAATAAATTAAGCCAATTATTTTAATCCATTTTTTATGCAATTTATATCGCCATTTTTAAAATTTTTTTTAACCACCCTTTTAAAAAAATTTCTTTTTATTTCAAAATGCACGTTGTTCTTTATTTATACTTAAGAATTTTAAACCATTTCTAACACTTTTTTTCGTTTTTGTTTTTAATAATTTTTGGTTGAGCCATTTTTTTTTAACTTAAGAAAATTATACAAAATTTATTTTTCACATGTTAATATTTGTTTCTTTTAATTTATTTTATGCTCCTTAAAATTAATAAGCTTAAACAAGCAATCATTTTTTTTTTTAATTTTAAAGACATCAAATTAAATTTTTAAGTATATTTAAGAGTTGACAAACTAAAAAATTTGTTACTTTTTGTAGGTAAATACTAAATTATTAAAGATCAACAAAGAGTTTTAAAAAATTTTATATCAAAGAAAATTATATACATTTTATTATCCTCATTTTAATATTAACTACATTTTTTTTAAATTTCTTTTATGCTTTTTATTGCATAGAAAAAATTAGGAACCAAGTCTTTTTGTTCTAGCAATGTTAAATAAAATAAAACGAGTATTTGTTGTTTTTATAAAAAATTTCATACAATTATTATTATATAATTTACAAAAAATATTAAAAATTATAATAAATTGCAGCATAGTAAGGAATACGTATGTAGTGATTATACATATAATGATAAAATTATCTATCTACATATATTTGTAGTTTAATAATAAAATGTTAAAAATGGAATGTTTTTACGATTTAATTAAAATTTTAACTTAATTTTAATTTATAGCGCTAGATCCGCACAATGTTATTCAATTAAAAGTTTCTATTTTAAGAGAGAGATTAAAAATTTTATCTAATGAAAATCTTATCTTTTCAGGATTGCAGAGCTGAGACCATTTCCCTGGCTGCTTAGGTGAGTGGTAGTTTGGTTTTTTAATGAGATATATTTGTAATTAATTTAATTAATCAATTAATTTTAATTTTTAAGTTAATTCAGTCAGCTTTGTGGTATAAACCTTTTTTAAAACAACCCATTGAAATGTAATATTTTTGTTTTTTAAACAAACTAAAGTTTGCTTTAAATAATTTTGTTGTGCAGCTTAATTTCTTACTGGATGAAAATATCTTGTTATATTAGATTATATTAATTTTATAATTAATATAAAACATTTTTTGAATGGTTTACTTGTATTGAAGACAAACCAATTGAACTGACTTTTTTTCGCATGGAGGTTCTTAGCCTTAAGTCGTTAGATGGCGCTGCTGCGCTTTATGGCTAATTTTGCAAGGCAATCAACGCGCGGCAAAGGCAAGCGGTTGGGTTTGTGTCTTGGCTAGAAACTGATTCCACGATTCCATCCATTCACAAAAGTTAATTAAAAACTTTCATAATTAGCAGCTGATGGAACTAAAAAGCAGTTGCTAAAAAGTTTTTTCGAAAACTGACTATGTAGCAAGTTAATTAATGTTAGCAATATTTTAATACAATTACATTACAAAAATATATTAATATTCTGTTTTATATAAATATGAGCATGTGAAAAAAAATGTGTACTGGAAGCTGGCAAATTGGATATTTTTATAGTTTTTGGAATACTTTAATTAATGTTACAATTTGCTTAATTTGCCGAAATATAAAAAAAAATTGCTTAAAATTAGGTTCACATATTGAATCAAAGCTTAGATATAATATCTTTACAATTGGCAAATGAAAACAAATTTATAATTATAAAGAAGTTTGAGTCGAACAAAAAACTCAAAATGTTTTGGTAGCAAAGAATGATTTCAAAAGCGATAAAAATTATAGTAGAAAATGCTTTTTTATTTTTTTAATAAGTCTAATTTTTTAAACTTTTTTGTGAGGCCCTTAAGAAACAAAGCATTAAATTGTAGTAAGATTGTTACCAAAGAATTTTAGTACTAAAGGAGCTAACAATATTTTTTATTGTAATTGTATTACTGTTTCCTTTGATTTGGTCCATATTTGGTAGTATATGCCAAAAAATTTATGCTTTGGATGCTACATAATTTAAATTTGTTGTTTCGTATTATATACGATTTTGTACTATTGATCATTTTCTTTTTCGTATTCATTTCCATAGCATTTATTTAGCTAATCGAGGTACTTTTCTTCAACGCAATTGATTATTATCTTCTAAATTAAACAACCCATGTCCAATAAATTTAAAATTTCATTTATTATAATATTTAAAAATATAATTTCATATATTTGGCAAGTTTTGTTTGAATACTAAATTATTAATTATATACTAAAATATAGTATATAGCATTGACCTTATGTTCGTATTTTATCAACCTTTCTGTATTAAATGTGACATTTCGAAATATTTTTTTATCAAATAGGTACCATATAACTCAAAATCAGTCTTATCCAAATCTATGTACTTCACTTATCATATTAGTTTTTACTCCACAGAATACTTTATTCACAATAAAAGCTAATTAAATTATTAGTGTTCTGAAACTTTTTTGTAAATCCAAAATCACTCTTTTTTAATTTAAAGTTAAGCTTATATTCTATGATATTTTTGCGTCATCAAGTAGGCAAGCTTCTAAAAATTTTAGGGTTGTCGGATAAATTTAGATGAAGTCTATTCTACGAAAAAGGATAAATGCATTGGTGGTCCCCAGAGTCTCGTGTTCCACAGGAACGTAAAAACGGTTTGCCCCAGAGCATTATTATGCTTTCCCAGCGTATAAAATTTCTTTTCCACTTATTTCAATTATGAAAAGTTTCCTAAGGTCCAAATGATCTTTAATAAGGCCCCGGAAACAATGGAACTCATATATCCTGTAAAACTAAAAAAAGTAAGTTCGTTATACGAAAAGCGAGTTTTTAAGCCGATAGCAATTATAATAAAAACAATTTTCAATTTAATTATTTACACTTATTTAAAATTTTAAGGGTTATCAAGTGAACCTTCGTAAAAAATAAAATAATTTTGTGGTCATTTTCCCTTTATTCTTAAAAACTTGTTTTCTCTTTTTTAAAAAAAGTGTTTTTTATCTATCTATCTATCGTCTTTAACGTAGCTTTTTTTTTCAATCATGTAATTTTTTTAACGAGACAATGACGGATATCTAAAAAAATTTACCAAAGACAAAAATATGGAAAACGTTACCTTAGAAAAAAAAATATTGTCGTTTTTGTGTTTGCCGACCAAAAAAAACTCGTTTTACGTTGATTTTTCGTGTAAACTAGTGTTATTGATAAAAAGTTTGGAAAAAAAGCATCTCTCACAAAAGAAAAGCTCAAGCCCACATTTAAAAATAGCCATTATAAATTTAAGTTAATGTTTTTATAATTTTATTCACCTTTAAACTGGTACGAATTTTTGTTTCATAAGAATTAAAGACTCTTCAAATTTAGCTTAGTTAGTCTTAACTTTTCTGTTAATAAAAACTAGAAAAGAGCACTGCTTAAAATAATTTTAATGCATCTCAAATTAAGAATTTTTGTCTTAAGAGCTACAGTGCGTTTCATAACTATAGGACAGTAGTTTTTTTATAATGAAATTAAGTGTAATTATAGCTTAAATAAATTTTATTTCAATTTTGAATCCCTTTTTGATAATTTTTTGATAAAACACCGCTAGGTATGACTATTAGTTTAGAGTGGAGAGACCATATTATAGCCAGAAACAACATGGGGCATAGAATGGTGTATATTTATAAGAAAACATATAAACCTATAACATAATTATATTTTGAATATCTTTAAAAGCATTGAGAAATACAAAAAAATAAGTCAGATTTCGGAACGCTAAAATCGAATAACCCTCATATTCTTTCGTTCATTGCTCACAGTTACTATCATTAGTGGATTATAAAGTGTCCAAAACTACAATTTGGCAAATCCTCAAGAAGTACCCATGCAAGATACAGGATTCCGGAATCTTGGACCAGTTTAGAAATACTATATCACGAATAAAGAATTTTTGTCTTAAAAGCTATATAAATAGTATGTCTATTGGAATAAAGAATAAACAAAAAAAAGCTCTTGAAATAAGGATTTTATTCTCTATAATAAACAAAGGCGGTCTTGACGAAATACTTATTTTTTTTTCTCAGTGTTTCTTACTTTATTGCTTATTTATTTGAAATATTTTTTATTTGAATAAGTTCAATGAAATCCTACAAGTCATAAGTAATTGATTGATTAATTATTATTGAAGATCAATTTTTTAAAGCCTTGGTTTAAAAGTTTTCCATAGCAAAATAATTAGTCAGAAATTCTAGAAGAAAGACAAAGTAGCATAAATTTTAATCCGAAATTTTAGAATCATAAATTGATCTTGGCTGGTATCCAAACAATATATGTCTAGAAATTTTTATAAAATTATAAACAAATCTTTGGAAGCCAGCGTTAAATTTGAAATTTTAGAGAAATTTGGGAATTTTATAAAAAAATAAAGCTCAATAATAGAGTTAGGAAGAAGATATATATATTTTTTGGTAAAACTTAATAGAGTAATCTGGCATTGCCCTTATATGTGAAGTTCGTCAATTCAAAAAGTTAGATGTCAGGTTAGAGAAGTTAAACCTATGACGTCATTGAGAGTGTAGAGCTGTGGGCAATTTCGGGACAGCGTCATAAGAAACGGTTGATTTTTTTATGAAACGAGATTATTTTGAAAAATATCCAAGTTTTGATAGCACTCCTAGGTGCTGGATCAAGAACTGTGATTATTATACACCAAAGAGCTTTATATCCAACGTTTTGAATTAATAATTTTTTTTTTAATATACTACCGATGCTTTATAAATATAAATAATATACTTGGAGAGAGTTGCGTGTGATGTCTTAGCTTAGCTTACCTAGCAAATATGGTAGCTTTACTAATGGATGTAGAGAGGAAATATTTTTTTAGGTAAGTGAAAGACACAATTTTTCTAAAATCACTATTTTTCAAAGCGTTCCTCAGAATTATTTTCTAATTTATTATGGCAGAAGAGCAAAATCTTGCAAATTAATTTAAAACTATTATATTTATTTTATGCCATAAAAAAATAAAAAAAATGTTTACTCAATAACTATTTTTAAGCCTCTTATAAATCTTATCTTTCTACCATTAATTTTAAATCATTGTAGTTTCCAAAAGTGAAACTATTATTACTAGTTTATACATTTTTCTTTTTAACTAGCGATATTGATTATATGGATAAAATGAATTTTACGTCGCGCACTTTTCCAAAATAAGCGGGGGATTTTGTGTTTTTTTTTTTCTGTTTTATATATATTTAATTGTCAAAATGTTGCTATATGAACTAAAACCAGAAGTATAATTGTTAATCAATTTTTTAATATATTAACAAATCATACTTAAATATAAATAATGTAAGCTTGAAGGTTACGTTGCTGAGGCTCAGAGACCTATATTATTTAGAATTAACTTCTTCTTAATAAGTAAATAAATAAAAATAAATGAACTATTAGGCGATAGCTGCGTATTTGGAGATTTTTGTTATTTTGAGAGAAAGTTTTTGTCTTTTACATTAGCTTGTCTAGCAAATATGGTGGGTTGACTAATTTTATTTTATTTATTTGAGGAGTTCAATTAAGCTCAGTTGACCTTATATTATATAAAAAAGGAGTATAATTTTTTATTAAAGAAAATAGAGCGAGGAAATAAATATGAACTAATCTCGGTTTCTAGGCCGTTGGTGAACTTTTTAATGTATCTAGAGAGTAAATAGTTTCTAATTGATAGGTGTATAATTTATACATTATTACAATTAGTATTCCCTAACAACTTGTAGTTTGTGAAAATCTGTAATGGTCATGATCCTAAGAATATAAGTCTAAAAATTACTACAGCTAGAATATTTTTAATAATAAAAGTAACAAGCTGATCTTAACTAAAACTAAAAGCTATAATTTGAACAAATTTGGAAGCCATTCCAAAGCCAGCCTAACAGTCTATGGACTTTTATACAATATATAGATAGGCATTTACGTGAATGTTTATTATAATGATTATGTTAATAGGATTATCTGCACTAATTTTCAGAAATGCTTTAGAAAATTTTCATTGTACGCAATGTTTATGGACGGACGGGCGAGGGCACAAAAATGATTTATCATCTGAGAACACTTGAGTTAGGAGGACGCCGTTGAATTATGCTTGACAAGGGTTGTATCTATGTATGTACATAAGATTCCATTTGTGTGTGTGTCAGTGTGTGTATCTGTGTCAGTGTGTGTGTGCCACCGAAGTGGCCAAGTGTGTGCTTAACAATGACGACGAACCAATTTATTGGACAGACCAGAACCGGGTGCTAAAAAGGCACTTGAACAAACCGTAAAGCAAACACTAGACAGGCAAGAGAGAGAGAGAGTGCAATACTATGGGAAAAGAGCGTGCGTGCGAGTGAGTGAGTCAGCAAGTGGCTAGGGCAGCGGAACGTCTGCCGGGGGGTGTGAGTAAATTAGAAAATAAGCAACAAGGAGCGCCTCTTGTTGAGTTCCTGGCACGGCAGGAGGGAGGGTGCAGCGCAGAAAACAAATTAGTAGCACATAAAAAAAAAGAACGAACAAAAAACGAGAAAAAAGAATACATAATAATAATAATGGGCGCGAGAGAGGGGTGTGAAAAATTAGTTTGTAAAAACTAAATAGAGGCGTACGTCGCGACAACGCGTCGGGGGGCGTCATGAGGCGACTGTAGTAAATATCTCTTGCTCTCTCTCTCCCGCTGCCAAAGCTGCCAGCTGCAATTTCAAAATGGCTGCAACTCTTGAATTTTAATTGAAGTGTAAAACGAGTAAACAATAGTCACAAAAAGTATTTGGACAAAGCTGCATGCAATATTGGCATGCACATTTTTTTTTGTATTGGTTAATAAAATTATTTTATTGAGAATCTGTAAATAAGACAATAAATAAATAGAGATGCATTTTGAAAGAATTTTTTTAAATATTCTGCTGTTTTAATATCAAAAATATGCTACAAACTAATTCTTATATTTTTATAAATGTACATTTATTGATTACAAAAAGATTTGGTTAGTAACATAATTCATATAAAAGAGCTAATTGTAAATAAGAGTGAGCTTAATAAAGGGTAGTACAATGCAGCCGTAGGAGCATACAATTTGAAACTGTCAACAATCGGTTCTGACTATTTAAAAGTATAAATATTAAAGTTAATAAAAATAGAAAAGACTTTTGATTAGGCTTAAGAAACAGGCAAGCTGTACGAATTGGACGAGACTTTTTGTATATAACTTTTTGTGAATGCCATCTAAGATAAAGTAAAATAGTTACATACTCGTACATAAGTCTGTATTAAACTTTTTTAGATTTAGGTTTTTTTATTTTTAAAATGATAAAATACAATACTTTTGCAAGTTAAAGAGATTATAAAAAGTTGTTTAGTGTAGCGTTACTTAAGTTTGTATTAAATTTTTAAAGGTACAATTTTTTTAATCTAATAAAAAATAATAGTTCGGCAAGTTTAAAAAATTATGTGAAGGTTTTTCTTTGGCGTTCAGCTTCAATTTGTTTAGCTAATCATTTTTTTTAATATAACAAAATAGAATCGTTATGCAAGGTAAAAAAATTGTAAGAACGTATTTGAAGTGGCGTTACTTAAGTTTCAATTAAACTTTTTAAGGTATTATTTTTTCTAAATTTTTAATGAATATATTGTATATATATCAACTATGAAAATTATCAATATATTAGAACTATTGTCACTAGGCACTCGTTTAGGTATAGTAATAAATATTAATACTTAAATTAAAAACACTTATATTAAAAATAGATATTAAAAAAAGATTCCTTGATACCAAAAAATCACAAATACACATTTGGTTAGAAGAAAAATAACGTTTTTTGGCCTTGTAAATGGAAAATCGATCTGACATCTTACTTTTTAAGTTCCAGGATTTACGAACTTCGCATTGAAGCGCTCCGCTTATTTACGTCAATAATAAGTTTCTGCAAATTGTATATCTCTTATACGTAAACCTATTACAGAGCTTTTTTTTTATGCAATTTCTTAAATTCTCACGGGTTCCAAATTTATGTTAACGCTGTTTTTTTTTATAATTTTACGATTTATTTTAGAAGCACAAAAGATATTTTGGAAATATAAATTTCGACTAGGAAACCTTCAATACATGTTAATTTGTTTAAATTCCTCTAACATCTAGATATTCGGTTTTAATACACATGAAAAAATCAGTTTTGTGGAATTGGGAGCAGCAAGCATTCGGTTTCAAAACAAATTCGAATATGAGATATTTTCCCAGTCAATATATAACTCCAATTTGTATAAACAGTACGAATCCTACATACTTTTGTCCCCATTGACGTAAGTAAATGAATCTTCCATATCCTGCTTAGTCGGATTTCTCTTTTCCCTGAATCAACCGCCAAAAATAAGTCCAATTTGCTAAGATAAATATGTTTGCTCCAGTGCTACCGTCTGGTTCGCAGAGTGATCTTTTATTGTTTTTCTTCACATTTCTTTTTCATTCGCAATTATTGCAGCCTTTAAGATTATATTCCCTTCGATTTCAACAATTATCTTCCGTACTTCATAGCAAACAAATCTTAATCTAAAAAATAAGTTAATCTGTAGAAATCATAATTTATTTAATATCAATATAACTATTGATTAAACTGCTGACAATATATCATGACGTTAAGCACTTATGAGTTTTAACTCTTTCATGCACGCTTTTTATACAAGGCAAATAGATTTTTTATTGTATTGTGTTCAAATAACAAAATTAAATCAAATTTTTTAATATTAAGTCTCTCCAGCTAATTTTAATTACAGGTATGTGTTAAATATACAGCAACTAAAACCTGTAGCAAAAAACATTATTTAATTTTTGTATTTAATTCAAACGGACCTTTTTTTTTAACCCTTCATAACAAATAATTGGTCAGTATTTTGATTATTTTTATCTAAAGTTTGCTTATAAGCCAAAAGTCGCAAATTTACGTTTCTGCAAAAAAAATCCTACTCAAGCAAATCTTTAAAAATTATACTTAAACGCTTATAAATCGAGGTCAATAGTAATGAAACATTAAAGTCACCAAAAACATTGACTTAGGTTCAAAACATATGCTCTTTCAAAGTTGAATGAAGTAAAGAAGTAAATAATGAAAGTTTACTTTACTTTACTATCTAGCTATAAATTTTACGGATAATAGTTAAACTTTGTAGTAGATTTAAAATATTTCATGTCCTTCATCTTTCAAGTAGATTTTAATTTAGAATTTAATATTATTTGGTTATTACTGTTTGCATATAATTTTATATAATTTACTAGTTGTTTAAGGACAGAAAAAATTTCTCTAAATTTAACGCTTTTGTTTTATTAATATGTTTAAATTTAAGCCTTTAAATCGACTATTCGGCCCCAATGTGAACTAGTTCAATTAAAATCTATTTCAAAGCCCAATCACAATTCGCAACACATTTTTTGTCTGTCAAAATACTTTGTTAGGCATTGTACTCAAAAGCAGCGGCGAGCTTCAACCTAATGATGATGGATTGACTAGTACGACGGGAACAGAGAAGTGAGCGCGGGGAGAGTGAGTGGCCAAGTTAATCAAATTGTGTAGCTTTTTGAAAGGATTTCAAAAGCTTTGTCTCTTGACAGCTTCGTTGTTGTTGTTTTTGTTGCTGTTGTAGTTGTTTACAAAGCAACAACAATAACAACAGCAGCAGCTGTAGGTGTGAGGGTGTGAGTGTGAGCGTAAATGAGCGCGCTTAATGTTACGCTCCGCTATGCAAAGCAGCAATGACTTCAATTAGATGACGTTGTGCGGAGTGAGAGAGAGGGGGGAGGTAAGCCAAAGCTCGGCGAAGTCGAGAGTCGACCGTTAAACGTCGCATCGGCAGCCAACCAAAAGCAGCGCAGCGCAGCGTCAGGCCAACAAACATGGCAGCTCTATGCTAGTGTGTGTGTTTGTGTGTGTGTGCTGATTTGGTCAGTGGGGAGGGGCAGGCAGGCTGGCAGGCAGCAGCAGCAGCAGCCACTTTCAATTGTGGCAAATTGCAGGCGTTTCCGGCGCTCCGCTGCCGGCTGCCATCATTACTTATTACTTGAGTTTTTTTTTCGTTTTTTTTTTCGTTTTTTTTTTGTATTTTTTTATTAACGATGCGCACATGGTCTCACTCACACCACTGCAATACACACACACAAATACGCAACACACACAAAGGCAATATTTCTTTTATGCTTTTAGCTTTCATTCATTTAAATATTTTTGTGGCATTTTATTTGTTAATTTTCAAATCAAAATCATTTGAAGTGGGCCGCTTGAAGTGCCACAGCGGCAAAATGAAAATTTGATTATGTCGTTGTCAAGCTGTGTGCAACAGCACCTCCCCTCCTCCCCCTGACGTCATCAGAGACCAGACGACAAGAGAGCTAGAAGCAACAAAAAAAAAGGCAGGAAGGAATTATTTTTATTTTAAATATTTTGTGGTGGTTTACTGGAAGCAAATTATGTATTTGTAGGATTTGTATTTGTATAGCTGATAAAAAAAAATTTTAGATTTCTTATAAGCTTGAAGCATAAAACCAAAATGAAAGCAAGATTCAATTTTATAAGAATCGCTCGGAATCGGCCAAGAATTTAAGTCAATCTAAAGCTTGCAGCTTAAAAAAAATTATTTTGTTGAGTTATGATTATTTTTATAACTTTAAAGTTTTGTTTAAAGCTAGCTTTTGAAATTAACAGAGTTAGATTTGTCTTTTCAACTGGAATATAGTAAGGTATAGTATGAATAATTATTTTAAGTGGAAAAAGAAACCTTGATCCAAAAAAAAGTATAAAATTATTGAAAACTACCACAATTTAGCTTTTAGCTCTTTTTCACAGTTCTTGATCGGAACTGGTATCAAAACTTGGATACACTTCCAAATAATCTCATTTCATAAAAAATTAAGATATCTGCATTTTCTTAATTAATAATTAATTAATAATAAAGACCAGATTAAGCACCTTTCCTACAGATCTGCACTCTCTATGACGTCATAGGCTTACCTTCTTTAAACTGGCATTAAACTTTTACATTTTTAGAGCTTACAACTTTCGCATTTAAGGGTTTTGCCAATTTATGTCAATACTACGATTCATCTGGGTTATTACTTTTTATGAATTTTTTGAAATTCTCACGAATTCTAAATTTATGAAAACTATTTAAAAAATGTGACAACCACAATTTTGCTTGTGGCTCTTTTTTCGCAGTTCTTGATCCAGCACCTAGAACTGATATCAAAACTTGGATATATTTCCAAATAATCTCGTTTCATAAAAAATTTAAAAGATCTGCATATTCTTAAAGATTAAGCACCTTTCCATGACCTTTCCACTCTTCATGACGTCATAGGTTTACTTTCTTTAACCTTGATATCTAACTTTTAAATTTCTAGAGTTACGACTTTCGCATTCAAGAGTTTGGCCAATTTACTTCCATATTACGATTCTTCTGAGCTATTATTTTTTATGAAATTCCTGAAATTCTCGCGATTTCTAAATTTATGAAAACTATTTATAAGGTCTGTTCTGTTCGCACAGTTGTTAATAGAGTTCTCCATGCCCCTCCAACGGGTCAAATCGGGAACTATTTTTTTTATAAGGTCTTAATTTTCATTGATATTGAAATTTAATTTTTTTGTTGTTCGAGAAATGAGTTTTTATATGTAAATATTTGGTTGGATAGTAATTGGGGAAGTTCAATATCATCTTCAATATTTTGTTTTGCTTTGTTTGTAAATTATTATATTATACAAAAAATTTTCGAAACTTTTTTTCTACGGAAATTCTTTGAAGCAATAAATATTTTAAATTAATTCCAATTGTTCCTTCCATTCGTATTGGTAATATTTTAATACTTCACAATTTTTAAGGTTTTCTTCTTTTTGTAAGAGCTTGGATAAAAAAACAAAAATCAGCTGTCTAAAATGTTCATAGGTAAAAAATCAAGCTCTTGAAAACTTTAGTTTATAAACTAAATACGTTACGGCTTGATTAATTAATTTTAATTTTATATTTAATTGTAGCGAAGCTTTAAAAAACTATCTTAAAAAAGTTTAATCCAATACTTTTATAAATAGACTATATTGTATTATAGTATATTTATTATGGTAGCCCGATTTTACTTACCCTACCCACTAAAAATTTTCTTTTTTACATTCATATGACGCCTGCAAAATTTAAAAACGATCCAAAAGTATTGAAGGACTCCGAAAATATATATAGGTAAAAATGAAACTTTTAAGGATGTTGGGTTATTAAAATCGTTAGTTTCAAAATATGCCATACTTGCGGTGGCCACCCTCATATATATAGAATGCAATATAATACTTATGTAAATATTTTTCTTAGTCGGACTTCGTAGGATTATTGAGGCCCTATGCTCCACTAGCTGAGAAGGACACAATAGTTGTAGTAGTTACCAGTATTATAAGAAATAAACAACTAAACCGATTTGGATCAACTTCTATGTGCTTAGATATCACAAAAAGTTTTAGTTTCCTTATGGAAGCTCTAAAATGTAGCGTTTATATTGCAAAAATAAAACGAAATTTGTATACCCTGTACCGTAGGGTTATTTTATCTTAGAGATGATAAGAGCAAAAGCAACCAAATTTTCAAATTCGATGCCTTATTATATCAGGGGAGACAAGTTTATTTTTTTTTTATATTGGAGTTGTATTACACGTATAGCTCCCATAGGGACGCTTTAGAGGACTTCGAATAAAACTAAAAGTTTTATATAGGTAATTGGTGTCCTTGTGAAGATATAGCATTCTGGAGTTTTTGAGAGTTCCCCAGCACTGTACTAAACAAAATCGGCCGACTATATCAAATAGTTCCCGACCATCAATCGACTTTATCATATAGCCCGTAGGAACATCGGTAAAAAAAACATTTTTAGTAAAAAATTCGTCTGTTTTTTTGTTTTGTTATGAAGATGCCAAGAAATAAAAATGATCAAAATCGGTTGACTATATGATAAAGCTACCATAGCGCCAATCGGTCAACAAAAAGTTTTTTCTACGAAATTCGTTGCGATTTGTTAGTTTTAAGATTAAAAGGATAAATCAAATCAAGATGATCACAATTGGCTGCCTATATTATATACCTTCCATAGAACCAATCGGTCTAAAATCGTTTTTGGTGTGAAACTCGTAGTTTTTTTTATTTATTTAAATAAAATACCGAATTTAATGGCAATTTGGTGGGTGGCATAGGATATATCTAAGTCGCCCGCGCTTGACTTTGACGTACGCCATATTTTAATAATAAGATTTTGTTATTACTACCAAGAGGTGTCAATTTTTATACCCTGTACCGTATGGTACCAAGGGTATATTAAGTTTGTGCAAGCCGAAAATGTATGTAACATATAGAAAGAGACACCCCAAAGTTACCTAAAATATGATCAGGGTGAATAGAGAAGTCGATATACCCATGTCCGTCTGTCCGTCTATCCGTGTGAACGCCTAGATCTCAGAGATGGTAAGAGCTAGAGTTACCAAACTTTCACATTAGATCCCATATTATTCCATAGGAGGCAAGTTTATTTTATTTTTTTGATATCGGGGATAAATTATATAGCTCCCATGGGGGTGTTTGAGACGACCTCGACAAAAAAAAAACGTTTTGGATGAATAATTCGTTTGTTTATAAAGATATCGTAACCAAAATTAGTATTCGAAAGTTTTTTATAGTTCCCAATCACTGTACCAAATTTGATCGAAATCGGTTGACTATATCATATAGCTCCCATAGGACCGATCGGCCAAAATAACTTTTTTAAAGAAAAATTCGCTATATTTCGTTTTTTAATAAAGATATCGTAACCAGATTTGGCGTTTGGAAATTTTTTAGACCACTTAAGCAATGTGCCAAATTTGAACAAAATCGGTTGACTATATTATATAGCTCCCGTAGGTCCGATCAACCAAAAAATCGATTTTTTAACTAAATTTGTTGTGTTTCGTTTGTTTGTTAAGATATTGGGACCAAATTTGACATTCGTGAGTATTTTATAGTTCCTAAGCACTGTACCAAATTTAATCTAAATCGTTTGACTAGATCATATAGCTCCCATAGGACCAATCGGTCCAAAAACACGTTTTTTATACAAAATTCGATGTGTTTTGTTTGTTTGTAAAGATATTTGAAATAAATTTGGCATTCATATCTTTTTTAAGGTATTTAAGCACTGTGTCAAATTTTATTGAAATCGGTTGACTATATCATATAGCTCCCATAGGAACGATCGGTCAAAAAAAAATTTTTGTTTAAAAATTCTTCTGTTTTTATTTTTTTGTGAAGAAATCGGACATTATTACAAGCTTGTGGTACAGGGTATCCTAAAGTCGTCCTAAAGTAAAGTCTGAGATTTTACAAATTTACAAATTCATTATTAATATCTTTATTCCATTAAACTGTCTTTTAAACTGTCAAAGAGGTTTTTTAATTTTAATGTTATCCAAGAAAGACCCAAAATTCGAATAATATTTAATTCGCATCTTACTATCAGCCAAGGACATTACAACGCGCTCAATTTTATTAACCTTTGTTTTTCTAAAATAGGATTTAATGGTTATTTTTAGACCCTGCACAATAGTTAATGTCCTAGATGAATGTCCTCGATATATCTTACAAAAGAAGACAGTGGGGAAACCCCAAAGTTGCCCGCAATATGCTCAGGAGAACAAAAGAAATTGAACTATACATGTCCGTCTGTATGTCTGAACGCCAATATCTTAGCGGCTATGAGAGCTAGGATAAAAAAACTTGAATATTTGGACTTTCTATGCGAGCGATCAGGTTATAACAATTTTTTTTTTATCACGCCCCTTACCGTTCCAGCTGTTGACAAATTTATAGCTTTAGCTTCTATGAGTAAGAAAAAAAAACTGAACATTGACACTAAATGTCTTCTTCTTTGTTCCATTAAGCATAGGGGACACCAAATTTAAGTGTTGGAAAAAATCGCATAATAAATATAATATTTTATAGCCGGAAACTTGAAAGTCCTTAGAGACTAAGATATATTAAAGTGTAACCTGAATCGTAGAGCGTTAGCTTTGAAACTACGTTTCGATGTACATTTTTCGTAAAAATGGTTCGCTTTTGTTTTATTTCATTTTTTATATAAAAGTATTTAATTTTTTGTTATTTTAAGTAAGATTTTGTTTATTAGACATATAAATATGTACAGTGGCGGATCCAGAAGAGCTTTTCGGGTCCACACCCATTCAAAAGTTGAAAAAATGGATTGAAAGTCTTTTGCCAGCTCTGATATACATATATACATCTCGAAATCCAGAATCCCACTCGAAGCACAAAACCTAGATCCACGTCTGATAACATTCATTTGTACACGCAAAAACTAAGCTGCCTTATAAAGCCATAATCCACGATTTCTCAGTCTTTTGTCCCCATAAAAACCATCTATTAAAGACTTTAGTTAATGCTAACCCCTGCCAGCAATTAGTCTAGATTATTTTTAAGAGCTGCCCTTGAGTTATTTTTTTCCACAATGTCAACTACAAAGAGTCCTTATAAAGACTTCCACGAATTCCTTTTTTTGTTTTTGTTTGCTTTGATTGCCAGGCAACAAAAAAACGCAGCAAAAAATCCAAAATTTTAATCAAAAATAACTCAAAAAAAGAAAGAGATTCATATCCAAAGGACATGATTAATTTGTTTGGGTAGATTCGGTAGGCGGCTTATAAACACGCCTCCTAGTGGGTGGTTTTTAATCTTTGCCTGCTTTTAATTCGAATGCATTTTTGCACAAAGGCGGAATACGCAAAACATTGCATTAAGATCCTGCCTGAAGGTCCTTTTGCTGCATTTTAGCCCAACAAAAATTGCCTTGTTTTGAAATTTGACTTCCCAGCAGGTGATTTTGGTATTAACTTCAATGCAATCAATGTCAATTCGTGCAACTGCAACCAAATGTGGCAAACTTATTAGCGGAGGTCTCGGAATCAATATAGATGCATTTTAATTGCTTTTAATCGCTTTTAATGCAAGAAATCGTTTAGTTGGGTGAGAGCTAAGAGCGCTTATAAGAGAAAAATGATTGCAAAAAATTGTGGATAGCTCAAGTTGTTGCATTAATAAAACGGAAGTAATGCAAAGTTATACAAATTTTAATTTGTTTAATTGTAACTTTAATTTTGGAATAAAAAAATAAAGCCAAAAAAAAAAATGGCGGACGTAAAGTCGGGCGCGGACGACTTTAGGATACCCTGTACCACTAGCTTGTAATAAAGTCCGATTTCTTCACAAAAAACCAAAAACAGAATAATTTTTAAGTAAAAATTTTTTTTTTGACCGATCATTCCTATGGGAGCTATATGATATAGTCAACCGATTTCAATAAAATTTGACACAGTGCTTAAATACCTTAAAAAAGATATGAATGCCAAATTTATTTCAAATATCTTTACAAACAAACAAAACACATCGAATTTTGTATAAAAAACGTGTTTTTGGACCGATTGGTCCTATGGGAGCTATATGATCTAGTCAAACGATTTGGATTAAATTTGGTACAGTGCTTAGGAACTATAAAATACTCACGAATATCAAATTTGGTCCCAATATCTTAACAAACAAACGAAACACAACAAATTTTGTTAAAAAATCGATTTTTTGGAAGATCGGAACTATGGGAGCTATATGATATAGTCAACCGATTTTGTTCAAATTTGGCACATTGCTTAAGTGGTCTAAAAAATTTCCAAACGCCAAATCTGGTTACGATATCTTAATTAAAAAACGAAATATAGCGAACTTTTCTTTAAAAAAGTTATTTTGGCCGATCGGTCCTATGGGAGCTATATGATATAGTCAACCGATTTTGATCAAATTTGGTAGAGTGATTGGGAACTATAAAAAACTTTCGAATACCAAATTTGGTTACGATATCTTTATAAACAAACGAATTATTCATCTAAAACGCTTTTTTTTTGTCGAGGCCGTCTCAAACACCCCTATGGGAGCTATATAATTTAACCCCGATATCAAAAAAATAAAATAAACTTGCCTCCTATGGAATAATATGGGATCTAATGTGAAAGTTTGGTAACTCTAGCTCTTACCATCTCTGAGATCTAGGCGTTCACACGGACGGACGGACGGACGGACGGACGGACAGACGGACAGACGGACAGACGGACATGGGTATATCGACTTCTCTATTCACCCTGATCATATATTAGGTAACTTTGGGGTGTCTCCGACGTCTCCTTCTATATGTTACATACATTTTCGGCTTGCACAAACTTAATATACCCTTAGTACCATACGGTACAGGGTATAAATATTCGATAATTAATCGCTACCTGAGTTCGCCAAAATCCGAGCGCCCAAAGCTTCTGAACTAACTAACAAAAACTTCGTAAAAGAAGCTACTTTAAGTTGCTGGGATCCGGAAAAATTGTTCAATCTTATTTATATTTGACTTCATTTATATTTACTCTATATAAGGCAGATACTTAAAGGCGAAAAGAATAACACTATCTACCGTCCAAAATCAAAATTAACTATATATTGATATATTACTTAAGACAAAAAAACGTTTAACTTATTTCACTTAACTTATTTAAGCCTTCAAAATTTTTCGTTTAGCTTAAAAATTCAGTTATAAATCGGAAATCGTTCTCAAATTTCAAATGAACGGCGCCAATTTTTCATGAAACGGTCCAAACATTTTTTTGGCATCTGATTTAAAATACATTTTTGCTTAATTTACGAATTTTAAAAATATAATCTACCTCGTACCATAATTTTAATTAGGTAGGAGCTGTTTATAAATAAATAAATAAATAAAAATATAAATATAATCTTCTCAATCCTAGATATAAATATTATTATAATCCGGCTTAGGTCTCTCTAGTTTAAGCCTTTTTTAAATATTCATTTCTAAAAGTTAATTATTTTCGTAAATACTCACTCCCATTTTGGCCAACTTAATTGGAGCAACTACCTTTCACAAAACGAATTCAAAATTTGCATATAATACTTGGATGAAATAAATATCGTATCTTCAAAGCAAAGTGCTCAAAACTGACTCACTTAATCTGAGATATCGCTCAACGAACTTGTCTTAATTTGCGACAATATACCCACGTGTGTGTATAGATACATATATACATATGTAAGTATATATGTGAACCAGTGTGTGTATGTGTGGGAGTGTTCTGGCATTCTGAAGAGCCGAAAGCAAATGAGAAACGTAATTGCAACCCAACCACACACATTACACTACTACCAATGCAGAGACAACAATTCTCGGCCTACAAACTAAAAACCCATTTACATGGTCTCAGTTTTAAGAGGTTGTTAGTTTTTATGGATACTCTATAGGCCAGGTGCGGATCTAGGATTTGGTTTTGGAAGGGTTCCCAACTACGAAGTGTGTGTATATGAGAGCTCGCTTCCAACTTTTAAGAGGAGTACGGATACGAAAACCCCTCTTCCGTGGATTCCGCCACTGCTGTAGGCATTGGATCGAGGGTGGACAGCCAGATATAGAGCTATCAAATTTAAGCAAAGCTTGCGAAGATTATCGAATAATGTCAATTTCTTGCCGTCCTATTTGAAGGCAGGAAGTTTCTAATAAATTAAAAAAATTTAACACCATAGAAGAACTGTAAGAAACAAGTTTGGAAGTCGCCATTTAGACAGAAGCATTGAAATTCTTTTTGTTTTTTTTTGGAACAATAATTTTCAACACTTAATGATCATAATCTGTCTCGCGGAGAGTCAGTAATTTAAGATTAAATATGAAAAAAACTTTTTTCAAAAGTACTTGTAAGTCCAAAAAGATTTATTTTAAAATTATTTTATTGAATAGAATTAGTTTTAAAAATTTTTATGCTGATGTATTTTTATTAAGTAATAAATACCCTTTAGATTTGTACCTCTATCGAAAGGCTTTATTGGGATTCTACAGTATTAAGCCTTATGCTAATATATCTATTATTATAGCCCTAGAAATACGCTTCCATTTTGTCGTGTCTTACATCTTTAGAAACCTCGGAATTGTGGAAAAGCGATATCCATTCACGAATCACGATTGAAATTTATACGCCAAAACAATTATCGAACGAAAGTAAGGGCGATCCTAAGCGCATCTCGGAATCAAGATAAAGATTTATCCTGCAATTTAATAATTTTCGAATGATAATTTAATCGTGGCGATCCTAATCAGATCTCGAATGTCATGTGTATGACGTATTATTATTAAAATATCTTTAGATATGCGCACGCATTTATAGAGATTATTATAAGGTGTCTGGAAAAAACCAACTCTCAAGAAATGCTTTTATTCGAATCACATCGATTTTTTCCAAAGCAGGCTTAAAGATTTTTCGGCAAATCAGGTTCTTGAAATGGGAATTTAGCTAAGAACGACAATTTTTGTTGCTAATACTTCAAGTTGAAAATAATTAAATCATACTGCAGAAAGTCTTGTAGGATTGGGAACTATAATACTAGTTCTTTTTTATTTATTTAAATATTTATTATAATACAATAGCAATACTATAACTAATAAAGCAGTAGAGCAACGAGGAACAAGACTTAAGACCCTATAAAGCTGATAGATTCCATTGACTATTTTACATAATTTTAGGAAATTGAATATAGTCTCGATATTGGTTTTGAACTAGTTCTTTTTACTATGTACTATACTTTAAAGAAGTGCTTCCTGTGAGCATTTATGTATTTTAATGTTTTTTTCTATAATATAAAATTAATTTTGGCCTTTAAATATTTTATTATTATGTCATTAAACGAATTATGTAAAATTAATTGAGTTTTTTGGGTTTTATTACATTTAAAAAATATCCTTGTATAAGCAAATGATTTGTAATAAATTAATTTCATAATATCATCAGCTGAGTTTCAACAATATTACTACTAATATAAAAACTTCTTTTATGAGTTTCATAAAAAAATATATATACAACTAGGATATTTCTATTTAGATGCATTTTTTTAAATGTTGTTCGCCTAGATCTTAGCACGGTCTTAAAGACGTAAGGACTGTAACTGTCCCATAGCTACCAATAGTATAAAGAGTATTCGTTAAAAAAAAAGATGACGCCAGCAGAAAATTAGAAAAAAAACCTGCTAGCTACAAAATATTTCTTAACTTTGGTCATCTAGTAACTTACAGTATTAATGTTTTCATATAAAGATTTAAGATGATTTTGTTTTATGATTACTTTTTTAATTTGAAGAACTCTAAAACTGAGACTGCTCAATTGCTACGAGTATCTTTTGTTGAGCTTAAGAAGTAATCTTGAGTTGTTTCAAAACGGTTCGCTTGACATATAAACTGTACCAAGATTCTGAATTCGAAAATTTGCTGTAGGGAGATTATAATAATTATTGAAAATGTTTTCAAAACCAGAAAAATGTGTTCTATACTAATTATACTGATTAGCTTAGGCGTAGCGCTGCTTGCCAGATGTGGAAAACTGGGCTTTGTGACGTATAGTCGCTGATGATAAAAAATTTATGGGACCAAGGAAAAAAAATGTCATGGAGACTACTTGTAGCTGCTTTAGTAACGGCTGTCCAACCTATTATTTCTGAAAAACCAAACACATGCTGTGTATTTCGTAGGATCGTTGAGCTTTCTCTGAGGAGTTCTCTACCGATAGTAAAGAAAAGCTACATTTTGTACACTGGAATTCTTCTTGCTTAAAGTTTTAAGGACCATCCAAAAAGTCTAAAACCAAAGAGGTGAACTAAATCTGAGGTAGTACCTCGAATTCCAACTGTCGTACAAAACCAAATGTATAAAAAATTTTAAAAGAAAAATTTGAGCTATTTTCTTATAGGAAAGCCTTGACAGTTCTCAATTTGGGCGGCACTGCGTTCCAAATTTTTTTCCTTTTTGGTACTACTCCAGGGAGCTTAGGACATCTACAAGAACTTTCCACCGGATCGTCGGAAATATTTCCTGTTTTAGTTTCAGTAATCGTTTTTGTGAATCAGTCCAACCGGTGATTGGCCGGATGCGGCCTATCCCACCATCGGGGATTGACGTCTCTATAGGATCTGAGTGCGTTTTGAAAACAAATTTGTGGATTTTGTGATCAAATTAAAAGGTGCCATTTCTTATATTATTCAAAATCTTTATTTATTTATCAAAATCTATTTTAGCGCCTTCAAAGTAATCGCATTAAACTTGCAATAAACTTATGTCAACGAATTTTTCAGTTATCATAGCTCTTGGCGAAAACCTCCTTTGGAATGGCCTTCAAAGTCTTCTGCGATTCAATTTCTATCGCGTCAAAATGGTGTCCCCGGAGTGGTCTCTTGAGTTGGCTGCGTAGCCATAAGACGGTGCCGATGAATAAGCCGGTTGCGAAACAATATTTCTTGAATTTTTGACGAAATGCCGACGAAGAACCTGTGCGATGTGATATTGAAAATTTATTGTTTTTGGAATCATTCGAGATTGGACGCTTCTCAAGCCTAATTCGTCATTCAAAATCGTTTGCACCGATCCATATAATATGCCCAAACAATTAGCGATGTCTCTAATAATTCAACGATTTCCAAGCACAATTTCTTTGAATTGCTTCACGTGATATTCATCAGCCGATGTTTTTGGCCAATAAGATATCACATTCTTTTCGCGGCCAGCATTGAACTCGATGAACGTCGTGTTCTTTGAAAATAGACTCCGATTCCCAAAGGCTACCTTTAGCCATGCCGTAAATAAAATTTAATGCAACTTCTTTGCCTAATAATTTTAAACATCATAAAAAATTTCGGATTTTACTTTTAGCACATATAAATGAATATTTTGAGGTGAAATTTCTCGAACAATGCTGCCAATTTATAGAAAGAAAAAGGTTTTTGAAGAATAAATAATAATTGACCTTTTAATTAGATCACATTAGTATATATAGAGCCATACGAACAAAATTAATGGGAGCTGAGCAGGACGCGCCTGTTGCTACTCTAGATAGAATTTAATAATACTTTAGCATGAGTAATAATTGTGCATTTAGGATTCACAGCTAGTTCAAGCGGCTTATGTGCCATAGCGTAACTTCAAATATGACAAAATAAAACTTGCCTAGCGGAGAGGTTAACCGTGATCTTGAAGGTTCCTCCAGGGCGAAACTTGGCCATTGCACTTTCGGTTGAATTGACCCCTGCGAGAATTCCTAATATGAATCACTCGTTCGTCTAATTTTTGGTAGCCGGGAATGGCGTTCGCGCCGTCCCGACATAATTTAATACATAAAAAAACAGTTTTGTAACTGATTGCTGATGAAACTCGTCAATCTGTCTGACCTTTGATTACGTACAGTCTCGTGGAAAAGTTAAAGAATTCTTTGGATGTCGTAGGCGAATGCTTTCCGTGAGATAAAAAATAGAAACCGCCCTTGATTGTGGGTTTTGAATCCCACGTTAAGCATGGTCCTTTCCCTAATTTTTCCTGTCTATTCTATATCCTTATTCCCATTGTCGGTACCACAAAGAGCCTAAGAGCTAGGTCCCAACTGCCGCCTTAACCTAACTCCCTTTTTTTGAACGAAAATAAAATATTTACCTATTAAATAATAAAATTCGTCGAAATTATGCGATTTCTTCTCACTAACTCAAGCAGTGACAAGCAGTGTAAATGGAGCTTATGTAACAAGCTGTCGTTAGAAAGAGGCGGCGAGAGAGCTGCAGTGGTATGCGTAAGTTGCTACACTTCCATGTGTGCGTGTGTGTGTGTGTGTGTAGGCCTGTTGGATTTGTGGTGTAAATCTGAAGGCTGCTGGCGCTCTCTCTCTTGCTTCTCCCTCTCTTGCTCCTCTCTCTGGCTGGCTGGCTGGCTCTGTGGCTGCTGCTGACGTTTTGATAATGATAATGATGAGGCTGATTTAGCTCACACAGACACACACACTTGCACCCACACACCCACACAGACACATTGTTGTTGTTATTGCTGTTGTTGTGCTTGCCATTGTTTGTTGGGTGTGAATTTTCATTTCAATTATGGAAATACGACAAGTGAGTACAACAAAGCGGCATATACTGCTTGCCCCACACTCCTCATGCCGCCCTCCGCCCATGGGCTTCACGCCATTTTGTGAAACAATGGAAAATGCAGCAAGCAACCGCAGCAATTTGTGGCACACACACACGCACACACAGACACACAGCGGCAAGTTGCCGCGGAATTTTGCAATTTGCGCATAATAATCATGATAATAATAATCTCACACTCACACATGCATGTTGCATGCCCCTTAGGGCAGGGCGTTGGCGCAAGTACAAAAAAAAAAAAATGGGGAAAAAAATGAGAATGTTGACAAAATGCGGCAAGAAAAAAAAATACCAAGAAAAAAAGTCAACTTCAACGTTGTGTAATTCTAATGGCAGAGTGTGTGTGGCAGAGTGTGTGGCAGTGTGTGTGTGTGTAGCAGTATGTGTGTGTGGCAGTATGTGTTATATGTCTGGTTAATTGTGGTGGCAGCCCTTAGTTGCAGAGGGGGTTGGGTTGGGATGACTTGGTTTCTGTGGTTGGGGTCTCCTCTGTGGCTCGTTTCTCTCGTTTACTCCCCACTTGTGAGAATTGCGCAATTTTCAATTATTTCTTCTAAGTTTTTTTTTATTTTTAATTTCAATTTATTTTTTTCCCTATTCCAGTTTTTTGCCTTTTTGTGGCTTTTGCTGCATTTTGTGACATGTAAGCGCAATGAGACCCGTCAAAGCTGATGAGGCTCTTCTCTCTGCTCTGCTCCTGGGTCGGGTCTGCCAGAGAGAGAGATCCTTGCAGAATTTTACATAATTATAAGCTGCAATTCATGCATTCATTCAAGGCAGTTGCGAGAGGTAAAAATTATTATAATTATGTGCGCCTAAAATTATGCAATGGTCTGATTATGCATTTCATACGGCATATAATTAACGTGTACGGGAAATCTTAATGCGGACATGAAGAAAACGCTTGACTGGCCTTTGTCTGCAAGGAGTTGGTTGGGATGCGTTGGGCTTAATGTAAGCTGGGCTTAAAGGCGGTTTTCGCAATTTATTTTAGAGAGAGATTTAAGCAAAAGATTTATAATTATATTAAAATTATGATAATCTTGAGACAAAAGATATGACTGGATAACTCGGTGAAGATTTTTAAAATTCCACTGACTACATTTCTGGAAATATATAAAACATAGCGAAAGAGACTTGGAACCCAAACAAAAAATTAATTAATCTGTTTGAAGAGCTAGATCTTGGTATATGCGCTAGGATTGTTAGGTTAGGTTAGGTTGTATTTCAGCTCAGGTAGTGACTGAGATCACCGAGAGACCATAAGGTCCATTGTGTTACCTAATTAAAAGAAGGGGAGGAAAGGTATTGAAACAAGGAAGGAATTGTGGAGGAGCATCAAAAATTGTACATACCTAATCGCCAAAGTCTCTCATGTTGCAGAACCGTTTTGAGCATTCGACGAAACAGCCAGATCTGCTATGTGTACATAGGCTAGACCACCCAAATCCTCAAAGAACGGTTTACCCAGAAACTGAGTTTGTCTTCTAAGAAGCGCTGGACAGTCGCATAGCAGGTCTTGGATGTATTTTGTCTCTTCCTCATCTCTGCAGCTGCGGTAGAAATCGTGTTGGGGAACGTGCAACCTTTTAGCCAATTTACCTATGATGCAGGGCACCGTTACAACGACTACCACCATCCTAGATCCTAGTCGTGCTTTTATAAAAGCGCTGCAGTTCAGACGTTCGCTTTGGATCATATCTCGGCCAGAGTGCTCGGAAGATGCAACAACCGGACACCATGTCCCATTGTCTTGCCGCCAGAGCTGTAGCCGTCTCCCTGATTTGCGATATGACGTCCAGTAATGGTCTCTTTATGTCCGCAACCACAAGGCTAGCTGCCAGCGCTGAGTCGTTCCTGACGCACTCGATCGCCGACTCGTTACCAGGGACACCTGAGTGACCCGGAACCCAGCAGAGGCTTATTGAGTGGCGATGGATGCGGTAGATCGTGTTATGGGAACAGTTTACTTTTTATGGTATGCAATGACAGAGCTTTAATAGCAGCCTGACTATCGAGAAGAATTACAATGTTTCTTGGAACAGACTGCGTATATCTCCCCTTGAAAAACGCTACACCAGTCGGGGAAACGTAATAAATGGTTCGTCGAAATATCTTCAGAGAAGATGCCTGCTCAGTATATAGTAGATCGTCAGCTCATTCCATTTTAAGGGCGTTCTGTGAATCCAATCTTCCCATCTTCCTAAGCCTTCTTCACTGATTTGACAGAAGCACTTCCCTGAAATAAATTTAACGTAGTAGGCTCTGTTCAACATTTGTTCAAGTGTCAAAGTCGATATGTTTAATCGAATTTTCGCAGAGCTCAGTCGTTGTCTAGAATTCATTTGGAACAGACCTAAATATCACAAAATTTTAAATTAGTAGTTACACAAAAAAAAAAAAAAAAATTTTTTAGTAAACATACACTGATAAAAAAAAAAGCACAAACGCGTAAGTAAAAAAATTTTTTTTGTTTTTATTAAAACTAATGTTTGATATTTTAGTTTGAATCTTTACCAGAAACAAAATCGAGGACTGGTACCACGCAACCGCGTTTGAGAACCCTGACCGCCGCAGCGTGACTCACGCGGACGGCGTGCAGTTTGGCATGGATACGATTTTGTTTCACTAGAGAATTACAGATGAAGTATAAGAACTAGCAAAAGTTTGCACTTATATTTTTTATTAAATAATTCAAACGAACTGGCAGAGATGGGGCATGCTAACATATTTTATACAGAATAAATAAAAGTAACTCAACCACAGAATTGTTGTTAAACGTTCTTCGTAGTAGTCTTAGGATCTCTCGTGGTACTCTTTCCTTCAACTACGCCCCACACGTAGTAGTCGAGAGGATTGCAGTCTGGGCTGGACGGTGGCCACAAATCTGGGGACCAGTGGTGATGCATATTCTCGTACAGCCAAGCCTGAGTCTTTCTGGACTTGTGAGCTGGTGCAGAGTCCTGCTGAAACACGTATTCTCTTGCAGCGGTCACTCGGTCTATCCAAGGCTTCACAACTGATCTCAGTACTTCGATATATCCTTCGGCGTTCAACCGAAGCCCCTGCTCGAAAAAATGGGGTGGCATGATGTCCCCATCACTGCTTACGACACCCAAAACCATGACTGAAGCAGAAAATTTCGTGTGCATGGCAGTGGGTCCTTGTTCAGGATCTTGGCAGATCCATCGATCATTCTGACGATTTACTATTTTATCTTGAATGAAATTTTTTTCGTCTGAAAAAAACTTGAGGTAGCCGGCGCTCTTGTGCTTGATGTCATTTAAGAGTGCTTGACTCTTAACTCTTCGATCTTCTTTGTTTTTGTCAGTCAACAACTGACGATTTCTGAGGACATAAGATCTGTAACCAAGATCTTCGTGCACCGTCAGACTGATTGTTGACCGCGCTACGCCCATATCTTTAGCTAACTTGTTCATACTGCATCCCAGATCGGCGTCAATCTTCTTTTTCAATTCATCGACAATTTCTGAAGTTCTTTTTCGGTCGGATCGTTTATTGTGGCTTGCTCGCTCTGAAGAAACCTCGTCATTCTTTTCAGCATCTCGAAACTTCTTGGTCATTTCATAAACTTGTGTTTTTCCTGCGGTGTTTTCCCGGCGCGTAGTGACTCCATTATCGCTGCCCTGCAGTCCTGTTCTCGGCTCATCGTTGCGCGTTATCAATCTAGTCTACTCTTTTGTATTTATAGTATGGTTTTTAATTAAAGAGTGGTTTTTCCAACTAAAATTTTGTACTACAAATTATTTTTTTTTCTGAGTATCGTAGTCAGAACATCAGAACCAAGTTCTACATCAAGAGTAAAATGCTAACGCATCTTCTTTTAAGATTTGCAAAATTAGTAAATAACACATAAATTAATCAAAAGGTATTCACGCTTAAGCCTGTGCAACTTTACTACAGCTCAACGCTAAGCTAGCCTGAATACCCTAATTGTATTGATAACAAATGACTGCTTAACTGCTTTTCCATCCCAAAGCCTACACAAATAAACAAAAAAAAAATATAAAGTGCAAATATTTTCCAACAAAGAAATCGCAAGAAATTTATTTCCATGCGAAAGATCAAAGAAATTTTTTTCAATTGTTGCCATTTGCCAGCAGCTCAACATAGTGGGCGTGGGCAGGGGGCTTATGCGGATGTCTTTCTTGGGGGTAGCTGAGGCACAAACTGCTTAATACCAAATGTAGCAATTATATATTTTTTTTACCATTGTTGTTGTTGTTATTTTTGCTACACCAACAACAAGTAGACCAAGCGAACGACTCCTCATCATCATCATCATATTCATATTTATTCATTTTTTCATTTACACATTTTAATTTTAATTCTGCACCAAAGCGGCAAATGTCTTTACCCCCTGAATACCCCTCACCCAACCGCCGTCCGGGGACCGGCTTAACTCATTTCCTAGAACAATGGCGCTGCTTTGGAGCATTACCCGCATATTGCAGCGACCGCCAGCAGCAGCCGCCTCATAATCCGTCGCCTACCAGAGAGCTGGGGGAGTGGCAGAGTCCTGTGCTTTGCATTTTCCACTTTTGCTCAGTTGCTTTATATGGAAATCAGCATATACTACACTTAGTCCTTTTTTTGTTGTCGTTGTTGTTGTTGTTGTTCTTGCTGTTGATTTTTAATGAAGTACTTTTTCATTATATACATACATATATATACCTCTAAGTAGATAGCCATGCATATGTAGTAGTTATACATATATACATATATACTATATATGTCTTATATAAGTCTTACTTTGTTTTTTGTTTTATTTTTTTTTAGACATTTCTTATAATGTCTATTTTAGTTGCTGCTTATGTCTTTTCTTGCAAATGCTTCTCAAGCGTCTCCTCCTGCTCCTGCTCCCCCCCCCCGTCTACACACACACATACACAAGTGTCCATATAAGTGTTGTCTTCTCTCTGTTTGTGTGTGCGTTTGCACTTTATAAATGTTAGTGTGTGTGTGTATCTGTGTGTTTGCTCCAATTGTTGCTAAGTGAAAGAGTGGTAGCACAATAGAAGAGAGAGAGAGAAGAAAGCGCTTAATTTTCCGTAATCTTAAAAGACTTTTTTTTTGCCATCTATCAGAATAAAAGCTTTATAACAATAGATCAACGCTGATTTGGAACCGAAATAACTTTGTGCTCAACAGATTTAGTTAAGATATCTAAGAAGGCGCAGGACGGTCAAGCCGGAGACCAGGAAATCCATCATCGAGTCACGAGCAATGGCGCAAAACAGAGATCATTGGAAATCCTTTGTTAATAACTTATATGAATGACTACGTTTATAATTTGTTTAAGTTATGATTATTGATCTAAGAATATTTGAAATATATTTTAATTCCAGCGAAATGATGAGATAAATGACGACGATTTGAAGCAATTCTTTTCGAAAATATTTATTATGAAAATTAATTAGAATCGAATTTAATTTATTAATCGAGATGATGAAAATTTCAACAAATGAATGCAAACTCAATGGGTATAGCTAGATTATGAACCAGCTGCCATCAATCATGAAGAAAGCGATTAATTTTCAGTAATATTAAAAGACCTTTTTTTTTGCCATCTATCAGAAAAAAAGCTTTATGCAATAGGATCAACGCTGATTTGGAACCAAGAAATCAGTTTCAGTCGAGATATCAAAATTTTTTTTTTAAATAACTAAATTCCTACGAGATCATGAAATAAATGACGACGACTTGATGCATATCTTCATAAAAAGATTTATAATAAAAATCAATTAGAATCGAGATGATAAAACTAAATGATAAAGATTTGAAACAATTCTATATATTTGGAAAGATTTATTATAAAAAAAATGGCGGACGTAAAGTCGGGCGCGGACGACTTTAGGATACCATGTACCACTAGCTTGTAATAAAGTCCGATTTCTTCACAAAAAACCAAAAACAGAAGAATTTTTAGGCAACAATTTTTTTTTGACCGATCGTTCCTATGGGAGCTTTATGATATAGTCAACCGATTTCAATAAAATTTGACGCAGTGCTTAAATACCTTAAAAAAGATATGAATGCCAAATTTATTTCAAATATCTTTACAAACAAACAAAACACATCGAATGTTGTATAAAAAACGTGTTTTTGGACCGATTGGTCCTATGGGAGCTATATGATCTAGTCAAACGATTTGGATTAAATTTGGTACAGTGCTTAGGAACTATAAACTACTCACGAATATCAAATTTGATCCCAATATCTTAACAAACAAACGAAACACAACAAATTTTGTTAAAAAATCGATTTTTGGAAGATCGGACCTATGGGAGCTATATGATATAGTCAACCGATTTTGTTCAAATTTGGCACATTGCTTAAGTGGTCTAAAAAATTTCCAAACGCCAAATCTGGTTAGGATATCTTTATTAAAAAACGAAATATAGCGAATTTTTCTTTAAAAAAGTTATTTTGGCCGATCGGTCCTATGGGAGCTATATGATATAGTCAACCGATTTTGATCAAATTTGGAACAGTGATTGGGAACTATAAAAAACTTTCGAATACCAAATTTGGTTACGATGGCTTCATAAACAAACGAATTATTCATCTAAAACGCTTTTTTTTGTCGAGGTCGTCTCAAACACCCCCATGGGAGCTATATAATTTATCCCCGATATCAAAAAATAAAATAAACTTGCCTCCTATGGAATAATATGGGATCTAATGTGACAGTTTGGTAACTCTAGCTCTTACCATCTCTGAGATCTAGGCGTTCATACGGACGGACGGACGGACGGACAGACGGACAGACGGACATGGGTATATCGACTTCTCTATTCACCCTGATCATATTTTAGGTAACTTTGGGGTGTCTCCGACGTCTCCTTCTATATGTTACATACATTTTCGGCTTGCACAAACTTAATATACCCTTTGTACCATACGGTACAGGGTATAATCATTTAGACATGATACAAAAATTAGCAGTTTCAGTTGAGATATCAAAAAAGTTTTTACAAATAATAAAATTTCAGCAAGATGACGTACTCTTCAAATTTTATTTGAAAAGATTTTTTGTAAAAATCAATTTGAATCGATATGACAAGAATCTAAACAAATTAAAGCAAATTCTGTCCAATGGATACGTAAGATTAGGAACTAGCAGCTCCCAATTATAATAACTAAAAAAAAAGACACTTCATTTTATAAAGTTTGAAAATTTTAACAATGCTTTTAAAAGAATTCTCCAAGAATTAGAAAATCATTTGTCATCGTTTTAAAGTATATCCTTAATTAGCTGTTGTTAGTTGAAGCATTATCTCTTCAGTCTAATTATTGCAATCGTTTATAGATATCTTTTATCGAAGCTCTACGCCAACTTTTAATATCTTCAAGCTGCATTTATCTTTGCTACAAATTATCTAAATGTGTCTCCCATCAACTCTCAACTGGTTCAATAAAAATATCTTATCAGAACATGGAGCTTATCATTGTATCTACTGCAGAAAAGAACTATTTCAAAATGCGTCATCTTTTAATGTCTTCTAGCTACTTTACAAGTTATCAAGAAGCATCTTAAATTAACTTTCACAATTTCATAGAACTTGTTCAATGAAAATATCTTATCAGAGCACCAAGCGTATCATTGTATTTAATTTCTGCAGAAAAAACGTGATTTCAACGTATGTCATCTTTTGACATCTTCCAGCTACATTTATCTTTGCTACAAATTATCTGAATGCATCTCCCATTAACTTTCAAAATTTCATAGAACTGGTTCAATGAAAATATTTTATCCGAAGACTAAGCTTATCATCCTGCAATAGTTAGAAAACGCGATTATAAGAATCTCAGCAAAGCTGGATAATAGCTTTCTAAAAAAAAAATTTAATGTCTCTGGAGCTTGTAATCTAAAATTTATATTTACATATAGTTCATATAAGAAGTAAGTCCGAATAAATTATTTTTAGTTTTTCCATCAAAAATCTCAAAAGTTCGAACTGAATTTCGGACAAGATTGTTCACAGAATCGTGTCAGAAATTCACTTTACTCTTTATTGTATATCTTTTTGATGCAACGAATTTCAGAAGGTGTCGAACTTAATTGTGCAGAAAATTGGTGCAATTTTTGTATGACAGCTATACGAAAAAGAGAGTCCATTTTATTTAAACTACGCTGAAATGCTTAGTCTAAAATAAAATGCATCCATGGGACTTTCTTACAAGATTCCTATAAATAAAATCAAATATCTTACTGCATATAAATATGTATATATATTAGGGTGGCCATTTTTACAACACCTCACGATTTTAATAACCCCACTGCCTGAAATGTTTCGTTTTTACCCGCTACTTTGACCTATTTTCGTGTACATCAAATACTTTCGGATCGTCTTTAAATTATACAGGCTCTATATGGATATCGTCGATTTAAAAATCTTTATATCAGCGGCGACCACTCTATTGTATATACGAGTATTCTTGTAAATATGTTTTTTTCCGAAAATAGATCCCTTTGATTATAATTCGTTTTTATTTTCTTTTTTAATGTACATATAGATCAAGATTAGTGGGAGGTAACTATATAACACTATATTACATTATAAACAAACTATTTGAAAAAAAAAAAACAGACATAAATTTGGTCACTATATTGACAAAAAAGAAAAAAAAGAATTTTCTGCCATGTTTTTTGTATTTTTTTGTTCTTTTTATTAAACTACACATTTGTGTGAAGTTTGTTCAAAATTGGTACACTATTTCGTATAGCTGCCATACAAAAATTAAAACCAACGCGCTCTTTTTCATATATAAAATGTAGCTGAGCATTGCGTCGCCTTCTAATTATTGAATCATGAAATAACTTACTTTCTTCTCTATTTCTTTGCAGAGATCTGATGCTGAGCACTTGGTAAGTTAAAAGCCACAAATTTACTCCTAATTAGTTTATTTACTTCAATTAAGTAATTACAAATCTTCAAGCCACATTGCTTTGTTCTAGAACTATGCACAAAATCCAATTTTCTGAAAATTCCAAATTTGGTACTCACAATAATTCCAATTATATGCCATTTAGTTTTATTTTCTTTGTTCCTTCGAATTGCCGGAATTGCACTTAACTTCCCGTCTCTTATCCCATTTGGGCACTTGACGTAGTGCCGAGTTCCTTACATTGTTTATAATATTCAGCAACTGTTGTTTTTTTTTTGGTTCTCTAATTTTCTTAGACTGGTTCACACCTTCAGAGTCTGTGAGAGCTACCTAACCTAATCTGTGCACAATAAGCAACGCTTTAGCAGTCCTAAGCTGGTTCCAACCTACCTTCTTCACACTTCTAAGCCCTTCGATCTGTTTATTATTTATTCACTGCCACTTCTAGGGGCAGGGGATTAGGTGAGAGGCCTGGAAATGGCACATCTTCTGAGTCAGTTGTTTGCTCTCAAAATATAATATAATTACAAGTAATTGAAAGGAACTCTGACGTAGACATGGCACACACACAGCTGATGATCCCATTTAGAGAACAGAGAGAGAGAGGACAATGCTTGTATGGAATGTATGCATGTCCTGCCATGTCCGGAGGTCTGACAACTGTTGTGTAAATATTTTGACAGAAGAATGCCAAAAATTTGCGCACAAATACAATCTTAAGGACATATGAAAAGGAGTAAGCGAAAGAGATGACAACGAGGACATGAGACATCAACGGCAGGCAGCCTGTTGAATTTCAGTGAGTCATGCAGGACAGGAAGGACAAATGCTGAGCAGGTAATGGATACAAACGACTTCTCTTGGGGTTCGAGGTATCTTCTGACATAAATATCACACAAGTGGAATAAAAGTTTGTGGATAAGGAATGAATGAATTTGGAGTTGTGGTTGAAAGTTTGAGATTCGGGCTTGGCTCAAAAGTTAGTATGTTATGGAAGATGTCTTCTGAAATTAAATACTACGTGGAGCACATTTTTACATCTCTGAAGGCAGAAAGCGATTTTTAAGGCTTGAATTAATTCTGTCAAGGCTTCGATAGGATTATCAACCGGCCAGATGTTCTTAAAGGCGGCCAGTATTATTCGTCTTTAAATTTTTTTCGGTAATAGGAACTGCGTGCAAATGTCGAGGCCCGTTTTTCTCTTGACGGCGCTTCATCTATAAAAAGCTTAGATTACAAAAAAGGTGATCTAGGATAAACTTAAAAATATACCACCGAGGAGATTGTTGCTCTCAATCAAGTTTTCGTAGTAGCCATTTTCAGACCTTCCTCTCGTTGTTCGTTTTTTTGGAAAAGTTCGTCTCTCTGAAAAGTACTTGGAAGAAGTTTTTTTTGTGTCCGTAGAGGGCTTAGGGAAGATTAAATGTGCTTTTCGGGCTATGGGGGTATGTACATCGTGTTTTTTTAGAGGTTCACAACTTTGAGTTGGCAACATTGCTTTATCTGAGAACTCAATTAACAGTTGATAGTTATATATTGATGTATATCTCGAGCTTCAACTTCCAGTTCTATTTATTAGAAAATTTATAGCCTTTTCGAAAATTTGGATTATATTAGCGTCTTCAAAGAGTTGCTTGAAGGAAACTGAAAAAATTTTATAAAATTCAAAATCTTTCTCTCAATTGGTATCATACTATCGCTATTAAAGAGTCTTTTAAAAGAAACTGAAAAATCGCACCATTCATTATTACGTTCCAAAAAGCAGGTTCCAGACTTATGTGTACTTGGATGTAGTTATGTACTTATTATATGTACTTGCAAATTCTTCGCTGTTTACACTGTGACCAAAAAAAACCTTGTATTGACTTTTAGAGCGCTTCAATTACCCCAATTCCAGAGATAACTTCATAAGCTAGAGATGGGGATAATAGAAGTAGCAGTAGAGTTATTAAAACCTACAAAAATTGAGTGAGAAATAGAGAATGGGATGGATGACGCTTGTATCATAAGCGCTCCCTTGACACTTTGAGCCAGGTCGGTAACCCCCTTAGGAATGCGGTTTCAATAACCAGATTTGGCGTTTGGAAATTTTTTAGACCACTTAAGCAATGTGCCAAATTTGAACAAAATCGGTTGACTATATCATATAGCTCCCATAGGTCCGATCTTCCAAAAAATCGATTTTTTAACAAAATTTGTTGTGTTTCGTTTGTTTGTTAAGATATTGGGACCAAATTTGACATTCGTGAGTATTTTATAGTTCCTAAGCACTGTACCAAATTTAATCCAAATCGTTTGACTAGATCATATAGCTCCCATAGGACCAATCGGTCCAAAAACACGTTTTTTATACAAAATTCGATGTGTTTTGTTTGTTTGTAAAGATATTTGAAATAAATTTGGCATTCATATCTTTTTTAAGGTATTTAAGCACTGTGTCAAATTTTATTGAAATCGGTGGATTACACCACATAGGAACGATCGGTCAAAAAAAAAATGTTTGCTTAAAAATTCTTCTGTTTTTGGTTTTTTGTGAAGAAATCGAACTTTATTACAAGCTAGTGGTACAGGGTATCCTAAAGTCGTCCGCGCCCGACTTTACGTCCGCCATTTTTTTAACTAAGTAAAGGGTGCAATTTTTAAATATATAACTTTGTTGAAGACTTCTGATCTGCCCTCTGCTTGAAGCGATTGGCAATTAAGAAGATGATGGAGCAAAATTTTCGAAGACGGTGTGCTTTCGACTGCATTATATTTTTAAAACTTATACCTAAAGTTACAAAAGATATTCAAGTTTCTACAAGTTCATAATGTATTTAAAATATGGAATTTAATAAATTGTTTATTTTTAAGTTTTAAACATTTTTTTATACCCTGTACCTAGGTTCAAAGGGTATACTAGATTTGTGCGGTGTATGTTACGGACAGAAGGAGGTATGGCAGGCTCCAAGTCTTTTATACCAAAATGCTTATCATAATTTCGGGTAGCGATTGACCCATGTCCATCTGTCCTTCGTCCGTCTATATGAACACCTAGATCTTGAAGATTATTGGAGCTAGAGATACGAAACTTTACCACGTGACGCGTATATCTCCTGAGAAGATGAAGTTTGTTGAATCATGTCAATATCTTCCCCCGTTCGTTCGCGTTTCTTTCTCTCCTTGCCGATAAACTGCGTCAATAATTGACTCTACGTAATTATGGTAATAAGCGACCAAGGATTACAATTTTTGTGTGGCTCTAAGGAACAAATCTACATCAAAATTTTATTGATGCAGACCCCTTAAACCCACAATCGATTTACTGTGTTTTCGCCTACACCCCTCAACATATAAACTTAATATTTACCCCATATACTTAAAATTTATTTTTTGACGAAACTCTCGATTTTCATCAAAATCGGTACAAATTTGCAGAACTTTTATTTTGATAACAGATTTTGAAACTTATTCTTTTATATGTGGGTATATACATATATTATATTTTAATTTTAATATCTTTCTATATATATTATACTTATATGAAATATATTACAAGCCAAAAGTCACAAAAAATGTTTTCCTTTTTTTTTCAATCAAATTTTAATTCGTGCTTTAAAATTTTGCAGATTCTCGATATAAAGAAAAAAACATCTTCGGATGAATCAATTATAGATTGTCAATGTACAGATTGATCCTATATGTATAATTGACTCATCAGACGATCCTAAGGTCATCATTTCCGCGCCCAAGCACTCCCTAGTTTTCCATGCTCTATCTCAAGAATGGCGATAATAGTGGCCGAAACCGATTATCTAGAGAATTTGATCAACTATAATAAATTGACGTGTAAATCGCTGAAATTAGAGACTTTGTTGCATTTGCAGATAGTCGAATAGGAACTTCAAGTCAATAAAAAGATTAGATTGCAACTATTAATCGATTAAGAATATTCCGAATCTAATCGTATGAATTTTTGCGTCTAAAGTAGTTCTACAAGACCTACATGCAGCCCCAATATCCTTAAAAAAAGCAAGAATAGGAACTTAAAGTCAATTGAAAGATTAGATCCTAACCTAATAGATCTTATAGACTTTTTCATCTAGAGTATGTTAGTTTTAAAAAGCGAAAAGAAAACTCCCAAAAATTGCCAACCCGGATTCGAGCTGTTGCTAAGCCTGCCTTCAACATGCAGCCCCAATATCCTTGGCCTTGGCAAGCATCTGATACCAAAATAGGCAGGAAGAGGAACTTCAAGTCAATTAAAAGATTAGATCGCAACTATAAATCGAAAAAGGATTTCCCGATTCTATCCAAATAGACTTTTGCATCTAAAGTAGTTCTAAAGTTAGTTTTCGGAAAAAAAAACCTCCCAAAAATTGGCAACAACACTTTTTCGAACTGTTGCTAAGCTATTTCCTGTTACATGCCGCCCCAATATCCTTAAAATATGCAGGAATAGGAAATTGAAGTCAATTGAAAAATAATATCCTAACCTAATAGACCTTATAGACTTTTGCGTCTAAAGTTGTTTTGAAAAGCGATCATTCTTTCCGAAAAGAAAACTCCTAAAAATTGCCAACCCGGATTCGAGCTATTGCCTGTTACATGCCACAGCCGCAATATCCTTGACCCCATGGATACAGGATAAATTTAATGCAACTGCAAGCAGTTGATGAAAAAATTTCCGGAATAGGAAGTTTATGTCAATTGAAAGATCACATCGAAACTATAAATCGAAAAACGATTTTCCGAATCTATTCGTATAGACTTTTGAGTGTAGACTATATTCTAAAAAGCGATCAAACCCCCAAAAATTGCCAACCCGGATTCGAGTTGTTGCTAAGCTTGCCCCAATATCCTTGACCCTGCAAGCAGTTAATGCCCAAACATGCAGGAAGAGGAACTTCAAGTCAATTGAAAGATTAGATGGCAACTATAAATCGAAAAAAGATTTCCCGATTCTATACATATAGACTTTTGCATCTTAAGTAGTTCTAAAGCTAGTTTTCGGAAAAAGAAACCCCCCAAAAATTGGCAACAACTCTTTTTCGAGCTGTTGCTAAGCTGTTGCCTGTTACATACAGCCACAGCCACAATATCCTTGACCCCATGGATGCAGGATATAATTATAAACAACTGCAAGCAGTTGATGCCCAAAAGGAATCAACATATTTTAACATTAATTTAAAGACCAGAAGAGTTTTTTGGGCGAGATGCGGCCGGAGGGTATTGCAAACAAGTTAAAAGTTGCGCACATAAATATGCAAAAAAAAGAAAGAAAGCAGAAAGCAGGCGAAGAGAGAGGCAAAGAAGAAGAGAAACGCATGCGAAAAAATAAAATGAAATAAGAAAAAAAAAAACGCGTGGTGTGTGTGCTTGACGAGGCCGCTATGAGAGCGTTATGCACACCGCATGCAAAATTGAAATATAATAATGAGGACGCACACACACACACAAACACACAGGTGTATTATATACACATATACATATGTATATATATATATATATGCATGTACATAAGCATATGCAAGCCACCCATTGGCGTCACGGGGCTGGCCGCCCACCTCGTTAACATGGTCGAGAAAGAGTGAAGAGAGTGGTGAGAGAGAGTGGAAAGAGAAACTGGCAGTAGGAGAGTGGGCTGGAGAGAGGCTGGTCTGGGGCAGGGGGCAGACCGCTCTTCGCACCTGCAGCGAAATGGAGTATTAAAAAATTATGCAAATGAATTCGTGTGTTCGTATTCGCGCTTGTTGTCCTTCAGCGCCACTCCCATCAAATGAGGGAGCAGGAGACGTCACCAGCTACAACAACAACACGCATTATGAATGTTGTAAATTAATTTCTGGCGGATTTTGCTCCCAAGTCTACTTGAAAAGACACGAGCTAAGTTAAGAGGGGCTGCTGCGGGTGGGTGGAGGAGGTGTTTCGGGTAACGCCGCTGCGCCTGGACAAATGCGTAAAAACAATTACGCTTTAATTGCAATGATTTCCCAGGAAACGTTCAGACGACGACGACGACGCATCCAAAATTAAGCTAAAAATCTGCGAGCTGCAAGAGATTCAGGGAGCGCTCCCACGAACACGCACACACACACACACACACACACACAGTTACCTACATATAAAAATAGTATAAAAAATATGTTTTCCACTGCTATTTTGGATACACTGTAAGCCAGCTAGATTTAAGGGTATTATGGGCAAGCAGTAGCAGTTGAGGACCTATACTCGAAAGGGAGACACAGGAAATTGTAATGATGATGAGTTGTTCCTTATAGCCAAAAAAAAAAAAACAGTCTGAACTTAAGCCTTTTAAGATTTACCATATGCCCGAAACTTGATGTAGAGATAACAAAACGAAAAAAGTTCTTTATCAAAATATTATTAATGGATTTTTTACAAATAAGATTATAAAAATCTTGAAATTATCTAAGATCTTAATATTTTTTTTTTAAATACTGAATATAAAAATTTTTCCCATATTTTTTTTTTTTTGAGATTTGAGAGTTCTTTTGAGACCAAAAATTTAACTATGAAAAAATAAAAATGAATTCGGGCAAATATGCGAAAAAATACAGTAACCATACAAAAGTAGGGGATTGGTTCTTCGTTCGAAAATCCCACTAAAATAACAGCAGTTTATGATATAAAATAATCGTTATTACATGGAAGTTAGGTTTTTTATAAAAATTTAAATTTTATAATATATTTTCTCTGCTATCAGCTGTTTCAAAATGTACATATATATATAGCAGCTGTTTTCTCTTTATAAGATACTAGCTACATGATACATGATTTTTCACTTTGATTGTGGTTGATCTGCCATTGTCTTCTGTTGATCTACGGCGATATAATGGGTATCCATCGTTGCCCGTTACAATGTCCGAAGTCAATGCCCTTGGATATCTTTTGGAGCATTTGCCGTCGATCATGCATGGTGAAGTTGGGTTGAGCACACCACATGGTCCGTGGATCATATTCTTTGTGATAATCCTCTCTTCTGCCATTCTACCGAAAACATCCAGCAGCGAACCTCTCCGAATACACTGCTTTTGATAATAAAATCCATTAGCGATTTTAGTTTTTGTTTAAATACGCGCGCTGTTATATCATGGCGATCTACTGGCGATCGTCCATCGAACAAATGATCTTTAATTTCAGCCCACTGAGGATTGCATGTAAATGTGCTCTGTGCAGATTGGATGCATTGCGCATTTGCCTGAATGTTCTTTGGATTAAATTCTGTTCTGCATGGATTTCATCTGATAATCCCGATTTCGTCTCATTCTCATTCGAGCATTCGTATTGTATTCATCTCGTTCTTCTGTTGTATGATTCAACTCATTCATGGAATTGAACGTCTACCCATGTTACGTCTTTTTGACGGCATTATGTGCAAATATTGATCTGATCATATGTATTTTACACAGAAATCAAAACATGAATCGTTAATAATTTTTTTGTTTCCTTTCGACAAAAACTATTAACTAAAAAATATTAGTTAATCTGACAACGTACACAATGCCAAACTAAATTAAAAAAAAAAATTGTATTGGAAAATCAAATTGTCCTTTTTAGTATTTTCGTCGCAATTTTGTTATATTTTATCAACCTTAAATAATCCTTGGACTTCCACGAACATTTCAAGACCAAAATTAGCCAAATCGGTTCAGCCGTTCGTGAGTCCATAAGCTTCAAAGGAACATAACATTGTGACACGAAAATTTTATATATAAGATAATAAGAAAAGATTCTAAATTATTTTTAAATACTGCGTATAAAAATTGTATTTATATTTTTTTTTTGATAAAGATAAAAAACCATATCTAAATATTTTTTTAACTCATTCGAAGGATTGTTATTATTTCTTGATTGAAACCTACCTCAAAAATCAAAAAAATCTAAAAAAAGACAGCAAGCGTTGAAACAATCATAAATCGTTATCAAAATATTATTTTTGGTTTATTAACAATCTGTAGTAAAGATTTCACAAAATCTGGATGCTTTAATTTAATTTTGCAAGAATGCTGATAAAAGTAATTTCTGAGTTTTTTACCTCCGTATTGTAGGATTATTTTCTTCCTGAGATTGCTCAGTCAAAAGTTTAAAAATTTACTGTGATAAAAAAAATAATCTTAATTTGCTCAAGACTTAAAATATTTTTTTTTAGCTCAAATATAAAAGTTCGAAAAAAGTCAAAAATCATGATCATAATCGTAATTTCGGCTTTTGAACAAGCCCGAAATTAAATTGGTTATATTTTTAAAAGAAACAAAATTCTATATTTAAATGAAATTACATTATTCTTGAACGATTTAAGAGTTTTTTGTTTTTTTTTATTTACAAATTGCTGAAAATGGGAAAAAAAATATATTTTTTTTTGCTTATACTATGTTACTCATTCTGCAATTTAATTAGTTAGTTTGCTTTATTTTTACTATTTTTAAGTTTTTAAGTGCTTAAAGCTAGTCATTGAAATTTACAGAGTTAGATAATAAATATTTTCAACTGGAATATAGTCTGGTACGAATAATAAGTTTAAGTCCTTTATAGACAAAGGAAAGTACACACTAAACTTTGGTCCAAAGAAAAAAAAAAGTTGTATAAATTTACTGAAAACTATTTATAAGGTCGTTATTTTCATTGATCCTTAGATTAAATTTTCCTGTTGCTCGAGATATAGATTTATCAATCATGTCAATGTAAGCTGTTATTTATAAATATTTTTTGGTTAACAATAAGGAAGTTTCAACATCATCTTAATTTCTACTTTATAATTATGCAAATAAATAAATAAATTTTAAAATTTATTTAAAGATTTTAAAAGACTTTTAATTTATTCAAAGATTTTATACCTTTATAGAATGCATTTTTAGTTTATTTTATAGCGTTGCCGGTTTTCCTATTTTATCGTGTTTTAGATTTGATAATTTTTTTATTATTTTTTATTAATCTATGTAAGATCTTCCCAATGAGAGACTACAATCAAGTTTAAAAATCATATTCTAATTGCTTTCCATCAATTCAAATCAAGGATTCTGAAAATCATTATTTACACATTATTTTGTCGTATTAGAAGAAAAGATCAAAAGGGCTGGATACTTCGAAACTTAGCGCAAGATGCACATCGATACTGTAGGAATTTTTCTAGCTAAAAATTAATATATAGAAATTTATTGTTGGGATAGCAGTAAAGAGTTGTGTACTTTAAATAATTCGTTGTGGAGAAGTTCATCATAGAAAATTTGACTGTATTAAGATTGCGATGCTCGATTCAAAACAGTTGTCCAAAAATCTTTCAATCCAATCGCTTTGAGGCGAGCACATTGGGAGTCGCCTCAGTCTATAAAAAGGTTAATTGAGGAGTCGTCCTATTAAACTGCTGACGCAGCTTCTTTCTTTCATAATACTCCCTTGCCTGGAAAGATAAGTTTTCTATAAGATTATAGCAGACATTGAATCTCTCCTCTTCTCTCTCATGATTAATTGTTGTAAAAATAAAAACTACCTCTGTATTTTTTTTTTTTTTCATAAAAATTAATAATGCAATAATCTCAAAATCAAGATTATTTTTATAAGATAAAATTATCTTTAGTTAGTAGCACCGAGTCAGCCCATTTGGTTGAATTTAATGGCATTTATTTTATTTTTTAATTAAATTTATATAAAATTATAGAAAAATCTGAACCCAAAATAAGTTGGTTGATTTTTGTGAGCCCAATTAACAAAGAAAAATAGTATATATTTTTTTTGTTTAGGCAAAGTTAATGCTGGGTATCCATAGTCGAAGACGACTGCAACTGATATCCATTTTCTTTTTCTTTAAGGCGCCCAAACCAGAGACACAAGATAAAGTCAGGCTCGAATCTTTGGGCTGGACAATGTCGTACGGTGGCCAAAAATTTAAAAAACTTGCTTAAATTCGCATCGAAATAGATGGAATGTTAGGCTCAGAGTAGTTGAGAACAAAAGAGTTGATTGGAAGTCCTTCAGAGACCTTAGAGAGATGAAGGTCCGCGAATAAAAGTTCTATAGCTGATTGTAACTCCTTTGGAAGCATTATACTTTTATACATTATCGAGGGGTATCTTTAACACCAATTGCATTAATTGGTTTAATAGGAAGTCATCCAGAGACCTTAGAATAATGAAGTGCCACCAATAGGAGTTGTATAGCTGATCGGAATTCCTTCAGAGACCTTGAGGAAATGAAGCGTTCTATACCTACAGATTGTCGGGGAGTTTCGTTAACACTTATTCCCTAAGATGGCTAAAAGGGATGTCCCTCAGAGACCTTCAAAAGATGAAGCGCCACTACTAGGAGCTTTATAGCTGATCGGAAACCTGTCAAAGAAGAAGTGTCATAACTAGAAATGCTGATTAGAAGGCTTTAGATATCTTAAAGAAATGAAGTGTCATGAATAGGAACGAATTTCTTCAATCATCTTGAAGAATTAGAGTGGCATAAATAGGAGTTCTGTAGCTAATTGGAAGTCTCTTAAATAACATAGAGAGGAGACGCGGCTTCATAAGAAGTTCTTTGGCTATTTGAGACCTTGAAGAATTGAAGTGCCATGTCTTTATAGTTGATCGGAAGTCATTTAGAGACCTTAAAGAAAAGTCCTTTGCAATCATAAAAGAGATGACTAGGCAGTCTTTATAAATAAATACACGTGGGGTATCTTTAAGAGCAATACCATCAGATGGTTTCAAAGAAAGTGCTCCAGAGACTTTAAAAGAAAGAATTGCTACCAATAGGAGTTCAGCTATAGATCGATAATCCATCGAGGCTTTGAGAAATAGTATTAGAGTTCTATTCCTACAGATGGTCGAGAAGTTTTGTAAACCTCAATTTCATAAGAGGGTAACAGGGATATTCCTCGGAGACCTTAGAGATGGAGCGTCACGACAAAGATCTCTATAACTGATTGAAAACTTGTCAGAGAAGAAGTGAAACAATTTAGAATTCCTAAGCTGATTAGAAGTCCTTTAGAGACCTTAGAGATATGATGCAACCCGACCAGGAATTCATGGCTGATGGGAAGTTCCTAAGCGATCTTACAGAGATAAAGCGCCACAGCTAGGAGCTCTATAGATGATGTCCTGCTATCATTTTTTGGGCAGAGTATACTGTGTCTCCCAAATAGAAAATAGATATTTTCAATGTGTATAAAGAAAAACAGTAACATCTCATCTAGTTAGAAGTAAATTTTGTAATACATTAAAAAAGGGATTTCTATAAATATTATTTATTTAGTATTTGGGTTGGTTTTGGTCCATTGTGCGTCGTCGGTGGAATTGTGAGTTGGTAATTTTAATTTCGCTTAACGAATTATTAAATCCTTATGTGCAAGGCGGCGAGGTATAAATCTCAGGATGGTGTATGTGTGTGTGGGTGTGTATGTGTTGTTGTTGTTTTTTTTTGTATTTTTTTGAATATGTGTGTGGTTGAAAATCATATTCACATTCATGCTTGAATGAGTTTTTTCTGCGCGCCAGGCACTTGCCTGATCAAAGGACGACACTCTTGAGAAATTATCATAAAAGGATTTGGCTGCGGCTGCGGCGGCTGCATGCCATTCCAAACACCTCTCCTCTCTCCTTGCTCCTCTCTCTATAGCATATTTTTCATATTTTTTTTGAATAGAGCGCCTTGGCTTTTGTTTTTTCATTTCAAAATTGCAAAATTTGAATAATGCGCAAGTGGCGTGAAATAAAAAATAAAGAAGAAGAAATAAATGCAAAAAAAATGCAGAAAACAATCCCGAGATATCAAATATATATTTATATTCATATATCGCGCTGATTGCATAATAGGCCGAGTACGCGGAAACGAATCCTTTCCTGCTTGGATTCGCTCCTGGGTGGCCTACAATTTGCAGATTGCAATTAGAGGCCAAAACGGCAAGTGCCATTGGAATGAAGTCCATTGTATTTTCTATAGCCCAGATGATGAAAATTGGAAAAATGCTAAATAAGTAATCAAGCTGGGCGTCGTCTACGCTAAAAAAACCCATCTAATTGTAATCTCAACAATATATTTCCCATTACCGATGGATGGATGAATGAGGATGATGGATGGCTGGATGGATGGCGCTGATGATGAGGCTGATGAGGAGCCTGCATTTTGGCTTTGAAGTGCATATGGCATTTGCACATTGAAGTGCTTGCACTTGAATCCTTTAGCCAGGAAGGAATCTCCCAACTGACTGCACCCATAGAAATTAGGAGAAAAAAAATTGAACTAAATCCCAAGGCTAGACAATAAACCGGCACGGGTTAATCATTCGTTTATTCAATAGACTACAAATCGATTTGCTGGAAGTATTGGCCAATTGGTTGACAGCTAGGCAACTCTGGATGAGAGTCCATCTGACTGTAGGAAGGATGTCCGATGCTGTACAGAGTTTGGTGGGACTTTGGGGTACTGAGGAGCCACATTTCTTAAAATTAATTTTGATTGATTTTCTGATCAGACGATATATTGAAAGATCTTTAAATAACCCTAATTCGAAACCAGATAATGAGAGGCTGAAATATTTGCAATTCTAGCTTTTCGAGAAATGCAAACTTTTGAAGTCTGATTGGCGAAAAACGATTCAGAATTTGTTCAATTAAGTAAGTTGTCAACTCTGTAATTTTTTTAAAGTATGAAAATAGAAGAAATTAGAAATTAACTACTTTATTCATTTTATTTACTAATTTTAATTTACACTGAGAAAATATCGAGTGCTTTTAAATTTCAAGATACATTTTTTTATTTTTGAGAATGAAATTCTAATTTTATCATCGATTGGACAAACATTTTTGATCTAAAAATATTTAGAATCATTTTATGAACGATTTTTCTATTTCATTTCACTCTAAAATTTATAAAAATTTTTTTTAAATCTCGTTTTCTTAAATTAAGCACAAAATGCTTTTAGTCTCAGCATTAAGATTAAGTTTTATTACAACGATTACAAAATGATTTCTTGAAAGCAAAGTTTTGTTCGATTTTTCTATTCCTCAATCTAGACGAAATATTTTTAATCTGAAAATGTTCAGCATTATTTTATAATCGTTTTTTCAATATCCATTTACAAAAATTTTTCACTACAATAAGTTTAAACATTTTCAGATTAAAAATTTTGTTATTTGAAAAGGTATTAGAATTATTTTATGAACGATTTTTCTATTTCACTTCACTCTAAAATTTCAAAGAAATTTTTTAATTCTCGTTTTCTTAAATTAGGCACAAAATGCTTTAGTCTCAGCATTAAGATTAAACTTTACTATGATACAAAATAATTGCAAAATTTTTTTTAATATAGCTCCCGACAGCAAAGTTTTTAGATATTTCTATTCCTCAATTTAGAAAAATTTTTTTTAATCGGAAAATGGTTAAAACTATTTTATAAACGATTTTTATATTCTCCATTTACAAAAATTTTTCATATAATAATTCTAAACACTTATCAGATTACAAACATTTTTGTAGATTGTAGAGTAAAAAATCTAGAAAAATGTTGATTTCAAGAAGTATTTTACAATCATTCTAATCAAGTTTAATCTTAATGCTAAGACTAAAAGCATTTTAAGAAAACGAAAAATTAAAAATTACTTATACATTTTTTATTAACTCAAGATTGTTTTCTGCGAATTTGAACTTAAGCTCGATTTTGTTTTTTAACAAGTTAAATCTAGTATTTAATACTAAACTTAATATTAGTTTAACGAGCAATAGTTAGCTGGGGTCCTTCAATCGCAATATGTGACTTCTAAGCCGAATATGATATATTTTTTTTTGTATATAATACCCTCAGTATTCTGAAGGTGCTTCTAGTAATTCAGATGGTGTTTTCTATGTGTAAAAGAACAAAAAATTGATCAGGCTGCGTAAAAGAATTAAAATAGACCGAGAGTAAATCATACGAATATTAAGAGTTTCCATACTACATAGCTTAGATTGTGAACATGTGACGTCATTGCGCCAGAAATATTCCAAAACTGAACCAGTTGATTGACAATCCAGTGCAGCAAGAAAAGTTCCTCTGAAATGGTTCTTTGCGGATGAGTCGGCATTGAGATGAACTTCAGGTTCACGAGATTGAAAGCTCTTAGAGATTCTCTCACGACTTGTCTAAAATAGTTGAACGGCATCATCTTCTTACGATATCTTCGACTCTCAGTATAATACCTCAGAAATACTCCAGGTCGAGCCAGGTGATAATTCTTAGTGAACCCAGAAAAGTTCCTTGAATTTCGTTTTGTCGCAAAAGTGGCGTTTTGATTTGGCTTCACTTATCCAAAATTGAAATTTAAAAAGTTGACATTTAGAGACCTTATTGAGAAGATGTGACCCATTAAGAAGCTCTATAGCTGATCTTCCGATCGTAGACCTTGTAGTGATGAAATGGTCTGGGATTTCGTTATCACCAATTTAATCAGGAAGTGCTTCATTTAAAGAGATGGAGTGTCCCAACAAGGAGCTCTATAGCCAATCAAAATCCTTCGGCGATCTTGAAAGAAGGATCGTGTCTCCTATAAATATTATTTATTTATAAGCAACAAAAAGTCTTTCACTACTAAGTTTTTAATAGTTTTATTTTATTTATTTTGACAAATTAAGTAAAAAAAATTTCTAGTATTTAATAATAAACATATTATTATCTTATTCCGGAACTCTTCAGAGCAATTTGGAATTAAGTCTCAAAATAAAAAACCAAAAGCAGCTGCGTCTGACTAAGTCGGTTTCAAGATTTATATAATAATTTCTGGTTCACAATAATCACAAGAACTGCTTACGTATCGATTACATGTTCAGTTTTATATTATTATTATTATTTTTAAAACGGTACAATGACTTTTCTTACTCGGCATTGATATTTCTTCAAGATCAAATGTAAAAAAGTAAAGGTTTTTCAAAAAAATGTTATAATAAAAAGACGTCAAAGTGTGAAAAACGGGGAAAAAAAGTGTAAATCTTAGATAACTTTTAAAAAATCTCGTAGTTGCTTTGCATGAAGTATAAACAAATGTATATCATCTTAAAGCTTGAATTTTCTTCTTTCCAAAACCGTAAAAAAAAATGACGACGTTAAGATTGTTGGAGTGATCGCAGTACCCGAAAAACGGTTTTTGAGCAATAACTTGAGAATTTCGGGGTGTTAGACGATTTTGAAGCTTACTATCGTGATGTACTCGTCAAGACCTACAACGTACACCAGATCACTTGAAAAGTGTTTTGCTTTTTTTTATTTTGTAGTACAGTGTAATTAGTTCATCTACTGGCCATGAGCCTTTGCGCTATATTGGCGTAAACAGTATTAATTTAACGAATCACTAGCTACTGGACCTTCGACTCGTGGAAAAACAATATAACTATATATTAATATAAGTAATTCTAAAAAATAATACATTTTTTTAAATAACTTATAAAACACATTTCAAAGATTTAAAGAAAGTTATTTTAAGGTCCAAAATTCTATAATTTGCGATCATTCTAAGATCCTTCTGCAATTTCTTAATTAAATAGCTAATTTAATCCGAGTTATTGTGATTCTTACTTACTCGAAAAGTAAATCGTCTCGAAGCGTACTTTACGTATTCCATTTCATTTTTTAATTTATCGTATCCTGGAATAGTCGAAAAATAAAATACTATTTTCCTTATAAGCGAGGGGACTCCACCGTCTTCGCCCTTGAGATACTCATTTACCAATTGATCGGTGCATAGTGGTTGCTTCTCCCCATAAAACGTTTAAGTCCTTTGGTTCCATCCATTTGGGCTAAATAAGCAGCTGGTAGTCTTAGTGTTTAAGTTATTGCATACCGTGAAAAGCATTATCTTAAATCGTTAAATAGAATGAATGCCGAAATTAAAAAATTACTTACTTTAGTTCTCTACTGCTTCATAAGCCGAAGATCCATTACAGCCCTTCAGATCTTCCTTTTTTGTGCCATGTTGATTTTTCACAAATGCAATCGAATATTAATTTATTTCTTAATATTAAAATACTTGAAAATACTTTTGTTGTTTTTTAAATCTCCTTTTTTCACCTTTTTATTTTTACAAATGGCTTCCTTGGATACCTTTTATTTTTTTCTTCCCCAAATATTTAGCTTGCTTTGGCTTGTTTTTATTATTATTTATCTAGTTTCTCAAGCTCAAGACAAGTTGTATAAGACCATTAAGGCCTCATCTCTTACTTCTAAGAATAAAAAATGTACCTTCCTTTCTGGCATAATCAGTTAGATCCATTATACAAAGCAGCATAAGTAGTTGCGTATTATCTTCTTTACATCTTATTTTACTTTAAGCAGTCCATTTAACATAAAGTCCATTAAACTTAAACAAAATTTGCTATAACTAGCTCTATTAAAAATACTTTTTTTTAACCACTAAACCTTAATAATTTTCGATACCATAAAATTTGCTCCAAAACTTTAGGATCTTAGATACATTAAGAGCAACGCTTTGAAAATTAGCGCTTAATTTATGTACTAAGTGTTGAATCAGAACCGTATCGTATCGGTTAATTGCCAATAAAATAAATATATTGTATATAAAAATGTGAAAAATAAATATAAAACCGTTTGTTTTAAAAAATGCGAAAAAAATACAGAAATTTTCTTTTGAGCCATCTCGTGAAGTTCATAAAAACATATCCTCCGAATGCACATTTTAAAACATATTCAAATCCCGCGGAATTTTTCTATCTATTTGATCATCTTTCCATTATTTTTACGAAGTGAACTCTCAGAAGCTGTGTTCTGCAACGTGTAGCTTCGATTAGTATTTGAATCCCAATCTTAAAAAAAAAGTAATTTAATTTAAAAGCAAATAATTTTAAAGGAAATTATATATATAAGCCGAAATGCCTCAGAATAATTTATTATCAAGCCCGTAGTCTTCATTTCATCCAATATAACTTTAATCCTCAATTGAAGGTCTGCTAGATGGCGTTACGGTGAAGTTGATGATAAAAAAATAATTCTCCGAAAATTCCACAAAAATTGATCTGAGAACCTATATTTTTTGTGCGAATTTTAGCATAAAAAGCAATATTTCTTATTATTCACAAAATGAATATTATTTTAAAAAGAATAAGTAATAAAAAAATTAATTTAAAATTATAAAAAATTATGAATTTGAAATTTTTTCAGTTCCCGTATATATTCAAATACTTTACCTTGTCGCCTCCAAATCTTAGGACTCTCCAACCTATCCCAACTCCAACATCAACCAACTCAACAAAGTGGTAATATTTCAGCTTACTATTTACTCCTGACGTCTGTGGCAAATCTATCCCAAAATTTAATTGCCAGCCTCTACTGACCACTGCGGCATGTTGAGAAAAAAGAAAACCAAACTAAAAAATATAATAGAAATGTTGCCACATTTTGTTTTTACAGCAGGCCTCATCTATAAGGAAGTTAGTGTGTGTGTGTATGCGAGCGTGTGTGTGTGTGTGTGTTAGCCTTATAATTGGTTCTGACTGCTAAATGAACCATTTACCAATTAAACGTGATTGCCAGGTAGCGGGGAACGGAGGCACTGCGGCACAGAGGCACTGAGGAGGCACCTTGGCTGCTGGCTGCCACATGTGTCAGGAGCACTTGACGCGGCGTTTGGCTGGCTGGCTTGGCTTGGCTGGAAGGCTGCTCGTTAGCGGCTTGTTAGAGAAAACGCTTTAGTCACGCTTAAGAACAACAGGCCAACATGCAACATGCAACACGGCAAGACGAGGGAGGGGAGCTAAGAGTGGAACCCAGTCGGTTAGAGACGTTGAGTGGCAGTTAGGAGGAGTAAAAGAAAAACACAATCCAGACGAAAAACAAGCTGTAAAATGTGATAAAAAAAACTGAAACGAACAAAAAAAAAATAGGTGTGAAAACTTGCTGAGCCATGGTCGGGGCACCTGTGCGAGGGTCAGTAGCGGCGTTGAGGGGGTTGACGAAACTAGGGAGCGGCAAACTATTGAAAAGTCAAATATATTATATTTGTGGATAACCGGATATTTTTAATGCCAATGCACGAATCAGGACATTTTTCTGTGGCGGTTTTGGACTAGAAGCATACCAGTTAAAAAGGTTTATCTTGAAAATGGGCTAACTAAGGATTTATAGGATCGGTACGGTGATTCTTGACATCGTAATCCAATTTTCGCCTATCATTATTAAGATAGGCCCTTCCCTTTCAAAAAAAGAAACTTCGAATTTAATCCATACTTCGTAAATGAATAAACATTCCTTAAGACAGATGAGAATATCAGGTAATTTTATTATTATTATTGTTATGCGATGATCTATTTTTTTGTTTTTGGAACATGCATAGGGTTCCTTTGGTTATATGCTACTTATAAAATAATATCAACTCATATCATTATTAAGTAAGGCCTCAAGGTCCCTTATCTTTAAAAAAAAATAAGAACTTACGAACTTAATCGATATTTCGTAAATCAATAACCATTCCTTAAACCAGATGAGACCATTCTTCCCGATATAATAAACTCTATTACTACTGGCTCCAATCAAACAAATAGTTAGCCTGGTCTCATCTATATTTTGTTGCTGTTAGATATTCTCATAGATGTCTCTCATGTATGTATGTATGGGTTTCCTTTGGTAATAAAATATTTCTATAATATCTATAATATCATCTACAAAATGGGCCTACCGGATTCACAGAGTGTAAACTCCGCCTCGAAGAAATCACTAGATACTTTCTGTGACTGCTCAGTGCTGTTCTGGGATAAATCCGGTCATAGGAGAAAGGAACGGATCAGTTTTTTACATCTTAGGTCAATACTAAAAAAAGACCAACTGCTATTCGTGTGGAAAGTCTTTTCCATTCAATGAACAGGCTACAAAAGATCTTCTGGTCCTCTCTTTGAGGACCTCATGCTGAAAAAAAAATCTCACTTAGTTCCCAAAGTAGTTCCCTCTCAGATTAGCAGCTACGCCGCTGTCCTCGGTAGTGCAACTAAGGCAACCAGACCAGTCTATCAGTCTGCACCAGTCTTTGCTCCTGGTTAGGCCAGCTCTGTGTAGTCCTCCCCTGAATTTTTTGTTTTTTTTTCGTATATTGTTTTTGTTGCGCGGCATTGTTAATATGGAAAATTTCAAGTGTGTCGTCGAGTTTCCAGCTACAAGTGCTTATATAGAGTATACTAGACTGGGAACTCTAAGCGATTGGCGTTAATTATGCAATCAAAGGAGATAATCCCAACAAATGCTGTGAGAAAATGCAACAAAATAGCATAAATGGATTTTTTGAAGTTAGAGGATGATGATGATGATAGAGGCAACTGCTGCGATAATATACTACAGATAGGCACCATTTTTACTATATGATACTAAATTTTAAATTTTTTATAAAGTATAATTTTTTATGAGTTCACCCACCCAAACAGAGGATAGACTTTTTCTTTACCCAAAATATGAGGCAGCAGATTCTGCCAGAACAAATTACAAGACATTAAGGGTCCTTCCTAACTCATGAAATAGTAAATCTTTGAAGAAGAATATCTTTAATGCGTTGACCAAAGCTCCTATCAGTCTGTTGTAATCACTTAAAATAAGTTGATTGTTTTGAAAAGTATACCAATAAAAACTGAAGAAATTTTTCAAAAGAAAACATATTTTTCTTTTATATTTTTATAGGATAATTTTTATTATAAGATCTAATCATATTTTTTTCTTGGTATTTCTCTGTAGTTAGATTTAAACTTTTAAATCGTTAAATGAAGCTATTAATTTTATTTCGTATTACCCATACTTTTTTTTTTTAAATTAAGAAAGTTTCACAAAATGTTCTTCCCATTTAAGTCTCAAAAGCGCATTGTATATGAGAAAAGTTTAACGTAAATTTCTAAACAACTCTCTTGCTATGACTATACTTGGGAAATGCTTCAAACAGCGAATTATTACCAAATAAATCTTGCATTCCTTTCAAAAAATTGCAATACCTGGTTGTTTTCTGTTCCTTCCCGAATTAAATAACATCTGTTATACTTACTTCCATAACTTTTTAAATCAGGAATGCCTAAGAGTCTGGAAAATATTCTTATGAGAAATGGAGAAAAATTTGTATAAACATTTGAAAGCCTGAACATCATAATCTTTCGCATACAAAAATAAAAAATTTCAGTTAGTGGTGATAAATAATAAATACAGTAGAATCTCGCATTGTGGTGATATTATCAAAGGTGGGACTCTTAAGGAGGTCAGAATGAGGATATCTATTGAAAAAAAGGCTTTTACAACTCCCCAGGCCATTGCAGGAATTTAGGAAGTGGTCGATAGATGCTCGGTGGTAATGGGCAGTTAGTTTGGTAAATCTGATAAGCCATATACGCCGCCATATGATTAGGTGGTCGTATTTCAGGTATTGTATTTTAATTTGTATTATAATTAATTTATTCTTTAAAAGTAGGTTTCAATAAAAATGCTACGTTGTAAAAAGTTATTGGATTACATTATTAGAGCTGAGTTATATATAATACTAGTGAGCCGCAGACGTTGTCCTGCCCGAAGTTTTGGAATACTCTCAAATAAATATAAACACCGTAAGATTCTCTACGATCTTAGCTTATCTGGTAAAATATAAAATTTTTATATTAGTTTGCAGCTCGATTCAATCTTGCCCTATTATTAGTCGAATGTCGCGATTCACGGGTCTGTCTTAACCGAATTCTTTCACGTTCATTGCGATTTTCACGTTCCTAGGCAGTACGATTAGATTGACAGTTAATTGGATTCCTTGCATTTCTTCCAATTGGCATACATTATGCCATGATCGATTAGGAGACGGCATTCCCAATTGTCCTAATGCTCTATTAGCCATCGCCAAGCATAAATCTTCAATATGAATTAAAGCTTCATTATATTAAACTTCCGTCGTAAATTCCATCTGGCTTACGTTTTGCTTGACGTACTCGAAACAAAATATCTTCTAAAAAATAATTTTGATATTTCATACACAATTCAGGTGGATTTGATGAAAAACATATTGCCAAAATATTCGCAAATAGAAAACGTATTTGATATGGATGGGCAGTAATAGCAGCATCTGTCAAAGTTTGATCCCAGTGCAACTCATTTTTCAATAAATTCAATTTTTGACATACCTGTAGGTACGATACATTGCACACAATACTGTTCTCAATGATTGAAACGATGTTGGACCTCGAACATTGATTAACAACAATATCAGTTTTGTATATATGACAATATACATACAAAAACCGATATTCACAAAAATGCGTATATCTCACGCCCAAACACAATGAAATAACCTTAAAACCTCCGTACTGACAACCTCTAATACATGCAAAAATCAGATTTGAAATTCATTGACGCATTCACGAGAACACCCATTACACATCCCATAACTTATATATAGAGATGAGTAGTTTTAAACTTGTATTTGGTATTTGCACAATTTTAAAGGAAGATATTCGAATTAAATGCAATTGACAAACACACCAACAGATGGCCCATCCTATATATAAAAAATATTTCGGATATCCATGCACATCGGTTATTTTTAGGCACGATTGAGTTAGTAGCTTGAAATTGGCTTGGAAGGTAAAACATGCCAAACTGATTTATTTTTAATCAATGGTTGATTTTCCCCGCACTTTGAAAGTGATCTCACTTAAATTAGGTCGGAAATTATAGGAAATACGTTAAATCGTTAAAACTAAGAATATGCCACAAGTTTTAGTCTGGCATGATTGCGAAGATCGCATGCGGTTTGAATATAACTTTGTTACTCACTGTTCACCTGGTTTCCAAGTTATCCGTGTGAAGTTGGGATTCTATATTTGTTTTCTTGATAGTGAAAATTCGTAAGCTATACCCCGAAGGGGGACTGGGCAAGGCCAAAGCAACCAAGGTCAAATTTGTTACTAAGTGTAAAACGATCGATGTGGTTGCCGATAGTGGAATGAATACTCCAAACTTTAGAGTGTAGGATTACAAATTTGAAGTAGGCTTAGCATTCTACAATTAGAACAGTATGGAACTCAACTAAAATCAACATTAGAGCAGTTTTATTTATTTCAATCGTTAGTTTTACGAAAATCTTGTCAATAAAAATATATAAAAGTTTTGGCAACGTATATTCATATCATATTTTGTTCATATTGTAAGCATGTATCGAAAATCGGAGAGCGACTTACCGTCTACGGCTTCTATTGCTGAAAGCGTAGCTAAAAAAATAGCCAAATGTACATTAAGCGAGCCCGATTTAAAAGCAAAAGCCGAAATGGGCACAATTCGCCAGTTGGATTCTAAGGAAACCAAAAAACCAAATATACCCCTCGACGAACTCTCTTCAGATTCCAACAATAACACTAATCTTTCGGATAGTCTACAAAATTTATCGCCATTACCATCACACATTGATTCTGAGGACTTAAAGGACAAGCTTGAAAACAAAGAATTACACAAACAACGGGACAAACTACGTGATGAAGTGCGTCGTCTAAAATTACGAATAGCTGGGCTTGATATAGAAAATGATTATATGGAAGAACAGACCAAAAAAATGACGCAACGAGCTGAGGAAAAAGCGCGCTTTATGGATAATATTGGGACTGAGCTTTTAGACGCCACAAAGCAGGTGCTCTCTTTGCAGACTGCAGAAAACTTGCCTCAGGACATTCTGCCGCAAATATTTGCTACATTTTCCGAAGATAAACCGTTTATGGCTGATATAGAACGTATAGATAAAGAATTATCTAAAGCATTGCAGGAAATAAAAATACAGGCCGATGGGGAGCATCAAGCTGAAGTTAAAAATGAGATAGAAAAAGCCGTCCGTACCGTAAATGAAGCAATAGCCGAGAATGAAAAGTCTCAAATGGATCGGAAGAAGGAAGAGAAGCGCGAAAATCTATTGGAAATCAAAGGCAACTGTTTTAAGCTATTGGCAGAGTATATATCGAAGCTTAGCTCTGGGGGTGATACCAAGTATTTGGAAGAATTAGAAAAACTTTATGATGACGAAACACAAAAATTAGAAGACCTTGATTGACTTTATGTAAAGCCGTCCTTATATCAATGTTATGTTATGTTATGTTTATTTTGTTATTGATATAAAGAAAAACTGAGATTGCAATTTTGTTTGAATTTTTATACCCTGTCGGAGACCTCGCAAAGTTACATAAAGTGTGATCAGGGTGACTAGAGAGGTCGATATACCGATGGCTGTCCGTCCGTATGAACGCTGAGATCTCAAAAATGGTAAGAGTTAGAGCAACCAAACTTTTAGATTAAATCTCTTATTATTCCATAGGGAAAAGCGTATTTTACTTTTTTGATATCGGGGTTAAATTATATAGCTCCCATAAGAGTGTTTCAGATGACCTTGAAAAAAACAGAAAGTTTTAGATGGTTAATTCATTTGTTTATTAAGGTATCGTTACCTAATTTTGCAATCAAATATATTTTGGCGTTCTAGCAATAGACTGGATTTTATTGCAAGCTTGTAGTACAGATTATCCCAAAGTCGTCAGCGCCTGACATTACGTACTCCATTTTTCTTTGCGAATACCCTTTTAGATGGCTGCCTGGGACTTCACCAACATCATACATATATTCTGTACTTTGCTGAATTTCTAGACTGTACGATTTTGGAGCGCTGCGAAGTAAAAAACTTATTGTAGCTTCCTGACAAATAGTCTTATTATAAACCAAGGTGGTTTTAGGTAAAGTTATCGGGTAGGGAATAATGAATGATGAAGATGTTGTTTTTACCAAAATTATAGGATTAGTACCGACTAGTTTTTATGGCTGTGAGTCATGGACCTTCCTACTATTAATATAACAGAACTTTCGCATATCGTGATGATATGATTATCTTTAAGAAGAATATGACTATCTCGAGAGTCTTTACAAAAAATATGCCAGAACCTTCATTCTACTTAAAAGAAAATAGATAAGTTTCAAAACATTTAAATATTGTTCCTGAAAGCGTGTTACCTAGGAGGATTATTCTGTATTCCACCCTTATATTTTGTAATACATACATTAAATTGTTTAAATTTTGAATCTTTTGAAAGCGGTCTGGCTGTAATGTAGAAGTTTGTAATTGTTGACAAACCACCACAGCTCGCACGACTTTGTCCAAGAGAATTAAGATCGTTTTATTGATGATATTAGGATTGAACTATAATACTGCTTTTATACGATTGTGGGATAGCATGTTGTAATATGGAATTCTATAAATCAATATTTATTCTATTGATTATGTATATAATATAAATCCGAATTTTTAATCATAGCAACGTCAACTCTGTCTAAACCTGACGTATGGCCTTTTAGGGAATTAACTGCTGCGGTAAATTATATTTTTGCGATATTAGTTTTTATGGCCTGAGCGCCAAGAGCCTTCTGGTTGTAGGGAATAAATATTTTTAAAAACATTCTTATTCTGCTTATTAAGCGGTCATATTTAAAGTCACACTTTTTTACCATGTAACAAGAAATTTGTCCGTATTACCAAAAATATTTCCCTGTTACGGTTTTTATCAAAAGCACTTCTTTGATGAAAGACAAATTCGGTTCTTACGAAGTTAAGAAATTTGCTCAAAATCGAAAATTCGGATCATTTTGCATCTGTAGTTTATAAACGAATTTTATCAACTTACCAGGTGCGTTAAATTAAATGCTGGATAATAGTTAAAAACTAAATGTTATAGATATAGTAAAGCTATTTTCGATAAATAAGCTTTTTTATAATTGACGTCACCTTGTGTTATTTTTATTTGTTTTCAATATAGTTTCAAGGCAATCAGCCATATGGATATGCCTGCATTATTTCTAAATGACTTAAAATAAAAAAAAAAATATTTAAATTCGACCTAACTACTAAATGGCATTAGATATTAGAAAAATGCTTTAAGTTTTGTCAATCCCTTAAAAATACAAATTTTAAATTCTGCCAAGCTTATGTACTTGTTGAGATTGTGAAACGTGCAGGGGTCGGAGCCCCGTTATATATACACTAATCGCAATTCTTTTAAATTACTTGAAATATTCTAAAATAGATTTTCTTTAAATAAAACAATAGAATTCATATAAAATTAGATTCCAGTGAAAATCGTCTTGGCGTACTTTGAAAATTAAAAAATTCTGGTTTTAGTGTAGTTGTGATTATTGCCAGTTTTTCTTGCGCTTCATTAAAAATGATTGTAGTATGTGTAATGAATAGATATTGCGCCATAAAGATTATATATTCATCAAACCGTTGAAAGTTACCGCACAAGAATCCAAGAACTGCTGGTGGATAGTGTTGTACAGTGTTGTGCCTAGAAATTGCGAATGTTTTGACTAAATTAGTAAATATATTATAGTAAATAAATGCATATCGTAAACTTGCGCAAATGCATTCCAAGCAAGACGGTATATCGAGGGAATAAACTGCGCGCTACTTCCAAAAACTTGTTTAGGGATTTGGAAGGAATAGCTCTTGGAATACTTCAAATGCATTTGCGCAAAGCATAAACTTATTTCTATGCTTACCTTAAACCCAAAATGAACATTTTTTAAAAAACTAAAACTAAGTGTATTTTTGTGTTATTGTTAAAGTATGTTTAGATGAGCAGCATTTCGAAAATCCGATCCCCTGCAATAAAAAATGTTTTTTAAAAAACTCCAACTTGTATCATAATATAAACTTACCCAAAGCGGTCAGCTGGTAGAGACCTCCCTCTACGGATAATGCACCGCGTTCCACCAACCTCTCTAGGGCACTTTTGATATCATCGGATATGGTTTCCTTCGGCACATCCTGTGCGATGCTGACCAGCTCCAGTATTATGTCTCCATCAGCGGGGGCTCCAAATGCATTGATAGCGTCCACAATGAGTTTCTCCAAGTTGGTATAGTCATCTATATTTAGTTCTTGTTGCTCTTCTGCAGCCATTTTTTTTTTTAATTTAATTTACGTTTCACAGTCGATATTTTTATTTTGTAGAGCGGCTCTATACGGCTTGAGACTTTATTTAATATTAATTTATTTAACACTAAATACAAAGCTTGCCTGTATTTGGAATCTAAGGTCAAAATAAATGACAGTATTGTCGACTCGTTGCTTTGTTGTAGTGTTGGAAAACGTGCTTTAGTTTTATTTTGAAGCTTATCCAAAACTCTAATCTCTGGGTTGAGCAAAAGTAGAGCTGAGGGCTCAAACTCAACGCTTCTCATTTTATTGTCGCAAAAGTACTCAACAGCAAGCGTGAATACCCAAATTATTACGAATAGAAGAATAGAAATGTGCAAATCACACTAAAAAAAAGTATTAATGATGAACCGTTTTACATACAGAGATGCCAGTTAAATCAAATAACTTAATAATATTGTATTATTTCAGAGAATATACTAATCTTCTTTTATAGGCCTTGGACTTTCCGACTATCTGGTTTTAAAACTTGCTCTATAAGCAGCTTAGAACATTTGCTTTGATTTCTTTATGCATATTCTCAAAAAGATCAATGGTTAATAGTCAATTATATTTCCACATACTAATCATTTATAAACTTCGAAAAATCGAAATAAAATAATTCAAAGATTGCTGACTTATACGATAATCTACAGTGTTTCTAAGGTAATAACTTAGTGCTTGGATTTGTGGTGTATTTGGAAAGGAAACGTTATTTTTTTCGATGCTAAGAACATTGCATATTATTATAATGTATTTCACACCAAGATGTTTGGAACGGAAGTGAAATTTATTGCCGGGTATTATTCCAACATGGTTCTTGTATTATGGTTCTATGTTATATGGTTCTTATGATTACGTTATCCAATACTTATTAATCGATGATTAGTCGATTACAATTAAGTGTCAACATTTAATATTCATCAATTATTTATCAAATACACCAAATTCTGTTTTTACGCGAATTTTTTACCCGAATTTGATTTAACGCGATTCAAAGAAATCATTCTGTTCAATTTTTTTTGGCAATTTAATTTGATTTAATGCGATTTTAAAAAGCCCCCAATTATTTTTAGTAAAAAATAACACCTTAGACTCAAAAGATTTTAAAGAAAAAATAACTGCTATAAATCTTTCTACAGTTTAAAAACAGCTGATTGCAGACAATTTTATTAGTTGCGGGAAAAACCTAAAAACATAACATATATTTTTTTTGATTATTATAAAGTTTTATTATAATAATACCATAAATATGTTGTTTCTTGGATTATTACACCTTTAGCTTTTAATGTAACAACAATCATGTTAAATCTCGACTGCTTTCAATTTCGTTAAATTTAAGATCTAAAATAATAAAAAATTATAAAATTTCCTGGCTGCAATAAACTGTAGTTCATAATATGAATTTTTTTTTTGTGAAATTAATATTTTTAAATATATGTTTTTCTTTTTCCTTATAGGCTATTTAAGCCTCCGTCTGACAAACGTGTCCTTCCAAACCTTTTTAATTATTAATTTTATAATTTTTTAACTAAATTGACGAATGGTGTCCGCCAGGACCCTCCGCAGACAGAGGGCTAAATGAAAAAATCTGAGCATTAAAAAATTAAGTATATTAATGAAAAATTAATAATTAATTTATAACTAAGTGAGCCCTCACAATCCCAACGAGTATATTTTCATCAGAGAGAATTAAAAAGCTTACATTTTTGTAAATGTTTTTTTGCTTTTTAGTACTCCTCCAGGGAGCTTAGGGCTTCAACAAGAACTTTCCACCGGACTCTATTTGGCGAAGTTTGCTTTGCTGTGTCCCAGGTGATGTTGTGTAGGGACAATTCGTTTAGTATTGTACGTCGCCTGGTTGTCCTTTGGCCTTCACAATCGTCTGCTTCCTTTGGGTGTTCCATTCCAAAGACATCCTGACAATGCTGCTTTGATTTTTCCTAAGGGCATGTCCGATCCAAGGCTACTTGTGTATTTTTATCTGAGTGCAGATAGGAATTTCACTTGTACCGTGCCATAGTTCCGCGTTTGATATCCTGTTGGGTTACAATATTCCGCATATAATTCTAAGGCACTTGTTAGACGAATGACTGTAGTTTCCGGCATCATTCTCTGCGGAGTCAGCCACGTCCCGCTGCCGTGCAACAAGATGGATTTAATGCTCGCATTGAAGATTTTCAGTTTTGTTCTTCTGCATATTTTCTGGTTTCTCCATATGCGGAGCAAGCGTCCAAACGCTGATCGCGTTTGATGTTTAGACGATTATCTATATCCCCATCCAGCCCACCACTGGTGGGAACGGTGGTACTAAGGTATCGAGTAGCTAACGGCAAAGTCGATCAGCTGTTCCCGCAGATGGTTATGCTACCTTGGCTGGTGTGGTTGAGACGCATCGCTTTGGCTTTGGATGCGTTTATCGGTGAGTCCAACTTTACTGGCCAGGATCTCGAGATCATTCTCTTTGGCTTGTGATATCACTTAGTTTATGAGAGATGAGACAAATGTCGTCAGCGTAATCCAGGTCTTCCAAATGACGGTTGAGACTCCACGTAATCCCACGCCTAGACTTGCATACATCTATCATAACCTCTTCAATTACTATATTGAATAGTAATGGTGATAGGGGGCATTCTTCCCTAATGCCGGTGTTTGTTTGGAAAGGTCACTGCCAAGTCCGCATCATCGTACATTGAGAAAGCTTGTATATGCTCATCTTATTTCCAACGTCTTAAAGACATCTGCTCTTTTCAGCCGCCTGACCAGGTTACTATAAGAATATATCCCAATCTGCATATAGATTAGGTTCTCGTTGCAGCTTCACATTCCGCACAAAGCAGGTAAAATCGACAAACTCAATTTTATAGCAACAAGATAAGGATACGGCTGGACGCCGCAGAAGTATCCCCAATATCTATACATATATTAGATAAATTAGCGCAGATATACGAATATTTTTGGATAATGTACTTGGCATTTAGTAGAGCTTCACTCTTGTGCCTCTTAGAAAGTCGTCTAAATGGCTGCATCTTCAGCTGACATTTTTATCCCGGTTGGTACCCAGGTGCTTCGCCTGTGCAGGCTGCTGTGGGGACATGACCTTCTGTCTGGTTTCAGTAGTCAACACATTTATGATTCCGCCATCAACACTATGAGCTGAAGTAGCAATTATAGCCTATAGTTCATTTAAATCCATATAATATTCGTCAAGTATGCAAAGAGTTGTCCTTAAGGAACACATTCTTTATAAGCAAAGCCCAATACGTCATACGATTCCCATAAAAATTGCCAGCGACAATTTTTTGAGTTCTTTTTTCAACCTTGATAAGCTGCTCCCGCTGTGTGTGTGTGTCCATGCATGTGTTTTGCACTGGTTTGTGTCCTGGCTAAGTATGGCCGCTTCAAAATTTTTGCGGTATTCAAAGTTTGCAAACAGCGCAGCTTTCAAGTGTCAACAAACGGTGAGAGAGAGAGAACGAGAGCGGGAGCGCGGCTATGTGAGAGCAAGGGTGAGTAATGGTGAGCGTAAGAGAGCTTTTGCGGTAATGAGAAAGGGTTGACACACACATACACACATACGCACAAGCACTTACACACACATATACGTACTTGCACTGAGAGCATGCAATTTGATATGCTACGTCACAATTACATGGCGTATACGTCATCTTGGCTGCAATACGCCGCCTATTTTCATTAGTAAAATGATTCAATTCCAATTTATTTGCTACTAAGGGGCGTTACAAATTTGCTAAACAACTGTAAAGGACCTTTTTGCTTAACTGTGTCTGTGTGCACGCAATTTTGTTAAGTTGCATTTAAGCAGTTGCTTGACCGTAGATTTTGGATTTATTTTTATCTACTTAAATTCACTGTAAATTGGGTTAGGCAAAAGGATATATTAAGTAAGAAATGGACAAGGAGACATGGGAGAGCAAAGTAAAATAAAGTAGGATAAGGATGACGAGATAGGTTGTATGAACGCCTAGATTTTAGAGATAATAAAAGCTAGCAATATTTTTCAGTACGTTTATATTATTTGTTTTATATCTACATCGACAGTTCATATTTAAAAAAAGAAGCGAATCGATTTTAAAGAGACACACAAAAAGTTTCCGAAAATTGTAAAAAAATAAGCAAATTTTTCCTAAATTTTAATAAATATCTTTATGTAGGTCGCCTTCGAAGTATTCACCATTATGAGCCTACAGCACATATTCCAACGCCTGATCCAATCATCCATACACTTCTGGAAGGCCTGGGCAGGCATGGCTTTGATGTTATCTTTTTCGAATTTTGTTTGATGATCTCTATGGTCGTCATAAACGCTTCCCTCTTTATGGCAATATAAGTTTGGGTAACTGGAAAATGTCAGCACCGTGTCTATTATCTGGTGAATATCGGAGCCTAAGCGACCACATTCGCTGAGTATTTGGCCAAAAACTTACCAAAATAATGAGAAGCAAAAATTCAACGTTTTTGGCACGAGTCATGGCCGCGACGCGTTTCATGCCCAAAACTTCAACCCAAATGGGTTCGGCTGATCCATATGAGATGCCATAGGTCTGCAGCAATCTCACGAACACCGAGACTACGATTTTCGAGCACAATTTTCTTCACTGCATCGACGTTTTCTTCTGTATTTAATGATGAAGGACAACCAGAACGAGGACGTCTTCACGACCTCTCTGAGCAATCTGTACCATTCGTATGCCTATGTTTTGGACATACAGTCCTCAGTGAAGGCCTTTTGCAACCTCTTAAGCGAATCGGCACACAAAAATTCATTCGCAAAACAAAATTTCAAACAAACTCGTTGATACACGTTTTTTCCATTGCAAAAATCGAAGAGCGTCCTCTTTTAAGGCAAATTGCGCTCAAATTATGACAAGATGTCAAAAACAGTCCTACTAACCTAATTAAAAATATAGTATATGTAAGTCCCAGAAATCATTATTATTAATTAATGATTAATTAATTATTAAGGATGATGTCATAATTTAAATATTATAAACGAAGACATTTACTAGTCACTTTCAATGTTATCTAACAAAGGATTTCCTATGCTCTCTCTTTCGCGAACATTGCTCGTAGCTCGATTATGGATTTCCCGGTCTCCCGGTTGAGCGTCTTGCGCCAGGTCATTTTAAGTCTGCCTCTGGATCGCTTGCATGGGGTTCCATTCCAGAACTGCAAGCGGTACGTCATCATAATCTTTGCGCATCGTGTGATTTTTTGTCGGATATTCGGTTTTCGCCAGAATCTATTTAATTGTCCATAGGCGGCTCTGGCTTTAGAAATTCTGCAGTCAACATCGTCCAATGCTCCTCCGGATGAGTTAATTTTGGCTTCCAAGATACTCGAATTTGTCTACGTTTTCAATGTGCAAGATGTCGATACTAAAAGATCGCTTAGGACCCAGTTCATAACGCTTTTATGATATTGATAATTTTGACTGAAGTCCCTCTAGCTCGAAGTGCCACCCATATTGCTTCCCTATCAAAGGTGTCAAACGCTATGAGAAAGTCTATGAAAACTAGATATAACGTAGAGTTGAATTCCTCGCATTGCTTTATGATAATACGTACAGTGATTATTAGATCAATACAAGATCTTTGAGGGCGAAAGCCATCTTGATTTCTACGTAGAACGTTGGTGAGTGGCTAGGATGATCTGGTTAAGGACTTTCATGATGGTTAGCAGGAGAGAGCTACCTCTTAAAGCATATTTGTTGGTTTCCCTTATTCGGAATCTTGATACTTACCGATTCCTTCCCGAAAATAGGGCACATTTTGTAGAAGTCCAAACAGCTTTCAAGGTCGTAGTTACCTTTAGTGACCATCATGTGAGCATTCGCTTAGAAGCATTCAACTTCGATTTTGTCTGCTCCCGGAGTTTTGCCTTTTTTCAGGGTGTTAATTGTAGTTTCTATTTCCTCTTAATTTTAGTTCTTCTAGCCTTATGTTCCAGTTGAAATAGTGGTCGGCAGGGTCCTTTAGTATAGAACTACAAACAAGCACTATATATATATAAGTCTAGAATATATTTAACGTTCTCAAAAAAAAAAAACAAAATTCCTGATAAGAAAAAATGCACACGGTATATAAGAATTTTGAATGGCCTTATGCTCCACTAGGAGTAAGAGGACATAAGAGAGATATACGAATTTTACTCTCAATAAAAGAAAAATCGTTCTTGGCGGTGCTTTTTAATATTTCAAAAATTCTTGTTTTAAGCTCAATTTTTACGGAAAAGTTCTTGATTTTCTTACATTTTATTAACAAAAAATGTTTTTAAGAAATTTCAAGAAATTGCGGAGTCCGTTTAAGGTTTCCTATGCAGAATCCCTTTGGCGTCCCAAAGCTTTTTTCACCATAGCTGTGGTCTATGTCGAATGTAAGCTCATTCGTCTTACATATAGTTTTTATTTTATTGTATATTACAGTGTATCCACAAGTCTTCCACTCTTGCCTCATTTTTTCTTTTCTTAACGATTTTCCTTTGCAATTTTCTCGATATGCTGGGCACAATCAAAACGATAAATTAAATTACACTTTTAGCCCCAGACCTAGCCTGACAAATTCTATAAATCGTTGAGAAACTTCGGCGAGGGTCTGCGCGGGGGGCGTAACAACTACAGTCAGCCAAATATGTCAATGGCAGAGCCAGAGAGTTGGCCAGTTGTTAAGGGTAGCGTAGTAGTTGGCCCAAAGTGTATTTAAGCTAAAAGCTTTAGAGCCCACTTGACAATGTGCCAAGTTGTTTTTGTTGTGGCTATGTTGCTATTGTGACTAGCTGCGTTCTGTTTTCTATTGACATCTTGCCAGGACGAAAAAAAAAAACAGGCAGGCAGTCAGTCCAGGAGAGGCAGAGAGTAATCCTACTTGTCCGTTTCAAGATTTATTTACACTTATTTCGAACAGCCTTAAGTCAAATAATGTCAAAAGAAATGTTGGCTTGTCGATTTGTCTTTTTGTGGGAGAAACTGCTAAAAAAAAAAATATGTATTATGGATTGTTGTTTGGAAACTATGAAAATTAATTAGAAAATTAAAGTGCTTGAGTGAGTATCTTGAATTCTTATTATTTTCTTATTATATTATAACTAAGAAAATTAATTTCAAAATTAAAGTGTGGCAGTCAGTATCCTGTAATCTTTGTATGGGATATAACCTTTCAGAGCCATCTAATCTTCAAAGTTTATCGACAAATAAGCCTTAGTTAAAGACCCCATTCTCTATAAGTACCACCCGGGTATCCCATCGTCGGACAACTGCTTTACTTCATAAGCCCTCTTTACAAGAATTAAAGTTTAAAAATTGTAATATTGGGACCAATTTTTTTTACCTTTAAATCGATCGTCATTATGAGTTTTTCAAAATCTTACGGAGACTCGTCGGTACCATATCCAACTAGACCCTTTAAAAAGCTTTTAAAATAAAAGCTACTAATTCGTTAATTTTATATCGTTTCAAGCTTGAATAGTCAATAGCTTTCGATCTTACAAAGTCTCCATTTTATAATAAAAATAATTGTTTGCTATCCGGTACCACTAAGGACTATCTAATCTATCTCTGACGCCCCTAGGGGTTAACCCCGGTGCAATCTAACTTAATCTAATTGCTTATTAGTGGGTCAGTTATAGTCTTTATATCTCGATTATAACTTAGGCTACTCTTATGAATTTTGAAACGCTGAGTCCGACTTCAGAACTAACAACATTTGAGAGTTCTTAAATAAACTAATCTACTCCAAAAATCTAAATATTTTGGGGAATACTCGTATCTTAAAAAAAAGAGGTGTTGGGCTTTTTTTAACCCCGGATTTGGACTTAGTGACTCCCAAAAACATATAAAATACGTAGTCAAAAGGTTGTTCAAAAATGAAAAATCTATTTTCGGGTTTGGAATTTAAATTATGTTTACTTATATATTTTTGGGTTCGCTTTGTCAAATACGAGGTCTGAAAAACCAGGTTTCTTACATAACTTATAAAACGAGGTATTTTACCTACCATAGAACCCTGAAATGCTAGGATTCTTGAGCCTCTAATTTAGATTCAGTAGGTTTTTCGGAGGTTATCTCAGTAGCCCATGGGTATTGGATTTTTTTGAGACTCGAATGGGTTTTTTGGGGCGCAATTTCAGTAACTCCGATTTTGGATTTTTTGGGCATCCAACGAATTTGTTGAGAGTTTTCTCAATACTCGTGGATTTTGAATTTTTTGGGTCACGAATAATTTTTTGGAAATTATCTCAGTGGCCGTAGGTTTCAGATTTTTTTGGGCTTCGAATGGGTAGAATCCTGACATGCCAGGGGTTTTGAGCCTCGAATTTAGATTCAGTAGGTTTTTCAGAGGTTATCCAGTTATCATCAGCATTGGATTTTTTTGGGCGTCGAATCAGCTTTTTTTTGGAAGTTATCTTAGTATCCGTGGATTTTACATTTTTTGGGGTCTCGTATAGATAAGTTTTTTGGTGGTTATCTTTGTATCCGTGGAATTTTTATTTTTTTGCGCCTCGAATGGGTTTTTTTTTTGGAGGTTATCTCAGTAACTCTGGACATTTAATGTTTTTCGGCATTGAATGGGTTTTTTTGGGGGTTATCTCAATAACCCAGGATTTCACATTAGATCCCTTATTTTTCCATAGGAGACAAGTTTGTTTGACTTTTTTTAATATCGGGATTACATTATATAGCTATCAAAAACTTACCTATATACTATACATAAGAAATTATCCAAAATATTCTCTATAAAAAAATGTCGTAACAACAAGGTATATTAAAAAAGGGGAAAAATTTAATGATTTTGTTGAAAATTTTGTATAAAAAATATTTAGAAAATGTAATTCAATTTTAAGCCGAAAATTGTATATACCAAATTTTACATATAAATTAAGATTGATTAAAACTAAAGAAAAATCATCTAGTCAACCCCGCCTTTAATAGGCCATTTTGTAATCGTCTTCAAGGAAGTTCCGCCTTTAAGACAACTTCCCCATGCATTTCATTAAATAAACAAAATGAGATGAAAACAGAAAAATAAAAGATTTTGCTTTCCAACACTGCGCTTTGAAATTATTTCCCCGGTCCGAAACTTAAGCTTCAAATTGTTGGGCATTCAAATGGAAATTGCTTAACTGCAAATTTTCTTCATTTTTTTTTCTTCTTATGATAAGAGAAATGTAAAATTTGTAAATGAATTAATTTTGTTCATTCAGAAAACGACTTATAAAGTGCTGAGAAGTGGGCGGGGCGGGGGGCGTTGTAGAGAAACTAAGAAAAAGAGAAAACTTCACGTAGCTGACTTTGTAAAATTATAAGCAGATTTGGTTGGGCTTTTCTTTTGTAAAGCGCAGTTATTGAAAATTTTCTTAGCTTTTGCTTTGGCATTCAAATGAGAGAAATTTTCAAAAATTTTCGCTTATGCCAACAAAAATTTCTCCCCCTCCGCTGAAAATTGAGTAATTTGTTATTTGTGTGTATTTGTATCTGTGTGTTTGTATCCGTGTATCTATTAGATACTTTTATAAATAGAACGCGAAGAACGAAAAACATTTCCCAGAATTATGCTTACAAATTTTTATAGATAGATAATAAATATAAATGCAACATCTGTCGCTGCGCAAATAAAGCAGCCAGTCCATGCTCATACCTCAGCCCAATTGTGTGGCAAGGAGATAATGTGCCACAAGAGGCATTCAGCATTCAGCCAGGACAAAAGGATAAAGTGTAAACATGGCATGTCAACAGCCAGCCAGCCAGCCAGGACGCTACACAAGCAAACATGTCAACCAATTCTGACACATTTTGCCCCCGATGAAGTGGCAACACCAACCAACTGACGATGACGCGCACAATGATGATGATGATGAAGATGACGAGGATGATGATGATGACAGTCCTGATCCTGACAAGAAATAGCATTCTATTATTGGTTTATGCAATAGTTGTGCTGGCTTATCAATTTTGTTATATCTTACTTGGTATTTTTTTTGTAAGAATTTCAGCTGGGGTTGCGATTTTTATCTCGTGGTATTATGTAAATTTTAGGGTTCATTAGAAAAAGATGTTCAACAAAAGACGGTGAAAGAGTTTCTCAATGACGAAACAAATACAATCGGAGTACTATTTGGAAACTAGGAAATTTCAAACATTTGTTATGCTTGGAACCACGAGCACAAAGGCATCCTATACAAGCTGCAATAAATTTTACAAGGTACATACAAAAATTGAACCAGTTCCCGATACAGCTTTTCTTTGCGACACCTTCCAAAATGCATCATATTTTCCTCTTTGCGTCACCTTGTTTAATTCACTGCATGATGGGGAAAAGCTCACAAAACATTTTTATTAATTATAGCGAGAAACAGATTATGCATTGAGCAAATTTCGAAGTTAAATCATGTTGAGTTTTTTTTTGTGAGTATATAATACGCAGCCTTGTTCTGTACGAAAGCTAGATAAGGACTTCGAGAGCTAGATAACTGCTCTCTGAGTCCTTGCTGATTAGCAACTTAGATCTTATTAGAAGTATCCCAATACGTTAATGAGCATGACCTTATGGGTATGGATCGCGAAGTATGACTCAATAAATAATATCCAGATATACGTGCTCGAAACGGCATGACCAAGAAACTTGACACTAAATTTTGGGCGGTACAAAAATAAAATTTTTTTCTGGCATGTATTTATGGCATTTTATGTTCTTTATACTCAACTAGTCAGCCCGGCAGACGTTGTTCTGTCCAAACTTTTTGAATACTCTTAAAGTGTATAAACATTGGAAGATCCTCTAGTTAGCTTAACTGGAAAAATATAAGATTTTTAGCTTGGTTTGCAGCTCGATTCAAACTTGTCTGTCTTAACCGAATTCTTTTACTTTCATTGCGATCTTCAGGTTACTCGGGCTGATACGATTAGATTAATAACTTAATTTGATTCGTTGTATTTCTTCCAAATGAAATACATCGTGCATTGATCAATTAGGAGACGGCATTCCCAATGGTCCCAATGCTTTATTAGCCATCGCCAAAGCATATATCTTCAATATAAATTAAAATATCATTGTAGACTTCCGGCATAAATTCCATCACTGGATTACGATTAGCTTGACGTACTCAAAACAAACTATCTTCTGATAAATAATCTTGATATTTTATCCACAATTTAGGTGGATTTGATGGAAAACATGTTGTCAAAGTAATCGCAAATAGAGCACGTATTTGATATAGTCCAAAGAATTTTCCAAGAAATTAAATTTTTGACATGCCTCTCGATCGATACTTTGCACACAGTACGCCATTCACTGTACTCAAAGATTGAAACGATGTTGGACCTCGAACATTGGTTAACAACGATACCAGTTTTTGTATATCTAACAATATACAGACAAATACCGATATCACAAAAATATATAATATATCGTAAATATAATACATATTGTTTATCTCGCGAACCAATACACACAAACACATCGGAATAAGCTTAAAACCTCCGTATTGACAACCTCTAACACATACAAAAATTAGATTTGAAATTCATTGACGCGTTCATGAGAACACCCGTAACACGTAAAACTTAAGAATCTTTTATATGTATATATAGATGAGTAGTTTCAAATTTGTGTTTGGTATTTGCCCAATGTATAAATTGGAAGATATACGAATAAACCCATGCACATTGGTTATTTTTAGGCACGAAATTGGCTTTGTGGAGGTAAACCATTTTTAATCAATGGTTGATTTTCCCCGCACTTTGAAAGTGATCTCACTTAAACTAGGTCGGAAATGATAGGAAATACATTAAATCGTTAAAACTAAGAATATGCCACAAGTTTTGGTCTGACATGATTGCGAAGATCGCATGCGGTTTGAATATGAAGTATACTTTTAGTAGCTAGTTTAACTTTGTTGGTCACTGTTCACCTGGTTTCCAAGTTATATAGTGAAGTTGGGATTTTATATTTGTTTTCTTGGTAGTGAAAATTCGTAAGTTATACCCCGAAGGCGGACTGAGCAATGCCAAAGCAACCAAGGTCAAATTTGTTACTAAGTGTAAAACGATCGATGTGGTGACCTCTAGTGGAATGAATATTCCAAAACTTTAGAGTGTGGGAATACAAATTTGAAGTAGGCTTAGCATTCTACAATTAGAATAGTATGAAACTCAACTAAAATCAACATTAGAGCAGTTTTATTTATTTCAATCGTTAGTTTTACGAAAATCTTGTCAATAAAAATATATAAAAGTTTTGGCAACGTATATTCATATCATATTTTGTTCATATTGTAAGCATGTATCGAAAATCGGAGAGCGACTTACCGTCTACGGCTTCTATTGCTGAAAGCGTAGCTCTACAAATAGCCAAATGTACACTAAGCGAGCCCGATTTAAAAGCAAAAGCAGAAATGGGCACAATTCGCCAGTTGGATTCTAAGGAAACCAAAAAACCAAATATACTCCTCGACGAACTCTCTTCAGATTCCAACAATAACACTAATCTTTCGGATAGTCTACAAAATTTCTCTGCTGATGATATGAGTTCGCCATTACCATCACACATTGATTCTGAGGACTTAAAGGACAAGCTTGAAAACAAAGAATTACACAAACAACGGGACAAACTACGTGATGAAGTGCGTCGTCTAAAATTACGAATAGCTGGGCTTGATATAGAAAATGATTATATGGAAGAACAGACCAAAAAAATGACGCAACGAGCTGAGGAAAAAGCGCGCTTTATGGATAATATTGGGACTGAGCTTTTAGACGCCACAAAGCAGGTGCTCTCTTTGCAGACTGCAGAAAACTTGCCTCAGGACATTCTGCCGCAAATATTTGCTACATTTTCCGAAGATAAACCGTTTATGGCTGATATAGAACGTATAGATAAAGAATTATCTAAAGCATTGCAGGAAATAAAAATACAGGCCGATGGGGAGCATCAAGCTGAAGTTAAAAATGAGATCGAAAAAGCAGTCCGTACCGTAAATGAAGCTATAGCCGAGAATGAAAAGTCTCAAATGGATCGGAAGAAGGAAGAGAAGCGTGAAATTCTATTGGAAACCAAAGGCAACTGTTTTAAGCTATTGGCAGAGTATATATCGAAGCTCAGCTCTGGGGGTGATACCAAGTATTTGGAAGAATTAGAAAAACTTTATGATGACGAATTACAAAAATTTGATGACCTTGATTGACTTTATGTAAAGCCGTCCTTATATCAATGTTATATTATGTTATGTTTATTTTGTTATTGATATAAAGAAGAACTGAGATTGCAATTTTGTTTGAATTTTTATACCCTGTCGGAGACCTCGCAAAGTTACATAAAGTGTGATCAGGGTGACTAGAGAGGTCGATATACCGATGGCTGTCCGTCCGTATGAACGCTGAGATCTCAAAAATGGTTAGAGTTAGATCAACCAAACTTTTAGATTAGATCTCTTATTATTCCATAGGGAAAAGCGTATTTTACTTTTTTGATATCGGGGTTACATTATATAGCTCCCATAAGAGTGTTTAAGACGACCTCGAAAATAACAGAAAGTTTTAGATGGTTAATTCATTTGTTTATTAAGGTATCGTTACCTAATTTTGCAATCAAATGTATTTTGGTGTTCTAGCAATATATTGGATTTTATTGCCAGCTTGTGGTACAGGTTATCCTAAAGTCGTCAGCACCTGACTTTAAGTACGCCATTTTTCTTTGCGAATACCCTTTTAGATGGCTGCCTGGGACTTCACAAATATCATACATATTCTCTACTTTGCGGAATTTCTAGACCGTACGATTTTGGAGCGCTGCGAAGTAAAAAACTTATTGTGCTAACTGTAGCTTCCTGACAAAGAGTGTTATTATAAACCAAGGTGGTTTCAGGTAAAGTTATCGGGTAGGGAATAATGAATGATGATTTGTACCGACTAGTTTTTATGGTTGTGAGTCATGGACCTTCCTACTATTAATATAACAGAACTTTCGCATATCGTGATGATATGATTATCTTTAAGAAGAATATGACTATTTCGAGAGTTTTTACAAAAAATATGGCAGAACCTTCATTCTATTTAAAAAAATAGATAATTTTGAAAACATTTAAATATTATTTTGCAATTTTGTTTAAATTTTCCAAGAGAATTAAGATCTGTTTTATTGAATGATGGTTGAGGGATTGGAACTATAATTAATACTGCTTTTATACGATTGTGGGATAATATGTTGTAATTTGGAATTCTATAAATCAATAATTCGTAGTTTTGTGCAAGTGTCGGTATTTTTAATCAGAGTTATTCTGCTTTTTAAGCGCTCATATTTAAAGTCGAACTTTTTTTACCATGTAACAAGAAATTTGTCCGTACTACCAAAATTATTTCCCTGTTACGGTTTTTATTAAAAGCACTTCTTTGATGAAAGCGGGAAAAAGTTAAGATTTGACGAAATTCGGTTTTTATGAATTAAAAAATTTTCTCAAAATCTAAATTTTTTATCATTTTGCATCTGTGGTTCGGAAATAGATTTTCTGTTTACAATAAAAGAAAAACGCAATTCATATATAAAAAAATTAAAGGTTTTTATTCGCCATAAAAGAAAAATCGCTCCTGGCATACTTTGAAAATTTAAAAAATTCTTGGTTTTAGTGTAGTTGTAAGATTATTTCCAGTTTTTCTTGCGCTTCATTAAAAATGATTGTAGTATGTGTAATGAATAGTGATATTGAGCCATTAAGATTATAAATATTTTTCAAATCCATTGAGAGTTACCGCACAAGAATCCAAGAACTCCTGGTGGATATTGTTGTACAGTGATGTGCCTAGAAATTGCGAATGTTTTGACTAAATTAGTAAATATATTGTAGTAAATAAATCCACATCGTAAACTTGCGCAAATGCATTCCAAGCAAGACAGTATATCAGGGGAATAAACTACGTCGCTACTTCCAAAAACTTGTTTAGAGATTTGGAAGGATAGCTCTTGGAATACTTCAAATGCATTTGCGCAAAGCATAAACTTATTTATATGCTTACCTTTAACCCAAAATGAACATTTAAAAAAAAAACTAAAACTAAGTGTATTTTATGTGTTATTGTTAAAAGTATGTTTAGATGAGCAGCATTTCGAAAATCCGATCCCCTGCAATAAAAAAGTTTTTTAAAAAACTCCAACTTGTATCATAATACAAACTTACCCAAAGCGGTCAGCTGATAGAGACCTCCTTCTACGGTTAAAGCACCGCGTGCCACCAAGTTCTCTATGGCACTTTTTGTTTCATCGGATATGGTTTCCTTCGGCACATCCTGTGCGATGCTGACCAACTCCAGTATTATGTCTCCATCAGCGGGGGACCCGAACGCATTGATAGCGTCCACAATGAGTTTCTCCAAGTCGGTATAGTCATCTATATTCAATTCTTGTTGCTCTTCTGCAGCCATTTTTGTTTTTAATTTAATTTACGTTTCACAGTCGATATTTTTATTTTTTAGAGCGGCTCTATACGGCTTGGGACTTTATTTAATATTAATTTATTTAACCCTAAATACAAAGCTTGCCTGTATTTGGAATCTAAGGTCAAAATAAATGACAGTATTGTCGACTCGTTGCTTTGTTGTAGTGTTGGAAAGCGTGCTTTAGTTTTATTTTAAAGCTTATCCAAAACTCTAATTTCTGGGTTGCGGAAATGTAGAACTGAGGAACTCAAACTCAATGCTTCTCATTTTATTGTCGCAAAAGTGCACAACAGCAAGCGTGAATACCCAAGTATTATTACGAATAGAAGAATAGAAATGTGCAAATCACACTAAAAACAAAGGATTAATGATGAACCATTTTACATACAGAGATGCCAGTTAAATCAAATAACTTAATAATATTGTATTATTTCAGAGTATATAACTAATCTTTTCTTACAGATCAGGGACTTTTGACTATCTGGTTTTGAAGACTTGCTTTATGGGCAGTTTGAAGAACATTTGCGTTTGATTGTCTTTATGCATCTTGCTCAAAAAGATCAATGGTTAATAGTCAATTATATTTCCATATGCTAATCATTTATAAACTTCGAAAAATCGAATTAAAATGATTCAAATGACTGCTGACTTTATACGATAATCTACAATGTTTACTAAGGTAATAACTTAGTGCTTGGGTTTGTGGCATCTTTGCAAAGAACACATTTTTTTCAATGCTTAGGACTTTGCATATTATTATTATATCGTCCACCTAATTCTGTTTTTGTGCGAATTTACCCGGATTTGATCTAACGCGATCTGTCGCAATATAATTTGATATAACGCGATTTTAAAAAATTCTCAAATATTTTTAGTAAAATATAATACCTTAAGCTCAAAAGATTTTAAAGCAAATACTATAAATATTTGTATAGTTTGGCAACAGCTGATAGCTGACAATTTATTAGTTTCGGGAATACCATTAATATGTTTTTTTTTTAATTATTATAAATATTTTATAATAAATATATTTTTTCTTGAATTATTATTAATTCGAAGTATCCCAATATTTTAATGAGCTTGACCATTTATTTGAAATATTGTAAATTAAACAAGAGATGCTCTTGCTTTTATAGAGCGTTAGTCTAAAGAGTTTACATACCTCATATAGTACAACCAACATTCTTAGTATTTCTCTAGTCCATCCAATTTTGAAATATTGCTTCTGCGTTCGGAGCACTCAATGCCATCTTTATCAGGACATGATTGAATCCGTACAAAAGCAATTTCTACTTTTAACATTTTGTAGCTTACTCTGGGACCCAAATATCCAGCTGCCGCCATATTTTGATAGACTTTGACCTATTAAGTTGCCTTCCTTAAATCATTGCAGAACAAGCCACGACATCTTCTTCTTGTACAGGGTGTTATTTTTTTAGTATTACTAAAGCTTAAAGCATAATTTATCAACGAAATATATTTGTTGTTATATTTGTTACTTTTGTCGCACCATCCAGAGTAGTTCGCAAGTTGTGACCCGTCGCCCTACAATTTTCTAGATCTAATTATGGTCTACACGATGATTTCCATATCATATGCTCTAACTATAGTAGTCTTCACAATATCCTTTCTTTGAACGGTCTATGCAGTTTTCATTTCTTCTATCCGAAGTCATCTCGAGAGGACTCTTTGGGTATCCCTGAACAATCCTACATTATGAGTCACTTACCTGATCAAAGTTGCTTTTTCCACCTTCTTTTGATATAATGCTTAATTTTTTTTCGGACTTCTTTAACTTCATCTCTTTTATTGTAAATCATAATAGCTAAAATATTTACCTATCGGGCTAGAAATACGAATAAGCTCAAATATATTTTCTTGTTTTTTTTTTTTTTTTTATTATTCAAAAATGTTGTCATCATAATTTTCTTTAGTGCCCCAATAAAGCATTTACATCTGATCCGGTTGTTAGGTATCATCTTTATTTCGTTCCAAAAAAACATTTGTCGATTTCCTTTTCGTTGATGTCCTTTTCAAAATTTAACTATATTTTAATATAAGGCAAGCTAAGCTCCTTGAATGAATAAATTAACTAAATATATGGTTGTCAAAAAAGTCTTGCGGTATTTTTATTGAATTTTCAATTGTTCATAAAATTGGTTATAATAATGCGATTTAAGTCAAATATGCGCCGTTTTGTTCGATGACGAGTTCCCAACAAGATGCCAACTTCATAATGCCCCTCTTATAGAAGCTCGCTTCCCTATTGTCAAAAAACTCGGAGAGCCAATTTTCACAGGACTCTCTTGTGGACAACTTCCGATTACCAAGCGCGTTCGTCATGGACAGAAATAGGTGGTAATCACTTGATGCGAGATCCGGACTATACGGTGGATGCAAAAGAACCTCCCATCCGAGCTCCCGGAGCTTCTGGCGCGTCACCAAAGATGTGTGTGGCCTGGCGTTGTCCTGATGGAAGACAATTCGGCCTCTGTTGATCAAAGATGGCCCTTCTTCTGCATGGAGTGCTGCATTCAAGCGGTCCAGTTGTTGGCAGTACAGGTCCGAATTGAGCGTTTGGCCATAGGGGAGCAGCTCATAGTGGATGATTCCCTGCCAATCCCACCAAACACATAGAAGAACCTTCCTGGCCGTCAATCCAGGCTTGGCCACCGTCTGGGCAGCTTCCCCGCTTTTCGACCACGACCGTTTACGCTTCACGTTGTCGTAAGTGACCCACTTTTCATCGCCAGTCACCATCCGCTTCAAAAACGGGTCGATTTTGTTGCGATTCAGAAGCGATTCGCATGCATCCATACGGTCAAAAATGTGTTTTTGCGTCAAGTCGTGTGGCACCCATACATCGAGCTTCTTTTTCAATCCAAGCTTCTTCAAATGGTTTATAACGGTTTGATGACCCATGCCCAGCTCTTGGCCGATGCTACGGCTGCTACTATGCCGGTCTCTTTCGATCAATTCGCAATTTTCGACAAAAGGCCTTCCGTGGCGTATCTTCGATCACCTCTGCACCAGAACGAAAACGTTGAAACCATCGTTGTGCGGTGGAAATGGAAACTGTATCGGGTCCATAAACTGCACAAATTTTATTGGCAGCATGAGATGCATTTTTGCCTTTATCGTAGTAGTACTGTAAAATATGCCGTATTTTCTCTTTATTTTGCTCCATGTTTGCGACGCTATAACTCACGAACGACTAAAAGCAAACAACAATTAATCAAACACGTGTAAGCACGTGAAAAGAGCTTTCCAAAAAGCTGAAGCGTGAACCGATGCGACGAATACAACTAGAACTACGCGCTTGCAAAGACAAGCTTGCGGAAATACCGCAAGACTTTTTTGACAACCTAATATATAATGGTCTACACATTTGTGTGAAATTTGATCAAAAGTGGTACACTATTTCAAATAGCTGTCATACCAAATAAGAGCCTGCACTCTCTTTTTCAGAGAGACACGAACAACTAACCTGCGCCACCTTATAAATGTTGGACCATGCAGCCATGAACAGACAAGTGTCGCTTCAACATATCTATTAGTATATCTGCCTATATGAACTCAAATATCTTAGTAGATCCCCAGAGAGACATTAGATTTTAAACTTTTTAATGGCTATATATTGCCCAATTGCCGCATCCACGTCTTACAATTCACTTTCGAACATACAATCAATTTTGCTATTCAAAACTATTTTATATTTAGGTTATATTATTAATGTATTGCAATATATAAGGGTGGAATGAAGAGTAATACCCCTAGGTAACTCGCTTTCAGGAACAATATTTAAATGTTTTGAAATTATCTATTTTCTTTTAAATAGGATGAAGGTTCTGCCATATTTTTTGTAAAGACTTCCAAAATAATCACATTCTTCCTAAAGATAATCATATTATCACGATACACGAAAACTCAGCAGTGTTATAATAACAACCTCTTCATCACTCATTATTCCCTATCCGATAACTTCACCAGAAACAGGCATTTCCTGTAGTAAGACTTTTTTCTTTATATAGAAGCTACAGTCAACACAATAAGTTTCTTACTTCAAAGAGCTTCAATCCTACAGTGTAGAAAGAAGAGAATATATGATATTCGTGATATCCGAAGCAGCCATCTAAAAGGGTATTCGCAAAGAAAAATGGAGTACGTAATGTCAGGCGCTGACGACTTAAGGATAACCTGTACCACAAGCTTGCAATAAAATCCAGTATATTGCTAGAACACCAAAATACATTTCATTGCAAAATTAGGTAACGATACCTTAATAAGCAAATGAATTAACCATCTAAAACTTTCTGTTTTTTTCGAGGTCATCTGACACACTCTTATGGGAGCTATATAATGTAACCCCGATATCAAAAAAGTAAAATACGCTTTTCCCTATGGAATAATAAGAGATCTAATCTAAAAGTTTGGTTGCTCTAACTCTCACTTTTTTTGAGACCTCAGCGTTCATACGGACGGACAGCCATCGGTATATCGACCTCTCTAGTCACCCTGATCACACTTTATGTAACTTTGCGGGGTCTCCGACAGGGTATAAAAATTCAAACAAAATTGCAATCTCAGTTTTTCTTTATATCAATAACAAAATAAACATAACATAACATAACATTGATATAAGGACGGCTTTACATAAAGTCAATCAAGGTCTTCAAATTTTTGTGTTTCGTCATCATAAAGTTTTTCTAATTCTTCCAAATACTTGGTATCACCCCCAGAGCTAAGCTTCGATATATACTCTGCCAATAGCTTAAAACAGTTGCCTTTGATTTCCAATAGATTTTCGCGCTTCTCTTCCTTCTTCCGATCCATTTGAGACTTTTCATTCTCGGCTATAGCTTCATTTACGGTACGGACTGCTTTTTCTATCTCATTTTTAACTTCAGCTTGATGCTCCCCATCGGCCTGTATTTTTATTTCCTGCAATGCTTTAGATAATTCTTTATCTATACGTTCTATATCAGCCATAAACGGTTTATCTTCGGAAAATGTAGCAAATATTTGCGGCAGAATGTCCTGAGGCAAGTTTTCTGCAGTCTGCAAGGAGAGCACCTGCTTTGTGGCGTCTAAAAGCTCAGTCCCAATATTATCCATAAAGCGCGCTTTTTCCTCAGCTCGTTGCGTCATTTTTTTGGTCTGTTCTTCCATATAATCATTTTCTATATCAAGCCCAGCTATTCGTAATTTTAGACGACGCACTTCATCACGTAGTTTGTCCCGTTGTTTGTGTAATTCTTCGTTTTCAAGCTTGTCCTTTAAGTCCTCAGAATCAATGTGTGATGGTAATGGCGAACTCACATCTTCAACAGATAAATTTTGTAGACTATCCGAAAGATTAGTGTTATTGTTGGAATCTGAAGAGAGTTCGTCAAGGGATATATTTGCTTTTTTGGTTTCCTTAGAATCCAACTGGCGAATTGTGCCCATTTCTGCTTTTGCTTTTAAATCGGGCTCGCTTAGTGTACATTTGGCTATTTGTAGAGCTACGCTTTCAGCAATAGAAGCCGTAGACGGTAAGTCGCTCTCCGATTTTCGATACATGCTTACAATATTAACAAAATATGATATGAATATACGTTGCCAAAACTTTTAATATTAAAATTGACAAGATTTTCGTAGAACTAACGATTGAAATAAATAAAACAAGTCTTATGATGATTTTAGTTGAGTTCCATACTGTTCTAATTGTAGAATGCTAAGCTTACTTCAAATTTGTATTTCTACACTCTAAAGTTTTGAGTATTCCTTCCACTTAAGGTCACCACCTGATCGATCGTTCTACACTTAGTAACAAATTTGACCTTGGTTGCTTTGGCCTTGCCCAGTCGCCCTTCGGGGTATAGCTTACAATTTTCACTATCAAGAAAACAAATATAGAATCCCAACTTCACACGGATAACTTGGAAACCAGGTGAACAGTGACTAACAAAGTTATATTCAAACCGCATGCGATCTTCGCAATCATGCCAGACTAAAACTTGTGGCATATTCTTAGTTTTAACGATTTAACGTACTTCCCATCATTTCTGAACTAGTTTAGGTGAGATTACACTCAAAGTTCGGGGAAAATCAACCATTGATTAAAAATAAATCAGTTTGGCATGTTTTACCTACCAAGCCAATTTCAAGCTACTTACTCAATCGTGCCTAAAAATAACCGATGTGCATGGATATCCGAAAATTTTATATATGGGATGGGCCATCTGTTAATTCGAATATATTCCGATAAAATTGTGCAAATACCAAACACAAGCTTAAAACTACTTATTTATGTATAAAAAAAGTCGGGCGCGGACGACTTTGGGATACCCTGTACCACTAGCTGGCATTGAAATCCGGTATATTGTTTAATAACATCAAAGATATTTGATTGCCCAATTCCTTCATAAAAATCAGAAACAGAAGAATTTTTAAGCAAACTTTTTTTTTTGACCGATCGCTCCTATGGGAGTAATATGATATAGTCAACCGATTTCGCTCAAATTTGACATAGTGCTTTAGTACCTTAAAAAAAATCTGAATGCCGAATTCAGTTCAAATATCTTTACAAACAAACGAAACACATCGAATTTTGTATAAAAAACGTTTTTTTGGACAGAAAAGTGCTATAGAAGCTATATGATATAGTCAACCGTGTTTGATTAAATTTATTAAAGAGCTTAGAAACTATAAAAACCTACCTACGAATAATAAGTTTGGTCTCAATATCTTCACAAACAAACGAAACACAACAAATTTTGCTCAAAAATCGATTTTTTGGAAGATCGGTCCAATGGGAGCTATATTATATAGTAAACTGATTTTTTTCAAATCTGGTGCAAAGCTTTGGAACTATCAGAAACTTTTGCGTGCCAAAATTGGTTACGATATCTTTATAAACAAACGAATTATCCGTCTAAAACTTTTATTATTTTTCGAGGTCCTTTAAAACATCCCTATGGGAGCTATATAATTTAACACCGATATCAGAAAAATAAAATATATTTTTATATATCCTATGGAATATTATAGGATCTATTGTGAAAGTTTGATTACTCTATCACTTATCATCTCTGAGATCTAGGCTCTCAAACGGACAGACCTCACCCTGATCATATTTTAGGTAACTTTGGGGTGTCTACGTAGACTCATTCTATATGTTACATACCTTTTAGCTTGCACAAACTTAATATAACCAGTACAGGGTATTAAAATAGTAGCAACCCTAGTTCGCTCATCAAGAACACAAAGGAACTAACAACAACAACGTTTATATTATCTTTTATGAATTAGACGTTAAATTTTTCGTAATCGTATAGAAAGAGAGCAGAAAAAATATTTCATACACAGCTTTAAAATTTAATGCAAAAGGCAGGCAAAAATTTAAGTTTTACAAGAACAAAAGTTTTTAGAACAAAAAACCTTAAAAAACAGCCAGTGACGTCATAGAGTCAACTAAGTATAGCGCAGCTGCGCTTTGCGTAACCTCGTTTAGTTGTATGCTTATGCATACAAAATAAATCAAATTTTATAAAAATGTTGCTTATGATTCGCAATATATTTAAACATGTTTCTAACCATATAGTGTCGATTCTTTTAGCTTTCTATAATAAAACGCTTCTTATATTTGTTCTTTATTTATGTACTTTTTAATTGAATGGAAACTGTTTAACAAGCAGTGGTGCTCCGGTGGTGCCACGCCCCCTGCTCTCAAATATTAAAGGTTTTTTTTTTTGTTCGAAAATGTATTTATGCATTGCCAGTCAATCCAATATTGATATAAAAGTAAATCGCTACACTTTAAATATAACTTTATTTATTTATTTAATAGAAATATCTTAATATTCTCTTTGGGCGGATGAACATCAGGTTGCTTACCTGTATATTAAATATATACAATATTTACTTATTTAATAGGGATATCTCGATTATTCTGCAAACCAGTCAAATTTATGCAAATTGCGCGAACTAAGCGTTCTTTGGTGCATTAAGTGTGGTAGTAGACTACAACTACAGGGATATCTAGGGATATCTTAATTTTCTGGTTTTCTGAATTTGGTTGTTTATATTTTATACATATATACAATAGTTACTTATTTAATAGGGATACCTCGATTTTTCTGCTAAGTAGGCAAAATTTGGTTCTACACCTTGCTGTTTTCATTTTAACGTGCTCTCTCCAGCACAGATTTTTTTTTGTCGAGCTGAATGCCGAGATACGGGTGTGTTGTTTTAATGGGAATTATCTCTCCATTTAGGGTGAGAGCACGACTCGGGTCTTTCCATAACGAAAATAAATCGTTGGACAATTTGTCACCGTTAAGCTGGAAGTAGCAATAATGTCCAACTGGTTCTGAAGGGCATCAGCAGCCATTTGAACGCTGGAGAAAGACGAAAGCTTGGCAGTGTCGTCTGCAGATGTTGACGTTATAAGATTAGAACTGCCCGTCGAGCTCGGCATGTCCATAGTAAGAACGCTACCTTGCGGCACTCCAGCTTTAATGATCCGTCGTTCCGAGGGTTCACTTTTCACCATAACTTTGAAAGAGCGGTTGTCAAGAAATGATTTTATGATTTCATAATGGGGAGCAGGAAGGGCCTAAAAAATGAGGGCTCCATCTCTTGTTAGCTCTAATCAAGACTTCCACACGGGCTGGTTACCGTATCTTCATCAAGGTTGCTCAGGTTACCAGGGTGCACCCACTACGTGGAGGTAAGAGTAGGAATTGAGTGCGGAGTCTGCCGATAACAGGATACCATCGGAGACAATAGCACCCCAGGAGCATCCTTTGCATAAACTTAATATACACTTTGTCCCATAAGGTACAGGGCATACAAATGTCGTTTTAGTTAATTTGACGCCCTTTACCGTCTTAAATATGAACTTCTGGGTATGCAAAAATTATTAAATTCAATTTTGAACAGGAGGAGCACGTTCCCTTTTAGGTTTTAGACGTTTGGAATAGTACTTAAAACATTAAGCAATGGAAATTCCAACATACAATTTTCTGTTTCCTGTTTAAAACCTTTTTGGACTGTACTATAATTGATTCAAAGAGTCGTCGAAAGGGCTCCAACGTCCAACCCTACTACGCTCTGGCTCAACAATCTCGTGGTAAATAATACAAAAGGCGCTTTTAAGCCAAATCTAAACCCTTAACTTAAAAAAAATAAAACTTGCTTTAAGTTTCTCTTCCAACAAAAATAGTTTATTAAATTTCAAAAGGATTGTTTGCCATCCAAATTCGTGCTTAAAGTCGTTTCTTCATTTTCTTAAGATGAAAAAAAATTAAATGGCCATTAATGCAGTTGGTCTATTGTGATATTAAATACGAGAAGAATTGGCAAGAATGGAAGTTTACCAAAAACCGCCATTCTTGCCAAATTTCTCAATTCAATATCACAACAGACCAAATACATAAATATCCTTTTAATTACATTTTTTTAAAGAGACGTCTAAAAACGAACCAGTAAATTGTTTTGAAAAAAACATGTTTGGTTGTTATTTTGTGGCTCAAATCCTCCAACGTCATCTAGTTCGTTAGTCCGAGAGTTTTGCGCGCCAAACGTTGTGCAATTTCATTAAATTCTCGACGATTATCACGCCCCATCACAGCTGCCTCCAGATTTGCCACAGAATCGTCATTGGGATCGACCAACATGCTTAGCACACTAAGCAAAATCTTTTCAATGTTCAGCACTGGACACCAACGTTCCGAGGGCAATTCGTATTCCAAGGGATCATCGCCATATTCATGCAATATAGAAATGCAGCATGTCCGTCCACAAAGATATGGGAATGAAAGATGTCACAAGTGAATCGCATTTCGGGTGGTCTCATGGGGTAGTCCGTTGGGAAAACGAGTTCGGCCGAGTAAACGCCACCTTCGAAACATGTACCATGCGGTCCGGTGATGAGCGCCTTCCATGTACAGAAATCTTCATCGGTGATGGGACTAGCGTAGATGCCCTCGGGTGCATCGAGTAGCAGCTGTTTATAGTCAGCTGTGAGTCGACGTAGCGCTGATCCAGACATGTCTAAAATTTTGTATTTTACTTAATTTTTCTTTGGAAAACACGACTCGGAGCAATGACGAATGAAAAAATTTGAGTTTTAGTGATTTGACAGATGGATGGATACCAGGCTACTTAGAAGCTTTAAGCAAAATGTGCTTGAAAGTGAAATACTAATTATATTAAATAAATACTAAGAACTTGAGTAAAGTAGTATTTTCTATTAGTATTTTTCTGTGGTATTTTCAGTGAAGTGCCTTAGAGTTATTGTGGTTTAAAGAAAAGAATTTAAAGTAAAAAAGAGCGCTTAATGCAGCAATTTTTTTAAGGGATATTCAAATCGCTGCCTTGCCTATGGGTATCTTGTAGCGATACTCGATACCGGAAAAAAAACTAATCAAAGTATTGAGTATTCCAGAAAACTCGATACCGATTCGATTCACCAAAAAAAGAAGTCGATATTGATATAGGTATCGACTTTTTGACTTTTAAAATAAAAGAATAAAATAAATATGAGGCATTTGCTTGATAAGGATAGCCAAATTTTCTAATGCTGATGACATATTGATATTGGGGTTATCAAATTAAAGTAAGAATAATATAAACTTATTCCTATTTACATTTTTTTCACATAGCAAAACACTTATAACCTTTACGCCTCTCACAACCAAACAAAAAATGCCATTCACTTGAAATTTGGTACAGATGTTCGGGAAGAGTGTACCAACACAATAAAATAAAAAAAAATCGATAATCGAAAATACGTTGCCCGCGAAATTTGAAAAGTCGCCTTACTTTTTGAATACACCTCGTACATTGCAACGCACAGTGGGAGAAATTACCAATCTAGCTCCGTTTTATTAATAACTTCTGAAAAAATAATAACTTTTTCATCAACCAGTTCGTCTTTTTGGGTTGATAGAATTGAACCTTTTGATAGCATCGATGAAATAAACAGTGTATGGCCCAAATCTTCCATAGTGTTTTTTTGGGAATTTTTTCGAGTATGGTGTAAGCGAAATTTTCTGAGATCTTTGTTTCTTGCTTCAAGAGCTTTTTCCGACATCATTCCTATCGGAAGGGAAACATGTTTTATATCTACACCATGTATTAAAATTTTATGGACCGAAATAGGCATATAAAACCATGGAGACGAATCTACAAATACAGATGCTGTTCATAATGCGTACTGTTGAAAGGCATCTCTATCAATTTCATATCCAGATGCTATTGTTCGTCAGATAACGCTAAATCTATAGATTAATAAAAAAACTCACTTCAGTTATTTCGGAAGCGAATTTCGGGCTTTGAACAAATTTTCTTGCTGTGTTGCCGTTATTAGTGTTGCCAGAGCCCGCTCGGCTTGGGAATATCAACCAATATGCCCATTTCCTTCCGCAACTTCTCTTGTGTGACCTTTCTTCTATGTATTATCTACAACAGCCCAGTCAGCACTACCAACTTACCACTTTTTAATTGTAATTCTGTGTCCAATGTGAAGAAAGCATTCGAGGAAACGAATCCACGCGTGAAGAGTTGATAAGCCATATTTATACAGGTTTTTATAGCATTGAGGTCGTTCATTGTTTTTGGTGTTGTCCCACATATTCTACATACTACGGATGACGATTCTGCCAGAACACTGCAGACCTTACCATCTATCACAGTTATCTTTTGAATGTTGTTATTTTCTGTATTTGGAAAATCTTGAGAGTGCGCCTTAAATATTCTGGCTACTGTGTGATCAATCAAGCTTTGTTAAGACACCTCAAATGAATGAACAGTAACTTTTAGACCATTAGGATAACACAGTTTTTTCGCATACCGAAGAACATCATATCTAGGAAATATATTTGCATTCCGATTTTTGGTGCCCCTCTGCAAGTCCATATAAATCCATTTCGTATAGCCGCCATCAATATATAGAACTAAGGCTTCATCTGCTGTGTATTTGATGGGCTGTTTAGAATCGGAATATTTTTTTTTTGTGGTTTCTTGAGACACTGCAAAGTCAATGGCAGGTCGTCCAGCATTTGATGTTTGGTCCCTATCTAACCAGTGCTTTGTTTTTTTTCCGAGGTTCTTGCGAACTCGACAGCTCTGTCTCCATTTCAAAGCCAATTTTTTTGGTGAAATTCTTAATGCGCTCTTCAACGTTTTCAATACTTTCAAATTGATTTGTATCAATAATATTATCGTATACTTTTGCACTGTTTTTTTTTTTTTGGAAACGTAATTTTTCGCAACCCCTACAGAAAATAGTTCTCGCCTGGACACTGACATTGTAGCTAAGAAATAATAATTTAAATAAAGTGTGCAATTTTGTGCAGCTAATTTTTGACATTATCAAAGCGCAAAACATTGAACTATGTTTTAAAAAAGGTTTGAACAGGAACCCGGGCGATCGGAAAAAGTTCAGCTCTACGAAAGCTTAGTTTATTAGTAAACATTTAACTTCTTACTAGCACTACAATTAACATCAAATTTTGGGACGAAACACAAACACTATTATTTTTAAATTAAAAAAATGGCGACTTTACGTCGAGCGCGGACGACTTTAGGATACCCTGTACCACTAGCTTGTAATAAAGTCCGATTTCTTCACAAAAAACCAAAAACAGAAGAATTTTTAACTATAAAAAACTTTTAAATACCAAATTTGGTTACGATATCTTTATGAACAAACGAATTATCTATCTAAAACATCTTTTTTTTTGTCTAGGTCGTCTCAAACACCCATATGGGAGCTATATAATTTATCCCCAATATCAAAAAAATAAAATAAACTTGCCTCCTATGGAATAATATGGGATCTAATGTGAAAGTTTGGTAGCTCTAGCTCTTACCATCTCTGAGATCTAGGCGTTCACACGGACGGATCTCCGACGTGTCCTTCTATATGTTACATACATTTTCGGCTTGCACAAACTTAATATACCCTTGGTGGCGTATAAAAAATTTGTTTTGGCCAATCTGACATATTAGTAATCAATTACAAAACGATATTGGAGCCAATTTTTATTATTAAATTTGAATTCATCGGAGCTAAAGTGGCCATTTCTCCCACTGTGCAAAGATGTGGTTCATTTTACTAGAGGTGTTCCCTCCATAAGTTTATACAAGTGACGTCAGCTGTAAGTGAATGTTTTAATATTTGAAGGAAAGAATTTGGGATATTGGAAAAGGTAAGTCTTTAGCTATTTGGTTTAAAAAAAATGAAGCTTTTCAATCGAAAATTCTTCATAAGCAATAGATTACTATCCAACCCTACAAGTGACTTCATAAAGCTAATATTCCTGCTTAAGTTGGTATATAAAAAGTCACAACAACTTCAAATCGGGTACATATAAAATAACTCCGATTAGCTATGGATCACAAATTTTTAAAAGCTACCAAGATATAGAACACAAAGCATGTTAGTTTTGGTTAACAATTCTTAGTTTCCATATTTATTAATTTTTTTTTTTGTAATCCCGTGTTTTACATAATTTCATGTTTATAATGTGTAACTGGCTTATTATGTCTTAAGAACTAACAAAATAACGTCTAAAAATGAACCAGTTAATTGTTTTGAAAAAAACATCTTTGGTTGTTACTTTGTGGCTCAAATACTCCAACGTCATCTAGTTCCTTAGTCCGAGAGTCTTGCGAGCCAAACGTCGAGAAATTTCATTAAATTCTTGACGATTATCACGCCACATCACAGCCGCCTCAAGATTTGCCACCCAATCTTTTTTGGGATCGGCCAACATGCTCAGCACACTTAGCAATATCTTTTTAATGGTCAGCACTGGAGACCAACGTTCCGAGGCCAGTTCGTAGTCCAAGGGATCATCGCCATATTCATGCAATATGGAGATGCAATCGTGTCCGTCCAAAAAGATATTGGGATGAAAGATGTCACAAGTGAATCGCATTTTGGGTGGACGCATTGGGTAGTCCGAGGGGAAAACGAGTTCGGCCGAATAAACGCCACCTTCGAAACATGTACCATGCGGTCCGGTTATGAGCGCCTCCCATTTAAAGAAATCTTCATCGGTTATGGGACTAGCGTAGATGTTCTCGGGTGCATCAAGTAGCAGCTGTTTATAATCAGCAGCGTGTCGACGTAGCGCTGATCCAGACATATCTAAAATTTTTTATATTCTTAATTATTTTTCTCGACGCGATGACGAATGCAAAAATTTGACGTTTGGTGATGTGACCAGGCTACATTCGTTAAGTAAAGTGTACTTAAAAGTAAAATACTAAGTATACTAAATAAATACTAAGTTTATGAGTAAAGTAGTATTTTCTATTAGTATTTTTCTGTGGTATTTTGATATAATCAGTAAAGTGCCTTAGAGATATCGCGATTTAAAAAAAAGATTGTAAAATAAAAAAAAATGGTCAAAGCTGCAATTTTTTAAGGCATCTTCAAATCGTTCCCGTGGTTATGGGTATATTTCAGGGATGCTCGATACCGGAAAAAAACATAATAGAATTATTGAGTATTCCAAAAACTCGATACAGATTCGATTGGGTTCATCCATAAAATAAATCTATGTAGAACACGATACCGATTCGTTGCTCCCCAAATAGAAGTCGATATAGACCTTATCGGTATAGACTTTTTGACTTATAAAAAAAAGAATTAAACAAATCGGAGGAATTTGCTTGATAAGGATAGCAACATTTTCTAATGTTGATAGCATATTTGGGTTAAAAAATGAAACTAAGAATGATATAAACTTATTCCTATTCACATGTTTTTCACATAGTTTATTGCTGCGGTGTGGTTAGTTTTACTTAAGGTGTTTCCTACATTAGTTTTTACAAGTGACGTCAGCTGAACCTGAAAATCACATTGGAAACCAGCGCCTTCTTGCAAAATAAATTTCAAGAACCAAATTTAAAACGAAATTTATCTCGATACCGATACCAAACAAATTGGCATTGGATCGCGATTAATCAAGAAGCAAAATTTACCTAATTCTGTTTTTACACGATGGAAACGTTCCCAGAAAATTTGTGTAAAACAAATACGCGTAAAAAAAGATACAATATCCATATAAAAGTAGTGGATTGCTTATTCGTTTAAAAATTCAACTAATGTATAAATGATGATATGTGGAAACATAATTAGCTATTAACCAATGATCTTTTTGGGAAGAAGCATGAGTAATTAAACGCAAATGTCTTAAACTGCTTATAGAACAATCTTTAAAGCCAGATAATCAAAAGTTCAAGTTCTGTAAAAGAAGATTAGTTTATACTCTGAAATAATAGAAAATAATGAAGTTATTTGTTTTAACTGGCATTACTGTATATAAAATGGTTTATCATTAATCGTTTTTTTTTAGTGTGACTTGCACATTTCTATTCGTAATAATTTGGGTATTCACGCTTGCTGTTGTGCACTTTTGCCACAAGAAAATGTGAAGCATTGCGTTTGAGTCCTCAGTTCTACTTTTGCTCAACCCATAGACACGGGTTTTCGATAAACTTTTATAAAACGCGTTGTTCAACACTACAACAAAACAAAGGGTTGACAATACTGTCATATATTTTTTTACCTTAGATTCCAAATACAGGCAAGCTTTGTATTTTGTGTAAGAAAAATTAGTATTATATAAAGTCTCTTTACGAGTAGACGTCTGAAAAGTATAAAAATAATAATTTTACGACTGTTGAAAGTAAAAATTAAAATTAAAAACAATGGCTGAAGAGTTGCAAGAGGAACTAGACTTAAATGACTTTTCCAGCTTTGAGCAAGTGGTGATCGACGCTATCAATGCGTTAGGATCCCCCGCTGATGGAGACCTAATACTGGAGATTGTCAGCATCGCACAGGATGTGCCGAAGGAGACCATAGCCGATGAGATAAAAAGCGCCATAGAGAACTTGGTGGCACGCGGTGCTTTATCCGTAGAAGGAGGTCTCTATCAGCTGACGGATTTGGGTAAGTTTATGTTATGATACAAGTTAAGAGTTTTTTAAAAAAGTTGCATTGCAGGGGATCGGATTTTTCAGATGATGCTCATCTAAACATACTTTTAACAATAACACATAAAATACATTTAGTTTTAGTTTTTTAAAAATTTTTATTTTGGGATTAAGGTAAGCATAGAAATAAGTTTATGCTCTGCGCAAATGCATTTGAAGTATTCCAAGAGCTATCCTTCCAAATCTCTAAACAAGAATTTGGAAGTAGCGCCGAAGTTAATACCGTCGATATATCGTCTTGCTTGGGATGCCTTTGCGCAAGTTTACGATATGCATTTATTTACCATTATATATTTACTAATTTAGTCAAAACATTAGCAATTTCTAGGCACAACACTGTACAACACTATCCACCAGGAGTTCTTGGATTCTTGTGCGGTAACTTTCAATGGATTCAATGAGTATTTGTCTTCAAAATTGCTGAATAGTTTTGGTTTCTATCATCTTGGATACCTACAGTCATTTATTAATTAGGCGCAAAAAAAAACAAAAAAAAAACAAGCTATTCCTACAACTACCTTAAAAACAAGAGATTTCCAAAGTACGCCAGGAGCGATTTTTCTTTTATGGCGAATAAAAACCTTTAATTTTTTTATATATGAATTGCGTATTTCTTTTATTGTAAACAGAAAATCTATTTTAGAATATTTACAATAAATTTAGAAAGAATTGCGATTGAGTGTACCCTGGACGTTTCACTATCTCAAGAAGTACATGAGCTTGGAAGAAATTAAAATTTATATTAAGTCATTTAGAAGATTGACAAAACTTAAAGCATTTTTTAATATCTAAAGCCATTTAGTAGTCAGGAGGAATTTAAATAGTTTTTTTTTATTTTAAGTTATTTAGAAATAATGCAGGCATATCCATATGGCTGATTGCCTTGAAACTATATTGAAAACAAATAAAAATAAAACAAGGTGACGTCAATTATAATAAAGGTTATTTATCAAAAACAGCTTTATTATATCTATGATATCTAGTTTTCAACTATTATCTAGTTTTTAATTTAACACAACTGGTAAGTTAATACAATTCGTTTATAAACCACAGAAGCAAAATGATAAAAATTTTTGATTTTTAGTAAATTTGTTAATTCATAAGAACCGAATTTCGTTAAATCTTAACTTTTTCCGGTTTTCATCATAGAAGTGCTTTTGAAAAAATCGTAACAGGGAAATATTTTTGATAATAGGGACAAATATCTAGTTACATGGTAAACAAGTTCGACTTTAAATATGAGCGCCTAATAAGCAGAATAACTCTGATTAAAAATACCGACACTTGCACTAAACTACGAATTATTGATTTATTGAATTCCAAATTACAACATATTATCCTACAATCGTATAAAAGCAATATTAATTATAGTTCCAATCCCTAAACCATCATCCAATAAAACAGATCTTAATTCTCTTGGAAAATTTAAACAAAATTGCAAAATAATATTTAAATGTTTTCAAAATTATCTATTTTCTTTAAAATAGGACGAAGGTTCTGCCATATTTTTTGTAAAGACTCTCGAAATAGTCATATTCTTCTTAAAGATAATCATATCATCACGATATACGAAAGTTCTGTTATATTAATAGTAGGAAGGTCCATGACTCACAACCATAAAAACTAGTCGGTACTAATCATATAATTTGGGTAATAACAACATCTTCATCATTCATTATTCCCTACCCTATTACTTAACCTGAAACAAGCTTGTTTTATAATAAGACTCTTTGTCAGGAAGCTACAGTTAGCACAATACGTTTCTTACTTCGCAGCGCTCCAAAATCGTACAGTGTAGAAATTCCACAAAGTAGAGAATATATGTATGATATTTGTGAAGTCTCAGGCAGCCATCTAAAAGGGTATTCGCAAAAAAAGCGTACGTTACTGTCGGGCGCAGACGACTTTGGAATACCCTGTACCACAAGCTTGCAATAAAATCCAGTATATTGCTAGAACACCAAAATATATTTGATTGCAAAATTAGGTAACGATATAATTAAATAAATGAATTAACCATCTAAAACTTTCTGTTTTTTTCGAGGTCGTCTGAATCACTCTTATGGGAGCTACATATTGTAACCCCGATATCAAAAAAGTAAAACAAACTTTTCTTTAATGGATTAATAAGAGATCTAATCTAAAAGTTTAGTTGATCTAACTTACCATTTTGAGATCTCAGTTCATACGGACGGACAGACCATCGGTATATCGACTCTCTAGTCACCCTGATCACACTCTCATGTAATCTCTTGCGAGGTCTCCGACAGGGTATAAAAATTCAAACAAAATTGCAATCTCAGTTTTTCTTTATATCAATAACAAAATAAACATAACATAACATAACATTGATATAAGGACGGCTTTACATGAAGTCAATCAAGGTCTTCAAATTTTTGTATTTCGTCATCATAAAGTTTTCCTAATTCTTCCAAATACTTGGTATCACCCCCAGGGCTAAGCTCCGATATGTACTCTGCCAATAGTTTAAAGCAGTTGCCTTTGATTTCCAATAGATATTGGCGCTTCTCTTCCTTCTCTCGATCCATTTGAGACTTTTCATTTCGCTATAGCTTCATTTACGGTACGGACTGCTTTTTCTATCTCATTTTTAACTCTCAGCTTGATGCTCCTCATCGGCCTGTATTTTTATTTCCTGCAATGCTTTAGATAATTCTTTATCTATACGTTCTATATCAGCCATAAACGGTTTATCTTCGGAAAATGTAGCAAATATTTGCGGAAGAATATCCTGAGGCAAGTTTTCTGCAGTCTGCAAAGAGAGCACCTGCTTTGTGGCGTCTAAAAGCTCAGTCCCAATATTATCCATAAAGTGCGCTTTTTCCTCAGCTCGTTGGTCATTTTTTTGGTCTGTTCTTCCATATAATCATTTTCTATATCAAGCCCAGCTATTCGTAATTTTAGACGACGCACTTCATCACGTAGTTTGTCCCGTTGTTTGTGTAATTCTTCGTTTTCAAGCTTGTCCTTTAAGTCCTCAGAATCAATGTGTGATGGTAATGGCGAACTCACATCTTCAGCAGACAAATTTTGTAGACTATCCGAAAGATTAGTGTTATTGTTGGAATCTGAAGAGAGTTCGTCGAGGTTCGCTTTTTTGGTTTCCTTAGAGTCCGGCTGGAAAATTGAGCCCATTTCTGCTTTTGCTTTTAAATCGGGCTCGCTTAGTGTACATTTGGCTATTTGTAGAGCTACGCTTTGGGCCATAGAAGCCGTAGACGGTAAGTCGCTCTCCGATTTTCGATACATGCTTACAATATGAACAAAATATGATATGAATATACGTTGCCAAAACTTTTAATATTACAATTGACAAGATTTTCGTAAAACTAACGATTGACATATATAAAAGTGCTCTATTGATGATTTTATTTGAGTTCCAATTGTAGAATGCTAACAATGGCAAGAGTTAACCACTTACCTAAAATTTTTATTCCTACACTCTAAAACTTGGAGTATTCCTTCCACTATCGGTCACCACATCGATAGTTTTACACTTAGTAACAAATTTCACCTTTGTTGCTTTGGCCTTGCTCAGTTCGCCTTCGGGGTATAACTTACGAATTTTCACTATCAAAAAAACAAATATAGAATCCAAACTTCACACGGATAACTTGGAAACCAGATGAACAGTGACCAACAAAGTTAAACTAGCTACTAAAAGTATACTTCATATTCAAACCGCATGCGATCTTAGTAATCACTTGATGCATACTTTTTTTTTAAAGATTTAACGTACTTCCCATCATTTCTGACCTAGTTTAGGTGAGATCACACTCAAAATCCGGGGAAAATCAACCATTGATTAAAAATAAATCAAATCCAATTTCAAGCTACTAACTCAATCGTGCCTAAAAATAACCAATGTGCATGGATATCCGAAAACTTTTTATATAGGATGGGCCATCTGTTGATGTGTTTGTTAATTGCATTTTATTCGTATATCTTCCAATAAAATTGTGCAAATACCAAACACAAGTTTGAAGCTACTCATCTATACATATAAAAGAAACTTATGTTTTACGTGTTATGGTTGTTCTTATGAACGCGTCAATGAATTTCAAATCGAATTGTATGTGTTAGAGGTTGTCAATACGGAGGTTTTAAGCCTATTCCGATGTGTTTGTGTGTATTGGCTCGCGAGATATAAGATATGTATTATATTTACGATATATTATATATATTTTTGTGATATCGGTTTTTGTGTGTATGTATATTGTTATATACACAAAAACTGGTATCGTTGTTAACCAATGTTCGAGGTCCAACATCGTTTCAATCATTGAGTACAGTGAATGGCGTACTGTGTGCAAAGTATCGATCGAGAGGCATGTCAAAAATTTAATTTCTTGGAAAATTATTTGGACTATATCAAATACTTGCTCTATTTGCAATTATTTTGACAACATGTTTTCCATCAAATCCACCTGAATTGTGAATAAAATATCAAGATTATTTATCAGAAGATATTTTGTTTCGAGTACGCCACCAAAACGTAATCCAGTGATGGAATTTACGCCGGAAGTTTACAATGAAGCTTTAATTCATGTTGAAGATACGGCTAATAAAGCATTAAGACAATTGGGAATGGCGTCTCTAATCGATCACAGTATTTGATGTATTTCAATTGGAAGAAATGCAACAAATCAAATTAATTATCAATCTAATCGTATTGCCCAGGAACGTGAAAATCGCAATGAACGTGAAAGAATTCGTTTAAGACAGACCCGTGAAGCGCGAAATACGACTAATATTGGTGCAAGTTTGAATCGAGCTGCAAACTAATCATAAAATCCTATATTTTTCCAGATAAGCTAACTAGGAATCTTACGATGTTTATTCATCTTTAAGAGTATTCAAAAAGTTTGGGCAGGACAACGTCTGCCGGGCTCACTAGTTTTGTACAAATTATAATACAAATTAAATTACAATACCTGAAATACGACCATCTAATCATAAGGCTGCGTATAGGGCTTGTCAAATTTACCCAACCTTACTGCCCATTTTGTGACCACTAAGCATCTATCGGCCACTTCCTAAATTCTTGCAACGGTCTGGGGAGTTTTAAGAGGCTTTTTTTCAATAGATATCCTCATTCTGACCTTCTTAAGAACCCCACCTCTGACAATACCAGCACAATGCGAGATTCTACTGTATTTAAAAATTTCTTGACTTGAATACAGAACGCCGAAATTTCGCCAATAAAAAAAGATTACCATTTCGAGGTTCTACTGTATTTCTTTGTGATGACACCACCGACTGAAGATTTTATTTTATGTATGCAGAAGATTATGGGGCTCAAATGTTTACATATACAAATTTTTCTCAATATCTCATAAGAATATTTTGCAGACTCTTAGGCATTCCAGATTTAAAAAGTTATGGAAGTAAGTATAACAGATGTTATTTAATTCGGGAAGGAACAGAAAACAACCAGGTATTGCAATTTTTTGAAAGGAATGCAAGATTTATTTGGTAATAATTCGCTGTTTGAAGCATTTCCCAAGTATAGTCATAGCAAGAGAGTTGTTTAGAAATTTACGTCAAACTTTTCTCATAATGCGCTTTTGGGACTTAAATGGGAAGAACATTTTGTGAAACTTTCCTAATTTAAAGAAAAATGTATGGGTAATACGAATTAAAATAAATAGCTTCATTTAATGTTCTAAAAGCTTAAATCCAATTACAGAGAAATACCAAGAAAAAATATGATTAGATCTTATAATAAAAATTATGCTGTAAAAATATAAAAAAAAATATGTCTTCTTTTGAAAAATTTCTTCAGTTTTTATTGGTATACTTTTCAAAACAATCAACTTATTTTAAGTGATTACAACAGACTGGTAGTAGCTTTTGTCAACGCATTAAAGAGATTCTTCTTCAAAGATTTACTATTTCATGAGTTAGGAAGGACCCTTAATGTCTTGTAATTTGTTCTGGCATATTTTGGGTAAAAAAAAAGTCTATCCTCTGTTTGGGTGGGTGAACTCATAAAAACTTATACGACTTTATAAAAAATTTAAAATTTAGTATCATATAGTAAAAATGGTGCCTATCTGTAGTATATTATCGCAGCAGTTGCCTCTATCCTCATCATCATCCTCTAACTTCAAAAAATCCATTTATGCTATTTTGTTGCATTTTCTCACAGCATTTGTTGGGATTATCTCCTTTGATTGCATAATTAACGCCAATCGCTTAGAGTTCCCAGTCTAGTATACTCTATATAAGCACTTGTAGCTGGAAACTCGACGACACACTTGAAATTTTCCATATTAACAATGCCGCGCAATAAAAACAATATACGAAAAAAAACAAAAAATTCAGGAGAGGACTACATAGAGCTGGCCTAACCTAATAATAATATGCAAAGTTCTGAATATGGAAAAAGAGAACCTTTTCTTTTCAAATCTACCACAAATCCAAGCACTAAGTCATTTACTTGTAAACATTGTATATTACACTATGTCACAAAATTTCAAAACTTTTTTGATCCCGGCTTCAAAATAGTTGATCCCTATGATCCAACGTTCGGTAGGGAGTTCGTTTTACATGGGATCAGCGCCAGGTGAATGCAATATGGAGATGCAAACTTTGCCATCCGGATAGATATTTGGATGAAACATTTCGCTAGTAAATTTCATTTTTGGAGGTTTCATAAGGTAGTCTGACGGATAAAGAAGCTTGACTGAATAGACGCCATCTTCAAAACATGTATCCTTCGGTCCTGTGATGTATGCCTCCCATTGGAAGAAATTTTCATCGGTGATGGGACTAGCGAAGATGGCTTTTGGGAGGTTCCAGTGCCAGCTGCTGGCATTTGAAGGAAAGAAATTGGGATATTGGAAAAGCTAAGTCCTTAGCTATTTGGTTTAAAAAAAGAAGCTTATAATCGAAAGTTTTTCTTAAGCAAAAGATTTTTAATTATTTACTATCCAACCCTACAAGTTCCGTTTAAGTTGGTATATAAAAAGTCACAACAACTTCAAATCGGGTACATATAAAATAACTCCGATTAGCTATGGATCATACATTTTTAAAAGCTACCAAGATATACAACAAAAAACACGTTAATTGTGGTTAACAATTCTTAGTTTCCATTTTAAGGATTTTTTTTTTTTTTGTAATCCCGTGTTTTACATAATTTCATGTTTATAATGTGTAACTGGTTCATTATGTCTTAAGTACTAAAAAAAATAACGTGTAAAAATGAACCAGTTAATTGTTTTGAAAAAAACATCTTTGGTTGTTACTTTGTGGCTCAAATCCACCAACGTCATCTAGTTCCTTAGTCCGAGAGTCTTGCGAGCCAAACGTCGAGAAATTTCATTAAATTCTTGACGATTATCACGCCACATCACAGCCGCCTCAAGATTTGCCACACAATCTTTTTTGGGATCGGCCAACATGCTCAGCACACTTAGCAATATCTTTTTAATGGTCAGCACTGGAGACCAACGTTCCGAGGTCAGTTCGTAGTCCAAGGGATCATCGCCATATTCATGCAATATGGAGATGCAAACGTGTCCATCCAAAAAGATATTGGGATGAAAGATGTCACAAGTGAATCGCATTTTGGGTGGACGCATTGGGTAGTCCGAGGGGAAAACGAGTTCGGCCGAATAAACGCCACCTTCGAAACATGTACCATGCGGTCCGGTTATGAGCGCCTCCCATTTAAAGAAATCTTCATCGGTGATGGGACTAGCGTAGATGTTCTCGGGTGCATCAAGTAGCAGCTGTTTAAAGTCAGCAGTGAGTCGACGTAGCGCTGATTCAGACATATCTAAAATTTTTTTATATTCGTAATTATTTTTCTTGACGCGATGACGAATGCAAAAATTTGACGTTTGGTGATGTGACCAGGCTACATTCGTTAAGTAAAATGTACTTAAAAGTAAAATACTAAGTATACTAAATAAATACTAAGTTTATGAGTAAAGTAGTATTTTCTATTTTTTTTTTCTGTGGTATTTTGATATAATCAGTAAAGTGCCTTAGAGATTTCGCGATTTAAAGAAAAGATTGTAAAATAAAAAAAAAATGGTCAGTGCTGCAATTTTTTAAGGCATCTTCAAATCGTTCCCGTGGTTATGGGTATATTTCAGGGATGCTCGATACCGGTAAAAAAATAACATAATCGAATTATTGAGTATTCCAAAAAACTCGATACAGATTCGATTGGATTCATCCATAAAATAAATCTATGTAGAACACGATTCCGATTCGTTGCTCCCCAAATAGAAGTCGATATAGACCTTATCGGTATTGACTTTTTGACATACTAAAAAAGAACTTAGCAAATGGGAAGCATTTGCTTGATAAGAATAGCAAAATTTTCTAATTTTGATAATATATTGGGACTATAAAATGAAACAAAGAATGATATAAACTTATTCCAATTTGCATGTTTTTCACATAGTTTATTTCTGCGGTGTGGTTAATTTTACTTAAGGTGTTTCCTCCACCAGAAAATCACATTGGCAACCAGCTCCTTCTTGCAAAATAAATTTCAAGTAGCAAATCTAAAACGAAATTTGTCTCGATACCGATACCAAACAAATTGCTATTGGATCGCCGATTAATCAAGAAGCAAAATATACCTAATTCTGTTTTTACATAATGAATACTTTTCCAGAAAATACGCGTAAGACAATACGGGTAAAAAAAGATACAGATTCCATATAAAGTAAGGAATTGGTTCTTCGTTTGAAAATCTAACTAAAATATTGATGATATGTGGAAATATATTTAGCTATAATATATAATATATAATTAAACGAAAATGTCTTAAACTGCTTATAGAAGAATCTTTAAAGCCAGATAATCAAAAGTCCAAGGTCTGTAAAAGAAGATTAGTTTATAATCTGAAATAATACAAAATTATTAAGTAATTTGTTTTAACTGGCATTACTGTAAATAAAATGGTTCATCCTTAATCCTTATTTTGTTTAGTGTGACTTGCACATTTCAATTCGTAATAATTTGGGTATTCACGCTTGCTGTTGTGCACTTTTGCCACAAGAAAATGTGAAGCATTGCGTTTGAGTCCTCAGTTCTACTTTTGCTCAACCCAGAGACTTGAGTTTTCGATAAACTTTTATAAAACGCGCTGTTCAACACTAACACAAAGCAACGAGTGGACAGTACTGTCATATATATTTTTACCTTAGATTCCAAATACAGGCAAGCTTTGTATTTTGTGTAAGAAAAATTAGTATTACATAAAGTCTCTTTACGAGTAGACGTCTGAAAAGTATAAATTAATTTTACGATTGTTGAAAGTGAAAACTAAAATTAAAAACAATGGCTGAAGAGTTGCAAGAGGAACTAGACTTAAATGACTTTTCCAGCCTTGAGCAATTGGTGATCGACGCTATCAATGTGCTGGGATGCCCCGCTGATGGAGACATAATACTGCACTTGGTAAGCTTTGCAAAGAATGTGCCGAGAGATAGCATTGCCAATGACGTCACGAGTGCTATAGAGAGTTTAGTGGCACGCGGTGCTCTATCCGTAGAAGGAGGTCAGTACCAATTGACCGCTTTGGGTAAGTTTATATTATGATACAAGTTGGAGTTTTTTAAAATACTTTTTTATTGCAGGGGATCGAGTGTTCGAAAGGATGCTAATATAATTATTCGATTAATGCACATAAAAGCTACACTTAGTATTTTAAGTTTTTTTTTTTTTTGGTTTAAGGTAAGCATATAAGTTTATGCCTTTCGTAAATGCATTTAAAGTATTCCTTCCAAATCCCTAAACAAGTGTTTGGAAGTAGCGACGTTGTTTATTCCCTCGATATACCGTCTTGCTTGGAATGCATTTGCGCAAGTTTACGATATGCATTTATTTACTACAATATATTTACTAATTTAGTCAAATTATTCGCAGTTCCTAGACGTAAGTTTACACACACTACTCAAGCGGAGCTCTTGGATTTGATGGGTTCGTTAGATATTTGGAATTCGCTTAAAGGTCTACCATTAAGACCTAAAGAGAAAATGTGCGTTTTGTTTTTGGGGTAGCTGAATCCGAATCCGTTTTCAAAAAATCACAAGTCCAAAAGAGCCCAAAGACTTCGTATCGCAGTTATATCAATTACTAGGGGGCTCTGCCCCCCTACATGCTTATTCTTTATTCAATCAAGATCATTCAGTTTTTTTAGCCTGTATAATTCTTTATTATGTCGGTCCTACACAACTTTAAAATATCGTGAAGCAAGTCAGATCATTCTTCTTCATTGGATTGGACAAACAAATATACGGCTAACGTTTATAATCTATTTCTAAACAACAATTGTGGACAACATAAAATAAACATTGTTACTGTTTTATTCTATTTTGACAGTATCATTTATTCCCTATATATTTTTTGTACTTTCCGATTCGTGTATTTCCGTTGTATTAAGATATATTTTTGGCGAGTTCCAGCCGGTCTTGAGTTATAAATAAAATTACATACCTTTAAATGTAATGTATAATATGTAAAGGGCAGAAGGAGGCGTGGCAGACCTCATATAAGCTTCATCAGCACTAATCACTTGCGGAGGAGGGTGGGGTCGGTTTTTGGGGTGCGCTTGCGTGGGAAGTTGTCCGATTGTCACACGGGAGTGACCAGCAATGATTCCCTAACTGGCCGATCCAAGTAGCTCCCAACCTCCAGCTTTACGTTAGGTAACCTCTGGATAGCCCCTGGATCCCCTTTTCCAGGGGTGAGCGAATGTGAGCAGGCAACCCCTCAGGCGATCTGTGTTTGAGGAGATTTTGCATGGAAGCGTTAGTTAATCTTCTACCATGCAAGGGAGTCGAAAGCCCAGTCAGCCGTCATTTCCTTTTCAATATCAAAAAAGCCTCGGATAATGAAGCGATACACACCTAAACCCACATCGGGTTCGTCGCGCCATAGAAGAAGAAAAATCACTTTCGGATGGAAGTTTTTGGTTCCGTACCACTCCTAAGTTGGAAAGATGGGTTGACAGTCGAAAGGGAGCTCTGATTTATATGCACTCCCAAGACCCCAATTCTGGATCTGCACCTGGCATTAACAGTCGAGTCGATATAGCTATGTCTGCCTGTCCGACTGTCCAAAGGATCTCAGAGCCTATTAGAGCTATCAAGCAGAAATTTTACCAAAGGAAGCGTATAGTTGCCAAGCAGAAAAATATTTTCGATTTATGTCGATATCTGGCGCGTTTCCTCCTTAAGATCATTTCGGGGTTGATTTCTGCTTATGCACATTTTCCGATATTCTAATAGTTATGGTGTTAAGCAGGGTACAGACTAACCCAACAACCCATAGGCTATCAAAATCGGCCCAAACGTTCTTGAGTTATAAGTGGTATAACTAACATAACTGAGGATTATATATATAGCTGTTCAGGACGTTATTAAAGAATAGTTCTCAAATGAAATAGTTAAATTAAATTCGAGTAAAAAATTCGCCCAAAAAACGAATTAAGTGTCTTGGTATCGAATATTCTGTATCGACTTCTATATTCTTGATACTTGAATACCGGATTGGTATCACGCTTTCCTAACATTAGGGATTTTATTTAAATCAAGTTGCTAGGTGCTCCTTGTACTTGGCTTTTAAATAAAGTTTACCATTTTGAATGGTTTTCCGTTGCACCTAAAGTTATGCCTTATCAGCTTATCCACCAATTTGCCGCAACCTGGCAACATGTTGACATTATGTCAGCTGCATGCTAGAAAAGTTCTTTTTACACCGATTTTTCTATTACGCCATTACAACTGAACTTGCATTTGACAACAAGGATAACAACAAGGACAACAACAACAACAACAACAAGGACAACACATTCTCACATGTGAAGCAATTTTCTTGACAATGCACAGACAGCCGGGAGCAAGCGACAACCCTGTCTCTGACAGTCATTCCCCATACCTCTGGCAGGCGCTGCCAACTGCATAAATAAGTTGTTGCAACTGCTAAACATGGCAAATAAATATTGGCAGCACTCAACGGCAATCGAAAACCAAGTCAACTGCAGGTGCAGCCCCAACAACAACAACAACAACTGCGTGGAGGAGCTCACAGTGGAGTCCTTGTGAGGGGTGGCGGGTCTGTTGTGGGCGTTTTATAAATGTCGCTGGATTTGTCGTTGTGTATTTGACAGATGTTATTTAATCGAATCAACATCAATTGACATTTTGACATTTTCACATTTGACATTTGTTGGCGATTTACGCAGGACTCCTACACAGGTGCACATTGCAATACACTGAGAGAAAAATGTTTGAGTTAGTTGATAGTACAATAAACGAAGGCTCATACTTAATGGATGAAACTTTTGAGGGATTCAGGCAGATTTAGTATTTGCGGCTACCCTAGGTTAGGTTATGGCGGCAGTTGGGACTGAAGTCCCGACTCACTTAGGCCAGGGATAGGCGCGTTGCGATACCGCTAGAGTGAGCTAATTCACCACTCTTTCCCACTTGCGAGGTCCCCTATAAAAGGTGAGGAAGCCATTCGGCTGCCTGAATAAACCTTAAAAGGCATTTTGGACTCTGTTCAGAGAGCTGAGATAAATCGTCTAGAAAGTGTGACTGTAGGAACCTAAATCTTTTACTGCGCAGTCCAGGGCAGTGACAGAAGAAGTGTTCCACCATCTCCAGCTCCTCCTCATCGCCACAGCTTCTACAGAAGTCATGGTATTAAGTATTTTTTCCAGCAGATGTATTTTTTGAGAGTTATTGCCAGCGATACCTCGCATCGTATGTCCTATATGTCGAAGTAGTTACGTATGGATCTGCCGTTCCGACAACATTAACATCATTCCAACATCTTGTGGAAATGTTCCTATCTCCTTGTGTCCCGATATATATTCGATAATTTGCTGTGTTCAGTGTAAATAGCCTATAAGAAAACTTAAGCAACGAAACGAATTATTCTTATCGATAACATGCTTTGTTTTCGATAAATTCGTAGATGCCTAGGCTGGATGAATTTTCTTCACGCTTGTTCTGAACCATGTGAATCCCTATTATGTCGAAGGAACTAAAGCTAAAAGATTCCAAGAGAGATACGCTTCTCCATAAAGCATTTTTTCGTTATTATGGTTATAGATGGCTTCTCTAAGGTTTTCTCAAGCAGATTTAGGCCTAAGTTCGTCGTCGGTCACTTCAAAGACGCAATATTTTGCAACCCTAAAATAAGATTTTGGGTCTTCTGATCTGTCTAAGATTCATCGGATATGGTAGCGAATCATAGCTCATATAATTTAATATATTCCTTTCCATACACTGCCTTTATCAAAAACTTTCCGAAATCATCAACGTTCGGTGTCCTCTTTCATCCGATTTGATGTTTTTTTTTTTTCTTAAGAAAAAAACCGGTAAAATTTTGATCAAGATAGTATGTGACTTGATAAAAAGCATGTGGGACCTCAAACTATATTGTGAAAGGATTTCTTAAACTGATACGTGACCATATAGCATGTAGGACCTCAGACTACCTCAGTATTTCCTAAGCCGATACCTTACGATGATAAAAATACCATGATTAAATACCACCAAAATCATCCAAATTAGACGTTTTCCAACTAATTTAGTTTTCTTCGGATGCTTCTTTGTATTGTAATACCACTGAAATGGTTTCCGGCCTATGGAATCGTATATTACAATACGATCTACGTCACTTTTTGACACTATATGCAGTAGTAATCATAAAGATTGATTCCGATCGAGTCTTTTTAAAAGTTATCATGCAATACGTATCCATCTGTCGTGCGGCCCATTTACATCATCCACCAAATATAGGAACTCCATCCCCTGCTACCTAAGTACCTTTTCTAAATTTTTTTAAAACTTTTCGGTGCCCAATATTGAGCATTATTAATCCAGATTAAAACATACCTTTAATCCGTCCCTGCTTTTCGTACTACTTTCTCAAATCTTGCTCAATGTCATCAAAGTAGGAATAAGCACCCGTTTTTAGGGTACATAGACCCAAATATCGCAAAATTCTGAGGTGGTGAGCCAATTCTGACCCTGGAAATGACGCTTAGCTTTCCAACAATTTAACCATGTTACCTGTCTAATTATTGTGTGGGAAATCTTCAAAAGACCCATCCCTTTCTCTCAACCCTCTCATCACTAGTGGGATATAGAGCCTCTGCAAAACGTTTCCATCGGGTACGATCTTTCGCGATGATTTTGATTTCCTTAAAAGATTTTCCTGTAGACCTAAGTCCCCTCTCGATTTTTCGCTTCCCAGTGCATCTAGGGCGTCCTTTCTGTCTGTTATCTTGCGGGATCCATTCGAGCGCTTGTTTTCTTAGTTCTGTGGGCGACCAAAGTAGCTACCTAAATCTCATCAGTCCCCAATTCGGTGTCCGCTAAGGAGGAATATGCTTCTACTGACTAGGCTCTCATATATTCTATATGTAAAGCAGTGCCGGATCCACGGGAGGTAATTGTTGTGAACTGATCCCCACCCCCCTTAAAGTTGGAAAAAGTGGGTTGGAAGTCTTTTGCGAGCTCTGATACACTTGAAGCGTAGAATCCCGCCCAAGACCAAATCCTAGATCCGTGTACCTGCTTGACAGTAAACCTCTACAATTTGACAGCACTTAAAAGATGATGCCCATCTCGCTCAGCTGTTTTCCAGATTTCCACAGCCCAAAAAAGTTTCTTGACTGCCAATAACCATAAAAAAAAGAAGTACATATTTATCGAATGTTCTTAATATTTGTTTAATTAAAATTTTGTTTTAATTATTTAAGAAGATCTGCCAAGTCATCATTTAGGACAGCAGTCTGGTACATAAAATCCCAGGGTAGACACAAAATACCATCGGTTAAAATCGAAAACTTATTGGTAACATGAACTGAAATTTGTTCAAAGGTCTTTGGCTCAACCTCGAGCAAGTGGCACAGCGTTAAAATCATCATATCTGGGGTTACCGAGTCATCTTTGGTTACATTCTTCAAATGTAGTCTCTCCTTGCACTGATCTATCAACTCCTGCTCCAAGAGCGTATCCTGTTCGTACATGGTCTGACGCTCACGAGATAGTTCCAAATTGCTCTTAATAAATTCTATCAATTCTTTTCCAGACACAGCAGAGGGCACCACAAATTGTCCTATCAAGTTGTGCTTGGGTTGCTTAACTGTGGAAACAATCATCAGCTCGTGTTGTTGCAAGTTCTCCGGCAATGTGGTCAGAAGCGTATTTGGTAAGTCGCAATCCTTGACAGCTTGAATTACCCCAAAGAGTTGCATGGCATATTGCCTGGCGTACTTGGTGGGCACAAAATGATGACGTTTGATTTTCATGCCATTCAATAACTTGGACAAGTCGTGCTCATAGTGCTGACCCAACAAAAGGTACTTTTCATATAAAGCTACGGCACTGATGTATCCCAGCCAGAGTTTGGGCGTACTTTCACCGAAAAGCGCCTCCTCAACATTATCTTCAGGATTCTCGGCCAGAGCTATGGCCAATTGGTTGAGTAACTCCAAGCAATGATAATAACTTTTGATGTTCCAACGATAGTCGTACTCCAGGTTATGTAAATTCATTTGTATGATAAGCCACTGTTCCTTAATTTTTACCAGATTCTGTAATTCATCAAACTTCTCCAGGCGGCGTCTGGCTAAAACGGTCGCTGCTTCTATCCATTTGCTCACCGGAGAACTAAGAGTCCTGGGCTGTTTTGCCAAGTGTTCGTATAATTTTATAGCTGGCTGGGGGTCGGTAGCTTCTGCTGCTTCAGTTGTACTTCCGGATCCGGCTCTAGCTCCGGCTTCAATTTTTGCTTCAGCTCCGGCTGCAGCTTCTGCTACGGCTTCCGCTCCAGCTACAGCTATAGCTTCGGCGTCAGTTCCATCTACAGCTCCTATTCCGACTCCATTTTCAGCACAAGCTACGGCTTCAGTTCCAGCTGCAGCTCCAGCTTCGGCTATAGCTTCACCACCAGTTCCGGCTCCGACTCCCGTTCCACATTCCTCCTTCCCTTTAACTTCAGTAGCCTCACTAAATCGACAAGTCTTCAAGATATTCTGTATCATTTCCTCGGGATCAATTATCTTTCCATCCACTTTGATTTCAACTACGCGAAAAATCTCACCCGGCTCAGTGCCGCGCAAATAGAATTTTAAATACTTCATATTGTCAATATTTGAATATTCTTTCTGGCTCAGGGATTCCAAATACTGGTTCAATAACTTCAGAGAATTTTCATTGGTCTCGCGTATATATTCATACTTGCCCAGTATTTCCGGATTAGCCGCCTCATACAATGGACGCAGCATGGAGGCCAGATTGGAGCCAAGCCAACGTTTTTGAAATTTCACCGGAATTTTTGTAAACTTTAGTAATGGCGAAATAATTCGCATGCGCGATAAAATACTCATTATAGCCATTTCGTAAAGTTTTAAAATCAATTTTGATTTACACTTTTTTTTGCAGCCAATATTTTCTATGAATATTTCAGCTCTCTATACGAGAATTTATACAATACTTGAAGTTTTAGGTAGACGCCTATTAAGTTCAATAATTTTTGTGATGAATGTTAAGTTTAAATTGTTTTTAGCCTACTATGCGGCTTGGATATGCAAGACAAAATGCTTGGGCACTTTTTTGCTATTTGCTGATCGGGCATTCTTTTGCGCAAAAAAGTGCGCATAAGTGCAAAAGTGCACTAAAATAATCATATGAGACCAATGCACCTCTTAAACTACTTCAAGTGATTCATTTGTGCAAAGATTTTTGGCTATTAGTACGACATTTAGTCTGCACTTTTGCTTTCTTTTGAATCACTACTTTTGGTTACTCATTTGTTGGGCATAAGTGCAAAAGTGCACGTGCACTAAAATAAAATATGCATTTGTGCCCAATGCCCATGCTTGACAAAGAAAAGTGTTGCATTTTTGCTCAAATTTTAAGCTATTAGTCCAGCAGTTAGTCTGGCAATTTTGCCTTTGTGCCTCCGCAATGGGTTTGTTGGTTTTGCACAGCGGCATGGCAGGCCAAAAAGTATTGCAAAGCTTATAACTTCTAAACGAATAAAGATATTTACATAAAATAAATTGCATATGAAAGAAAAATATTTTTACTTTATATATTATCGTATATAATATAAGCAGCTTCAAAATATCTATCGAAAGTCGCATTTTGATATTCAAAACAATTCTGTATTGATTCTCATATGGAACTGCATCTGAAGAGGTTGGCGACATAAAGGTTGTTATTTTATTTGAGAAACCTGACCTGAACGAGTAAATCCACTGTGATAATTTTTGTAGATCAATATGAAAATTTATTAGAGCTATTTTCTCGTAGATTGCGAAATGTTTTGTGTTGAGGGGGTCTAGTAGTGCAATGATCATGAGGACGCTGCCTGCGGTAGGGTTTCCCTTGCCGATAAAGCCGAGGGAAAGCATTCGAAGCCAGCAGCAATCCACAACGGCAGACGGTCTATTTGGCTTATCTTCTACGAACTTGTCGTCGCGGGAAGTCCACTGTCGTCAGAGGCATTTTTTTTAATGTCTGGAAGCCATTCTGATGGCTGAAGCTGACTGCCCCAGAACAGGATATTTGAGCCAATCACTTACTCCTCTTTATTTAACCCGTTTATTGAAACTATTTAAAAACGCGAACATCATAATAAATATACATTAAGCAGATAAAAAAATAGTTTTTCATGAGAAACTAACTCTTAAGTGATACCACAGAGAGTAAAGTAAGCTGCAGTAACCTCCTATAAAGGGTGTTTTTATTGGAGTTACACAATCTCAAATCATAATTTTCTTTTTCCGAAAAAGGGTTCCTCACAGAGAGGTGGCGCACTGCGACCAAAAGGTCTTTTGTACCATACCCTTAAGTTAAAGCAAAAGGCTTTCCGCTCTCCGCATCCAGTAGGTCTTTTGTTGGTATTGACCTGAGATGGAAGGGACTAATCCGTTCCTTTCCCATGTGACAGGATCTGTCCCATACCAGCGCGGGGCAGTCACAGAGAATATGTCTGGTGGTTTCATCGTCTTCTAGACAGAGCCTGCACTCTGTAGAGTTCGATAGGCCAATTTTCTGTAGATGGTATCTAACAGTGTGGTGGCCAGATAGGTAAGCTACCGGAGCTTTAGGTCCGCTCTGCCTAGACCTTTGTCTTGATCGTATCCAGAGGTTTGACAAGCACTTTTGCTTGACAAAGCCACGGAAGGGAGAACCAGTATCTCCTATGTTCTCTTGAAGCACATTTGTTTATCATGGCTTTGATTGGGGACCAACCAATACCACAAAACGGCGCAGGAGATGTAGTCAGGGTGGAGGCACCCTGTCGTTCTAAATCGTCAGTGATCGCGTTACCATCCACTCCCGAGTGTCCAGGCACCCAACATATCACGACTATGTTCCGGGGACAGAGTTTGGAGGTAGTTATGGCATTCCTTAACCACCCTGGAGGAGATGCTCCATGATGACAATGCCCTAATAGCAGCTTGGCTATCTGAAAAAATGCACATGTTTGCTCCACTAGTTCTTTTGAGAAGGATACTTAGGGCGCAGATCTCTATGGCATGAATCTCCGCTTAAAAGACGCTAGGCCAGATGCCCATTGCGGTAGAGTTTCTGCTGTTGGGTCCAACGATTCCAACATTTACACCCCGCTCAGTTTTGGACCCATCCGTGAACCATTGTTTCCACCGGGGTTTCACAGATGCTGCATCAGCTCAAGTCTCCACTGAGAAGACATCTATCCGACTTGGGAGAAGACATCTAAATTTGTTGTTGTGAAAAAGTTTCGTGATCATAAGATCTGATCTAGAGCAGATCGATACGCCAGGAAGGGAATACATAAGAATTAATCATATTAAAACAAATAAATTTATTTTTAATATCAATAAAACGGGCTTTATTGGACAGAATATTTTATGACATAATGCTTAAATATGATTTCGGTCATTGCACAAGGCGCAAACCGGAATACCAGTTTACAAAAAATTTCCACAGTATTTGCTAACGTATTTCACAATAACTCTTCCAATCTTGATTTCCAAATGTTCAATTGTCTCGGGCTTAGCGACGTAGACAAGTGAAAGTCATTTTTTGTGGATGTAGAATGGATTTCAATTGGAAAGTTCTTAGAAGGAATCTGAAACAAAATTTTTTTCGAAAAAAAAAGGTAGAGGGTATTGCAATTTTCGGGCACCGCCGCGACTATATTACATTATTTATTTTATATTTTGGTAATTTTTTTTAAGCATTTAAAGGATAACCGTCGATTTTTCTGTCCAATCCACTGAAGAAGAACCATTTGAGTTGCTTCAGGGTATTTTAAAGATTATGGAAATCAAAAATGTTACAGGATAAATAGTCTGGACAATGTGTATTAAAAAATACAACATTTTATAATTTGAAGAAGAACTGCGGATGTTTTGACTAAATTAGTAAATATGTAGAAAATAAATGCATTTCGTAAACTTGCGCAAATGCATCCCAAGCAAGACGGTATATCGACGTTAAAAACTACGTCGCTACTTCCAAAAACTTATTTAGGGATTTGGAAGGATAGCCCCTGGAATACTTCAAATGCATTTACCCAAAGCATAAATGTACATGCTTACCTATAACCAAAAAAAGAAACTTAGTGTAATTTAATGTTGCATATTTTCCATGTTCAAAATAGATCAAATGGAACAACCGAATGCCTGCAATGAAAAAGTTTCTTAAAAAACTCCAACTTGTATCATAATATAAACTTACCCATAGCTGTCAACTTGAATTCACCTCCTTCTGTGGATAGAACACCGAGTGCCACCAATCTAAAGATGGCTCCTTCGATGTCTGAGGCGATGCTCTCCTTTTCCACATCCATGGCCGTACTTACCATCAGAAGGATTGTGTCTTCATCAGCGCGGGATCCAAAAGAGTCCAGTGAGAACACAATAAGTCTCTCATAGTCGTTAAAATATTCCAAATCTGCGAGACGAAGCACCATTTTTATTTTTTATTTTCTATAATATTTAAATTTTTCAGAGCGGCTCTTGACGGTTTCAGACTTTATTTTATACTGATTTATTTTACACTAAATACAAAGCTTGCCTGTATTTGGAATCTAAGGTAAAAATAAATGACAGTATTGTCGACTCGTTGCTTTGTTGTAGTGTTGGAAAGCGTGCTTTAGTTTATTTTGAAAGCTGATCCAAAACTCGAAGTCTCTGGGTTGAGCAAAAGTAGAGCTGAGGGCTCAAACTCAATGCTTCACATTTTCTTGTGGCAAAAGTGCACAACAGCAAGCGTGAATACCCGAATTATTACGAATTGAAGTGTGCAAGTCACACTAAGCAAAAAAAGGATTAAGGATGAACCATTTTATATGCAGTGATGCCAGTTCAAAACAAATAACTTCATAATTTTGTATTATTTCAGAGTATAAACTAAGCTTTTTTTACAGACCTTGGACTTTTGACCATCTGGTTTTAAAGATTGTTCTATAAGCAGTTGAAGACATTTGCGTTTAATTATTCATGCTTTTTCCCAAAAAGATCATTGGTTAATAGCTAATTACACTGGCACACAAAAAAAAATATTTTTCGGGTCTGTAGGACAGACCATGTTCACTAAATGTTTTCGGGGTCACTGAATGTGAACCCGTGTTCCGAAAAACCCCAGCACGACAGGGTTTTGACATAACCTCAACAAACCTCATACAAAATTTTATTCGAGTCCGGGGGTCAGACCATGTTTATTATATGTTTTTTTGGTCGCTGAATCCAAATCCGAGGTCCGAAAAGCCCCCATAACCTCATACAGAATTGGATTGAACTGTTTTTTGTTCATTATACGGATAAAGTCAAAACGTAAAACGGGATATTTTTAAGGTTATGTCAACAACATGACATGCTATTGTTTTTAGAGGACGACGGATTCGATTTCAGCGATCCCAAAAACATATGGTAAACATGGTCTGACCCCCAGACTCGGAATAAACAATTTTTTGAAGTTTTTAAGGTTATGTCGAAATCCTGCTGGCGTGATGGGGTTTTTTGGGCCTTGGATTCGGATTCAGCGGCCCCGAAAACTTTTAGTATACATGGTCTGAACTCCAGACCGGAAAAAATTATTTTTTGTGTGGCTGTGTTAAGTTTCCACATTCATTTACATGTTAGTTGGATTTTCGAACGAAGAAGCAATCCACTACTTTTGTGTGAGATGTTGTATCTTTTTAAGCGTATTTTTCTGGGAACGTATTCGTTACGTAAAAACAGAATTAGGTATATTTTGCTTCTTGATTAATCGGCGATCCAATGCCAATTTAATTGGTATCGGGTATCGAAATAAATTTCGTTTTAGATTTGGTTTTTGAAATTTATTTTGCAAGAAGGCGCTGGTTGCCAATGTGATTTTCAGGTCCAGCTTACGTCACTTGTATAAACAAATGGAGGAAGCACCTCAAGTAAAATGAACCACACCGCAGCAATAAACTATGTGAAAAAAATGTAAATAGGAATAAGTTTGTATCATTCTTAGTTTCATTTTTATAATCCCCAATCCCAAGCAAATGCCTTCAATTTGTTTAATTCTTTTTTATTTTATAAGTCAAAAAGTCGATACCGATAAGGTCTGTACCGAATTCTATCGTGTTCTACATATATTTATTTTATAGGCTTTTCACACTTGGTCGCATTTGACATTTGGCATCTGCCGCCTCAGATGCTACGTATGAATCTTCCGTTCCGAGAGTTTCAACATCATTCCTGCATCTTGTGCAAATGTTCCTATCTTATTGCGTCCCGATGAGAAATTATCCGATCGAATTTTCTGTGCAAGCTCTGAATTCGCCCCGAAATTCTAGACTATGTCCACAAAAAGATTCCGGTATCGAGCATCCCTGAAATATACCCATAACCACGGGAACGATTTGAAGATGCCTTAAAAAATTGCAGCACTGACCATTTTTTTTATTTTACAATGCTTTTCTTTAAATCGCGATATCTCTACGGCACTTTGACTGATTATAAGTCTTGCGGTATTTCCGCAAGCTATGTCTTTGCAAGCGCGTAGTTCTAGTTGTATTCGTCGCATCGGTTCACGCTAGAGCTTTTTGGAAAGCTCTTTTCACGTGCTAACACGTGTTTGATTAATTGTTGTTTGCTTTTAGTCGTTCGTGAGTTATAGCGTCGCAAACATGGAGCAAAATAAAGAGAAAATACGGCATATTTTACAGTACTACTACGATAAAGGCAAAAATGCATCTCATGCTGCCAATAAAATTTGTGCAGTTTATGGACCCGATACAGTTTCCATTTCCACCGCACAACGATGGTTTCAACGTTTTCGTTCTGGTGCAGAGGTGATCGAAGATGCGCCACGGTCCGGAAGGCCCGTTGTCGAAAATTGCGATAAAATCGCTGAATTGATCGAAAGAGACCTACTATGCCAGTAGCAGCCGTAGCATCGGCCAAGAGCTGGGCATGAGTCATCAAACCGTTATAAACCATTTGAAGAAGTTGGATTGAAAAAGAAGCTCGATGTATGGGTGCCACACGACTTGACGCAAAAAAACATTTTTGACCGTATGGATGCATGCGAATCGCTTCTGAATCGCAACAAAATCGACCCGTTTTTGAAGCGGATGGTGACTGGCGATGAAAAGTGGGTCACTTACGACAACGTGAAGCGTAAACGGTCGTGGTCGAAAAGCGGGGAAGCTGCCCAGACGGTGACCAAGCCTGGATTGACGGCCAGGAAGGTTCTTCTGTGTGTTTGGTGGGATTGGCAGGGAATCATCCACTATGAGCTGCTCCCCTATGGCCAAACGCTCAATTCGGACCTGTACTGCCAACAACTGGACCGCTTGAATGCAGCACTCATGCAGAAGAGGCCATCTTTGATCAACAGAGGCCGAATTGTCTTCCATCAGGACAACGCCAGGCCACACACATCTTTGGTGACGCGCCAGAAGCTCCGGGAGCTCGGATGGGAGGTTCTTTTGCATCCACCGTATAGTCCGGATCTCGCACCAAGTGATTACCACCTATTTCTGTCTATGACGAACGCGCTTGGTAATCGGAAGTTGTCCACAAGAGAGTCCTGTGAAAATTGGCTCTCCGAGTTTTTTGACAATAGGGAAGCGAGCTTCTATAAGAGGGGCATTATGAAGTTGGCATCTCGTTGGGAACTCGTCATCGAACAAAACGGCGCATATTTGACTTAAATCGCATTATTATAACCAATTTTATGAACAATTGAAAATTCAATAAAAATACCGCAAGACTTTTTTGACAACCTTATATATCAAAATACCACAGAAAAATACTAATAGAAAATACTACTTTACTCATAACCGTAGTATTTATTTAGTATACCTAGTATTTTACTTTTAAGTACATTTTACTTAACGAATGTAGCCTGGTCACATCACCAAACGTCAAATTTTTGCATTCGTCATCGCGTCTAGAAAAATAATTACGAATATAAAAAAATTTTAGACATGTCTGGATCAGCGCTACGTCGACTCGCTGCTGACTATAAACAGCTGATACTTGATGCACCCGAGGGCATCTACGCTAGTCCCATCACCGATGCAGACTTCTTTACATGGGAGGCGCTCATCACCGGACCACGTGGTACATGTTTCGAAGGTGGCGTTTACTCGGCCGAACTCGTTTTCCCAACGGACTATCCAATGCGTCCACCCAAAATGCGATTCACTTGTGACATCTTTCATCCCAATATCTTTTTGGATGGACAGGTCTGCATTTCCATATTGCATGAGTATGGCGATGATCCCTTGGACTACGAACTGGCCTCGGAACGTTGGTCTCCAGTGCTGACCATTGAAAAGATATTACTTAGTGTGCAGAGCATGTTGGCCGATCCCAATGTCGATTCTGTGGCAAATCTTGAAGCGGCTGTGATGTGGCGTGATAATCGTCAAGAATTTGATGGAATTGCTAAACGTTTGGCACGTAAGACTCTCGGACTAAGGAACTAGATGACGTTGGAGGATTTGAGCCACAAAGTAACAAACAAAGATGTTTTTTTCAAAACAATTAACTGGTTCATTTTTAGACGTTATTTTATTAGTTCTTAAGACATAATAAGCCAGTTACACATTTTAAACATGAAATTATGTAAAACACGGGATTACAAAAAAAATTAATTAATATGGAAACTAAGAATTGTTAACCAAAATTAACATGCTTTTTGTTCTATATCTTGGAAGCTTTTAAAAATTTGTGATCCATAGCTAATCGGAGTTATTTTATATGTACCCGATTTGAAGTTGTTGTGACTTTTTATATACCAACTTAAGTGGGAATATTAGCTTTATGAGCTCACTTATAGGCTTGGATAGTAAATACTTAAAAATGTATTGCTTAAAAAGAACTTTCGATTAAGAAGCTACTTTTTTTTAAACCAATATCCCAAATTTTTCATTTAAAATTTGGCAATCGGAAGTTTTTTAAAGCACTGTATCAAATTTTGTTAACATCGGTTGACTATATCATATAGTTCCCATAAGGCGGATCTTCCAAAAATCTACTTTTAGGAACCATGGAATTTTGACTATCTTGTTTTGAAGATTGTTCTATAAGCAGTCTTAGATATTGGCGTTAAATTGGTTATGCTTCTTCGCAAAAAGATCTATGGTTAATAGTCAAAAATATTCCCACATACTAATCATTTATAAGCTTCGATACGACCTATCATTCATTCAAATTCAGAGAGAGAACCTTTACACGCTTCTTGCACGCATTTTTCTCCAAGTGTATCCACTGCTTGCTGCTGCTTGCGCCATATTTATTGCGCAATCATAATAACAATAATGCATTTCACACACATCCACACACACACGCACGTACAAGGACTGCAAAATTATGTACTAGTATGTGTGTCTACAAGTCCTGGCGTGCTGTTGACAGCATCCTTGAACGATTTGCAATGAGTGCAAGGAAATTGCTTTAAATGGATTTTCAATTTTCCATTCGAGAGAGATTTTAATGTTTGCTGTTGATATTGCACTTGTCCAAGGATTAAAATCTCGAAATTGTTGTGATTGCAACTTAGTTAAAGTTGACAGCAAAGGAATTTACTCTAATCGCACAAATGTATATATGTAGTATATATATACACTTACTATATACTAATGCTTGCTGTATATATAGATATATGGCGGCTGTGTTGGAACAGGACAATCAATTGAGTAAGTCAATTCATTAAGGATTATTTCAAAAATTGCTAAATTTTAAAATTCAATTTTAAATGAGTCGTAGCTTGATAAAAAATAAAATAATAAGCAAAAAGAATTAAAAGTAAATTTTGTTGGCCACCCACTTGTGAATACCCTGCAATAATGAGCAGAGTTCTATTGAACATTTCAGTTCGTTAAAAAAACAAAGAAGTATTACAACTACTTTTAAAAATATAAATATGACGGATTTTTTTTTTATTATTTTATTTTAACTGTAAACCGTTTTGTTTTTTTTGGTGTACAAATTTTCTATTGAAGTTTTTATTATATTATAAATATATTAAATAATTTTCAAATTCCCTACTTCCAAATGTATAGTTTTTATTTTAATTATTTTATAATTTATTATTGGGCACTATTTTCCTAAAAATATTTACCTCGACTACACAACACAAATCGAATAACCGCAATTAATTTTTAAATAAAAAAATCATTTGAATTTTATCGAAAATTTATCTTAAAAAAAGCGCCTATCAGACATTAAGTTATATTTTAACTCACATGAACTTTTTTAAATTTTTTTATTAATATTATAAATTGGCTTATAAACATTAATATGACTGTATAACATTTTATTTATTTATATAAAAAAAGAAAAGACAATTTATAAAAAATTCTAATAATTTTAAATTAGTATATTTTTTTTTAAATTTAAAAAGTTTGTATTTTTTTTTTTAAATAAAATTTTTTTCTACATATGGAATAAAGTTGAGCATATAAGAAGCTACGAGTTTTTAAAATGAAAAATAATTTTAAATTAATATAACTATTTTTTATCTTCACAATGTTCAATTTAAACATTTAAAAAATTGGCTCTTTTGCTAAAAATATAATTTTTATCTATATAAAGAATGAAGTTGAGTATATACTATACTCATATATAGCTGCAAGTTTTAACGACGAATAAATAAATAAAATATAAAATTTACATGGGTACATTAAATTTAAAAAAAAAAATTTGTTTAAAAGCAAAAAATATTCTTAAATGAAACATTTTTTATATGCGTTTTTATGTGCAGAAGTAATCGATACGAATTTTTGGATGTAAATGTAATTTATAAATCTCGCTAAAACGAGTTTTAAAACTATACTTTAAAATGATTGTAAGTCCATTAAAATTGTTTTGAAAGCTTGAAAGCATTTCATTCTTTGAAAGATTGTTTGTTTTATATAGTTAACCAAAAAATTAATTAATTATTTAAAAAAAAATTAAATATTTTGACCTGAAAATATAAATTGTAATGTTATAGTTTTCTAAATTTAAAAATTAAGCAATAATTCTCATTTTATAATTTTTTAAAATATAAAAAGTAAAAAAAAAATATATTTCTAAATTAAAAATGTAATATTAATTTTGAAGCTAATTGGCTTTAAATAAAAGTTTAATACATTTATGTGTAAAATAAAATTTAATAATTAATTTTTTAAAATCTTCAAAGATGCATTTTATTTTATAAATTAATGTTTTTATATTAAATCAATATATGCTATTTATTTTATTAAAAAAAAATTAATAAATATTCTTTTTATACAATAAATTAATTATATTTATTTATTTTAAAAACATGCGCTTAAATAAAAAACAAAATCATTTATTTATGATATTATTATAGCTTTTATTTATTTAATACAAAATAAGATAAATAAAAATTCATCAAAGCATTTTTTTATAATAATTTAATAAAATAAATTTATTTATTTCATAATAACGATAGCTATTTATTTTAACGTGTTAAAAAATGGATTCGAACAAATTAACAAATATCCTTTTTATACAATAAATAAATTAATGTGAGTTCATTATAATAAAAAGGAAATTTATTTATTGAAAAAACCAGCGCTTAACATCCTTTTTTTTAATATTTATAATATTATAAGCAATTTATTTATTACAAAAAAAGGATACAAAATATAATGTTTTAATAACATTTACTTATTTTTTATACAAAAACGATAGTAATCAATTTTAATTAATTAATGATATTAGTTTATAAAAAAAAAATATCAATAATACATTTTTAACAATTTTCAATAATTTATTTTTATTTTATAAATTCAAACTAAAATTTATGCCGAATTTCTTTGTATATTTGATTAAATTTAATTTTAAATATAACTAGTGAGCCCGGCAGATGTTATCCTGCCCAAACTTTTTCAATACTCTCAAAGTGAATAAACATCGTAAGATTCTCTAGTTAGCTTATCTGGAAAAATATACGATTTTTAGATTGGTTTGCAGCCTGATTTAAACTTGCACCATTATAAGTCGAATGTCGCGCTTCACGGGTCTGTCTTTACCGAATTCTTTCACGTTCTTTGCGATCTTCACGATCCTGAGCAGTATGATTAGATTGATAATTAATTTGATTCGTTGCATTTCTTCTAATTGAAATACATCATGCATTGATTAATTAGGAGACGGCATTCCTAATTGTCCTTATGCCTCATTAGCTATCGCCAAGCATAGATCTTCAATATGAATTAAAGCTTCATTGTAAACTTCCGTCGTAAATTCCATCACTGGATTACATTTTGCTTGACGTACCCGAAACAAAATATCTTCTGATAAAATAATCTTGATATTTTATCCACCATTCAGGTTGATTTGATGGAAATCATGTTGCCAAAATAATTGCAAATAGAAAACGTATTTGATATGGATGAGCAGCATCTGCTAAAGTTTGATCGAATGCGATAAAAAGTATCCTTTGTGCGTCTCCTGGTTCTAAGCCACCCCTCCACCAATTTTCAGCCAAATCGGTTCATCCGTTATTGAGTTATAAAAAGTGAAATTAACACCCCTTTCTTTTATATATAATATATAGAATTAAAATGAAACATGTACTCAAAAATCTTTTGAGCCCAGGTGTACATTAAAATATTTCTGGATGTTTGTTTCTTTAAAAGATTCAATATAATTATAATTCAAATAGCAGGGTATTTATTTTAAACCAATTTTGTTAAAAAATCATTCAAACGATTTTTTAGTACTTACTTTTAAATTAAATTTAATTTGAGGATACATTTGTGAAGAACTTCTTCGCAAAGGCAAAAAATCTTTTCAAAAATCGATCTTGGCTTATCTAATCATTGAAGCTTAACAATTTCCAAAAACTTTTTTTTCAGGCAGCCCTATTAATTTAACTTATTATTCTAATGATGTTCTTGAAAGGGAGCATTGGCAAAATAACAAATTTAGTACACAGATTTGGGAAAATCCATTTACATTTTTGTAAAATAATCTCAAGAATACGTGCTTAATGAGAATGAAGAGCAAATTTTTCGCATATTTTTATTTTTCACAATCATAAGTAAATATAACAAAAAAAAATCGAATAAACGAAATTTCCGCTTTCAATCTCTACTATAAACTTCAGATAAACACCAAAATAAGAAAATTTTTTTCCTGATATCAACACCTCTTTCTATGCGTTCCAAACACTCCAGCCGGTTCAGACATACCCACTTGTAAAGGGTATACTCCTTGTAAAAAGGACGATGAGCGCAGTCAATGTAATTCATCATTGCAGTTGTGCGCCATAATGATTTCCTGTGTGCAGCCCTTGCAGTCCTGCCCGCCCCCCTCGCATTACAAAAACAGGGACCAACCCACCGCACTTCACAGCAACAACAACAGCAGCAACAACAAAAGGAAGGCAGCCATTAGCGAAATATGAGCACCCAAAGCGAATCAACTTACACAAACAAACACGAGCAAAGCGAAAATAAATACTGCAAAAAAAAAAGAAATCAAAATAAAACGCAATGGAAACAAAACAAACAAAACAAAAAACGAAGCAATGTGCAAAAAAAAAATGCAAAAGAAGCGAAACAAAATGGATGATGCAAGTGGCTCAGGGGTGGGTAAATAATACCAGAATTAAACTGAATAATTTACACAACCCCTTGAAACAGCACTTAACAGCAACAATATAGCAATAATAATAAAAAAAATAATAATAATAAATAAGAATAATATTTCATTTGGTATATATATATGTATATACACATATATATACATATATAAATATATATATGTATATATGTATAAAGGTATAAGGCACTGCTCTGCGTTGCCAACTGTCATCAGCAAAATCATCAATTTGCTTTTGCTTTGCTTTCTTTGCCCTCGTGCCCCCTCTTCCCTTAACCAACTCAAACGTAATACCGTTATTCTTGCCTTCCCTTTAGTCCTATCTATCCTTCCCTACCCCCTCGCTGGCTAAATTGTTGGGCTCTGACTGCCAATAGAAAATTGTCTTCTTGAATTGACTGGCGTCGTCTATAACGTTCGATATATGTATTTGTAACTGCAAGTATATATATAGTATATATAAGTATATATGTATCTGTATCTTTTGCCTACTTTGTATCTGTGTGCAATCGTGTGTGTATGTGTGTGTGCAGTACTCAGTGAAGCGTATTATCAATTGAGAAAACTCAACAAGCTTTTTAGATAGTAGCTTGCTCAAAGCGAATAAATCGCAGCGACTTTGAACTGTCTTCCATTTTGGAAACTTCTTGAGAAGCTATAATAAAATATTTGGAAAGAATTTCTAAACCATGAGATGGCCTATTAGCTTCTGACTAATTAAATCGTGAAAAGATCTCTAGATTGTGGAAACGATTAAACTTAAGAGGATAGTTTAATTTTTAGAGCTGATATCCTTAAGGGGTACATAAGTTGGGGAGTATATAAGTTTTGGAAAGATTCAAAGTTACCCACAATAAGTTCAAAAGCAGTTAATAAATGGAAAAAAATAAACATATAGAAAATATTTAATAAAAAATTTATTTTGAACCAAAATAGTTTTTTTGTACGATGGTTCCTATAGGAGTTATATGAGATAGCCAACCGATTTCAATATAATTTGGTGCACTGCTGGAATACCTTAAGAAACTTCTGAATGCCCAATTTAGTTCCAATATCTTCATAAACAAACGAAACACATTGAATTTTTCGAAAAACGTTTTCTTTAACCGATTGATCCTGTGGAGCCATATAATATAGTCAACCGATTGTGATCAAATTTGGTGCAGTGCTTGGGAACTCTAAAAAACTTCTGAATGCCAAATCTGGTTACGATATCTTTATTAAAAACTAAATATAGCGAGTTTTTTAAAAATAAATTTATTTTGGCCGATCGTTCCTATGGGAGCTATATGATATAGTCAACCGATTTTGGTCAAAGTGGGTACGCTGCTTGCGAACTATAAAAAATAAAATATTGAGTGCCGATAATCTTCATACAAAAGAATTTTTGGGTTTTTCTAAAGTCCTCTGAAACACCCCTATTGGAGCTATGCAATGTAACCCCGATATTAAAAAAGCAAAATAAACCTATCTTTTTTGGAATAATATGGGATGTAATGTGATAGTTTGGCTGCTCTAGCTCTTACCATCTCTGTGATCTAGGCGTTAATACGAACGGACGAACGAACGGACAGACATAGGTGTATCGACTTCTCTAGTCACCTTGATCATAATTTATGTAGCTTTAAGAGGTCTCTGAGGTCTCTTCTACAATATATGTTACATATATTTTCGGTTTGATTCTTCTTCTTGTCATCCTCGACTTCCAGTGGAGCATAGGGCCTCACCTTTGGATGATGTTGGTTTCATACATCGTGATATCTTCGCGTGGATTTGGCAGCTACTAAAGCAGGAGGATTTCTCATAGTAAGACGATAACCTCTTTGAGTAGTGTTTCTATGGTTGTTACTTTCCATGCTTGAACATCGATTGGTGCTAAAGTCGATGGGTGATAGGGCCAAGGACGGTACGCTTAACTCGTTTGTAGAGCAGCCGTTCGATCCGAGACAGACGCCCACTTGCAGCGACAAATCACGCAAAGATTGCCGTTGATTAACGATGTAATTCATCCGCCTTCAATGCGTACTCTCTTTAACCTTTAGATCAAGTATGTTGGAATGGCCTAAAAAATGAAAAGGTTTCCACACGGGTTGGTCACCGTATATTCATCAAGATTCCTCAGATAACCAGGGTGCACCACGTGGAGGTAAGAGTAGGAATTGACTGCTGAGGCTGCCGATAACAGAATACCATCGAAGACAACAGCACCCCAGGAGTACCCTTTGCACAACCTTAATATACCCTTTGTACTCATACGGTACAGGGTATAGAAACGGCGTTTTAGTTATTTTGGCGCCCTCTACCGCCTGAAGTATGAGCTGCTGGGCATACAAAATTTATTTAATTTAATTTTGAACATGGGGTGGAAGTCCCCTTTTAGGTTTTAGACGTTTGGGATAGTACCTAAAAAATTAAACAATGGAAATTCCAACATGCAATTTTTTCCTGTTAAAAACCTATTTTTAGTACTATAAATGATTCAAAGATTTGTCGAAAGGACTCCAAAAGTCCAACCCTTCTACGCTCTGACTCAACAATCTCGTGGTAAATAATACAAAAGGCGCTTTTAAGCCAAATCTAAACCCTTTACTTAAAAAAAATAAAAACTTGCTTTAAGTTTCTCTTCCAACAAAAATAGTTTATTAAATTTCATAAGCGAGTCTTTGAGTCTTTTCTTCATTTGTTTAAGATAAATAAAAATTAAATGGCCATTAATGCAGTTGGTCTATTGTGATATTGTGAATTCGAGAAGAACTGGCAAGAATGGAAGTTTACCAAAAACCGCCATTCTCGCCAATTATTCTCAAATCAAAATCACAAGAGACCAAATACATAAATGTCCACTTAATAAAAAATTTTTTAAGAAAACCAGTAAATTCTTTTCAAAAAAACATCTTTGGTTGTTATTTTGTGGCTCAAATCCTCCAACGTCATCTAGTTCCTAAGTCCGAGAGTCTTGCGCGCCAAACGTTGAGCAGTTTCATTAAATTGATGACGATTATCACGCCACATCACAGCTGTCTCCAGATTTGCCACAGAATCGTCATTGGGATCGGCCAACATGCTCAGCACACTTAGCGAAATCTTTTCAATGTTCAGCACTGGACACCAACGTTCCGAGGTAGTTCGTAGTCCATGGGATCATCGCCATATTCATGCAATATGGAAATGCAAACGTGTCCGTCCACAAAGATATTGGGATGAAAGATGTCACAAGTGATTCGCATTTCGGGTGGTCTCATGGGGTAGTCGGTCGGGAAAACAAGTACAGCAGAGTAAACGCCACCTTCGAAACATGTACCATGCGATCCGGTGATGAGCGCATTCCATGTGCAGAAATCTTCATCGGTGATGGGACTAGCGTTGATGCCTTCGGGTGCATCAAGTAGCAGCTGTTTATATTCAGCAGTGAGTCGACGTAGCGCTGATCCAGACATGTCTAAAATTTTGTAATTTACTTAATTTTAGTTTGGAAAACACGACTCGATGCAATGACTAATGAAAAAATTTGACGTTTTGTGATTTGACAGATGGATACCAGGCTACTTAGAGGGTTTAAGTAAAATTTGCTGCAGCAGTTCAGCGCCGTTTTTCAAGCGCATTTCACAACACTGCTCATGCTGTTGTTGTTGCTTAACACTGTCTTCCCACCGACAACCCGAGGGTTGGTACTTGCATTGTACCATGCGATTCTCACATTCCAGCATATGTTGAGCCATATAACCCTTCTTAAACTTCTTCTCTGCGGCAATATATTCGGCAACCAGATTGCGGATTGGATAGCGTAGATCAAATGTTGGCTCGCAAGTTGGGCAGGTGCACCTATCCTCACCCAGAGTTCTATCGCATATATGATAGCATCCAGCACAGATCAGGTATCCATTGAAGCACTGAGAAAGCTTGCCAAGCCGCACAATTTTGCAGATAGGTAGGCGCGTTTCCAGAGGGCCTGCAGTGTCTAATCCATTCGCTCCAGCCATGGTGTGAGTAGTCGCATAATTGTTGGTAATGTCATCCTTGGAGCTCTCTATTTGAAGATTTTTGTTTGTTTAGTTTAAAGAGAGTATTTTCCGACACGTTACTATATACAAAATCTTACTTAATATTTTCTGGCACGAAACTGCATAATAAAGACAAAAACTTATTTATAATTTTAAGCCAGAATCTAAAGGCCTTCTTCGTTTTTTGATTTGAAATCGAAGCTGATTTTTAAATATCAGACATTAATGATGTCAACTGTCTTTTAATGTCTTTTTTGTTGCTAACTATTGAATCATGTTGTATGTTCCAGATTAACAAAACGATTTCCAACAAGTTCCATGGCCATTAGTAAAAATTTTCGATTTAGTCGGAATTATTTTACATAAAGCCGATTTAAAGTTACCCTTTATCAGCACGTGTGTGGCCGAACCATCGACTGGGAATTAAAAGATGCCGAATACTCCTGGAGTGAAATTAGTAGTGAAGCGTTAGGGAAAGTTAGATTTCGTAGGACTACTGAGGCCCTACGCTCCACTAGCAGAGAAGGATGACAGTAGTAGTAGTAGTATTATAAAAGCACAAACAATTAAGCCGATTTGGAGCAATTTCGGAAAAGTGCTTAGGTACAACAGAAAATTTTGGTTTATTTATGGAAGTTCTAAAATACAATAAGAAAAGCTTGTCTCGGATAAAGTTATCGGCTAAGGCATGAATATTACTCAAATTATGTTATCTGAACCGGTGGATTTTTGCATTACGGTTATAATCTTTCTAGTAAAAATATTGCAGGACCTTTGAATGCAGTATATTTTTCTAAAATTAGCTACTTTCAAAACATTTAAACATTATTCCTGAAAGAGTGTTGCGTAGACCGATTACTCTTCATCGCACCCCGTATATTGAATAATCTTTACGAAAAATATTGAGAACCTTCATATATATCGAGATGATTGAAGATGGATATGACTATTTGGAGCATCTTTACAAAAAATATTGCAAAATCTTCGTATATCGCAATATAATCGTCTTTGCGAAGAATGACTATTTGGAGAATCTTTACAAAAAATATTGCGGAACATTCGTATATAGTATATTTTCGCTTCATCCCACCCTCGTATATTGTTTTTTTCCCTATTCAACATCAAAATTCTTTTTTGTCTGCTCTCTGAAACTTGCGCGAATTTGTAAGTGTCATCTTAACTCAAGCTCACATATTTCCTTAACATGTTTTAATCATCTTTCAAAACTATCACACTTTGAAGAATCTTCCCAAAATACTTTTAAAATATTTGATTCTTAGGCTGCTTACTTTTTTCAGTTTCTCACTTTTTGCTGCATTTAACCCTTTCTGTTCAAGGATCTCAAGCTTGTTGCCCAACAGCAGCTGCCTACTTTAGATTTCCTATTATCATGGAGCACTGAAGCGCTCTGCTCAACCAACTCACTCAATGAGATTTATCGTATTTCCCCCGCTGCTTTCGCTAATGACGTTGATAAGTTGACGAGGTAGGTTTTCCAGGATATTAACGCAGCGCGCGAGGACGAGTAGGGCGCAACGTTAATGAGGACGATTATAATGTCGCTGATTTTGCGTTCAAACTAACAGCAACTGAAGCGCAATGCCACCCAAGCTGGGTCTATTATGCCGAGGACGTTGACGACGACGAAGATGATGATGATGATGATGATGCTGACTAGGTGGCGCTTTTGGGAGTGGGTAAACAGAAGGACTGACGACTGCCGACTGCTGGCTGCTGGCATATTTCTGGGCTAAATGAGGTTGAGTTTTGAGTTTTGTCGCACAAACAATGCCGCCAACTGGCGTTGCCACCCTGCTCCAAAACGAGACGTCCTGGTTGGTTGCCACCCATACTTGAGCAGCGCAGGATGCGCGGATTGCTGCGCCCAGCTATTGAATTCAAATTTGCTGCGTTGGTTAACGACGCTGACGGCAAAGATGATGAAGATGATGACAAAGATGATGAAGATGATGACGTTGTTGACGCAGATGATGAGGTTGTTGTATTTGATGCTGATAACTGATGACTACTTCACTTAATGCAAATTTTCGAAAAAATTTGATGAGTACTTGGCATGGCCTGGGGGCGGACTCTGAAGCGCTCCAGACCCCGGACCCCAGACCCAGGCCAAAAACATTCATTCCACAAACGAGGCCATAATACTGCAAATCTTCGTATAATGAATGAGTTGCTGCCGTTTCTTCTACCGTGTCCCTGTTGCAACTCGTTAAACAGTGGCAACAACTGAAGTGCACTTGTATGTATCTGTGTGTGTGTGTGTGTGTGTGTGAGTATCTGTGTGTGTGTGCACAGTTTGTCAAGCACTTTAGACATTTGAAATTAATATGTCATTGTAGAAAAACTGTTTATGGGGTTTTCACCCATGCATAGAAAACGAAAAAAAAAAAAGTTTGAAAAATTCAATTTCAACTTTTTCGTTACGTTTCATTTGATTTTGTGGCAACTCGCGCTAACGACAACTAACGAGATTTGCATATGTATGTGTGGGTGAGGAGGTGTCACCCGTCACCCGCCTCCCTGACTCCCTCAAACATTTCACGCATCATAATTCCCAAACTCAATTCCCATAACGCCATAATCAACTGACTGCATGCAAAAAAAGGAACGAAAAAAAAAAATACATACTCCGAAAAAAAATATGGAGAAAATGTAGAAAATAAAAATAAAAAAAAATTAAAAACCAAAATTGCATTGAAATCTAGATTTCGTTAGATATAACTTTGTCAGAGCGCACAAATCACCAAAGCAAATCAACTTCAAGTTTTGCACAAAATTTTTCGAATTTCAATTTTCGTTTTTTTTTGGTATTTTCGGAATTGTTCTCGTTAGCTGCCACTTGAGGCAACAATAAGTGAGTGGAATCCGGAACTTGTGGTGGATGGTGAATGCAGCAGGTGCCACAAATGTGCAAAACCGGATGAGTTTGGGGAAAGTAGAGAAGACAATGATGCTGCATTTTAAGGAGCTATTAGGAGAGTTTTGAGTGAACCTTAACTAAGTTCTATCTGTATCTTGAGTTATAAGCAAGTTTTTACTACAAACTCCAAGAATCAACTGATTGTAGAAACGATTGCAGATGATTCTTGCATAAATAAAAAAAAGACAAATATACCACATAAATCACGTGAATTCGATTAAATTCGACAACTCCTAAAAGTTTCCGAATCATACATTTTTAGGATATCTGTATAAACAAGGATAACACCAACGAACCAGTTCGTAACCTGACTCAACTGATTGATCGGTTATAGATTATACTTTGTTATCGCAAGCCGATTTTGATAATATTTGGCATAGTGCAAACTTTAAAAAAAAACCGATTTCAAAATTAAAATAACGGGCGAAACCTCTTTTCATCTTTAAGATTTCGTTATTTATGTGGACTTATGAACCAACAGACGAACCTGTCTATATCGACTTCTTTAGTCTTCCTGATTATATTTCTTATATTTATTTCGATCAAATCCAACAACTCCTAAAAGTTTCCGAATCATAAATTTTAAGGATATCTCTATATGGAAGGGTAAAACCAACGAACCAGTTCGTAATCTGATTTAATTGATGAATCCTTTGTGGGTTACATGGTACATTGTTATCGCAAGCCGATTTTGATAATATTTGGCACAGTGAAAACTCTAAAAAATACGAATTCAAAATTAAAATAAAGGTCCAAACCTCTTTTCATCTTTAAGATTTGCGGATTGATGAGCCAACAGTCGAACTTGTCTATATCGACTTCTTTAGTCTTCCTCATTATATTTTTATATTTATTTCGATCAAATTTGACAAAACCTAAAATCTTCCGAATCATAAATTCTTAAGATATCTCTATAAGGAAGGGTAAAACCAACGAACAAGTGCATGAAAACTTTTTTTAACCGATCGGTTCTTTATTAGTTATATGTATACTATGTACAACAGTTTTGAAAATATTTTAGTAAAACTGTCAACAAATGTAGAATTTAAATTCAAATACCTCTATGGGAGCCTAATAGGGTGGGCTATCTGTTGGCTTGATTGTAAAAGGCTGTTTGTTCGTAATTTTTCCAAAAATTAGGGCGAATAATGTTAATTCACTGAGAAAAACAACAACAACAAAAAAATTAAAAGATTGTAATTCTTAGAATTGTAGAATTTTGTGATGGTATCTCGCATGTTCGCTATAGTACTGTACCTCGAAAAATGACAAATAAGCATAACTCTTCGGAATTTAAAAAATAGTTATAACACACTTGACATGATTTATCATTTCGACATTTTAAGATCAACTTTAAAAGCAATAATGAGTATTTTGACCCTGTCTCCAGATATTTAAGGTCAAATTGGAAGGCATAAAATGCTCTACAAAATCGTTATAGAACATTATTTCATACAAGTGACCCGTCATGAGATAAAGTATTCAGAGTGCAACGCCAAAAGACGAATTTTTATTAAATTTTCACATCAAAGCACTCCCAGTTTTCCAAGAAGATTATTCAGTATACCGATTTCCTTTTTAGTTATATAAGTTACTAATTTTACGCCTTACAATTTTTTGGAACGTTGGGAAACATTTTAAATTTACGGGTAATTGTTATTTGAAACAAAAAGATTTTTTAATCTTTCACCTGGACACGGGGTTGGTTACACGATTCATGACTACAATTCCATCGATTTTAGATACGTTCTGAATTATGAGTGTTTAACTACAAAACCATCATATGGGCCACCCTATACTTCAGAAATTAGATTAAGCAAGTTTAAAAAGAATGAAAGAAATTGGATGTTAGCACTTATTGCTTATCACACATGTTTCGGGATCTCCCACAGGGATTTTTGTAAATTTTCACTCTTTTTTTGGCTTGCCGATTCATCCAAAAAAATTAGAAAGGATTGAGATCAGATGATTGAGGTGGCCACACTATGTATTTTAGGATCCCATTTTTTTTCGATCTAAATTACTCTATCTTGCTGAAATTCGAATCGCAGGAAATTTATCCAAGGGGCAAGATGAACTACTCATAGTGCTTATAATATTATTTATTAGACTAAATTGTATTTTTGTTTTCTAATATTTCTTCTTTTGAAGCACTGATCCAAAAACTTCTGAAGGCAGTATAAAGGTTTTTTTTTAGCTGACTGTAGAAGAAAATTTTTTAGATATCCCATTGTAAGTTTAATTTCTGGGCTTAACTCTGAAATTAATTACATGCAATTTTATTTTAATTTTTATGGTTTTTAAAATAGCCATAACAATAGCAATAAGTAAAAGAATTCTCCTAAAGTTTCTCTCTCGCTGCACAGTGGACGAAATAGGTAAAAATTTTGTATAAACTAAAAGAATGTAAATGCAAAGCGTAAATTTTATATATTTAATTATAAATGGTAGAGCAAATTTTGAGAAACTTACATTTGTTATGTTCTAAAACTGATTCAGAAGTTCTTTTCAAAAAGTATTATTTTTTATAAATACGGCTTATATTTATCGAATGTTTGGTGCTTCCAATTTTACCAAGTTGCATTTTTTATGTGGTTTGAAATCGACTGTTTTCTTGCAAGAGGAATTGAATCGAATCAGCAAAACAGAATCCAAAAAGTACGAATTTGGGTCTGAAAAAAATTTTAAAATATTCTTTGATATTTTTAGATTATATTTACGCCAACTTAAAGCTATATATTGGGAATGTTTTTTTTTACTAGAACATATATAAGTATTGAATTCGTTTATTGGCAATTATTTTAATTTTTAATTTTAATTTAAAGCCAAAATTAGTTTTTGTTTTGCTCGTATATGTGAATTTTTTTTTAATAAAAAAGAAATTATAATAAAATTATTAAAAATTAATTTTTTTTTATTTACAGGGATAATTTCGGCAATATTATAAGGTGAGTGAAGAGAAGTTTTCTAATTAAGATTACGGGATAAAAAAAATATCATCATTAGTACAGTAAAAATCGGTTTTGATCAGGAAAAAATGGCATGCTGGAATTTCTCTTGCTTAATGTGTTTAAGGGCCACCCAAAAAGTCTAAAACCAAAATGGTGACCTTCTTCCCACGTAGGGTATTCCGTTATTTTGACATATGTTTGATCCCATTTATGTCGAATTCCATAAGTCATATACAAAAATTTCCAAGGCAAAAAATGTTCAAAATTGAATTTAAAATTTTAATTGTAATGGATGGTATTTGAAAAAGTTCGTAATTTTGGCGGTAGAGGTTGCCAAAGTTACTAAAACTCCGTTTTTTCTATTTTTAACCAACCCCTTGAAATTTTTGGTTTTTGGTATGTATCATATGTAGATCTCAAGAAATACATAAAACTATCTTTAAAATCATGTTATCTCGCTATTTTGTTAGATGTTAGAACGCTTCAAATTATTTTTGCTTCTTTTATGTATTTTTTTGGGATCTACAATTTTTTGATACCTAATACTTTAATACTTAAAAGAATACGAAAAATTAAACTCTTTAAGGCTTTGAAAAGTGTTTGCCATAAGAAGACAGATGTTGCAATTGCTATTAAGCTCAAAACATTCCTATTAAACTTTAAGGACTTAAGTACCAACTTAAAAATAAAGCTGAAATCCATAAATTCTTATAGAACTAATTGAAAATAAACAGGGAAATTTCGACAAAAAAAAAATTATTTTATGGGAGCACGCGAAAACGAATACGAAAAAATTATTCAGTTTGATTTTCGTAGCACGGGGCCATACCCAAATTACGTGACCCAATTTATACAAATTTGAGGGGCCCTCGCGGGCGAACCGTAGTACACGGGATAACCCCTCCCCTTAAAACGTAGTCATTCGATAGTTGTAAAAAACCAGTCAAGAAATTCGGCAATTGGTCCAACAAATAAGTAAAAAAAAGGTCCATTATTTCTGGAGCTGAATATTATTGACTACGTAATATTCCCCTCGGTCGAGTGACCAGGCGTGGTATTTTCAAAACCCCTACCATCGTCCAGGCACCGTACAATCCACATCTGTCCCGTGAGACTTTTTCTTCTTTCCAAAACTAAAATTACCACCATACCGATCATAAAACAGAATGCGACAAGAGAGCTTTACACCATCCCGACCAACGCCTATAAAAAAGTTACGAAGGTAGGAAGAGGTGTTGGCGTATGTGTATTCCATCAGTAGGGACATATTTTGAAGGAGACAAAATTATATATTGAATATGATTAACTATTTTGTGTTTTATTCAGAAATTCCGAAAAAAAAAACTTTTTAGTCACAATGTATAACCATATGCTAAGGGTCTTCCAATGAATATAAAAACATACATTTTCCTTATAGTTTCTATTTTACATGCTTATTGCTCAAATTTTTTTTTTATAAGTAATAGATTAATAATCAATAAAATGAATGCTAATAAACAGCGGACATTGACTGACTTCTTTGCCAAAATTAAAATTATTTTGATTTTATAACAATATTTCGTCTTTTCCGAACACTGTGCAGTGTAAGCTAGCTGAAGACATTTTCAGTGATGGTTAGTTACTCTTATCCTTTAGTATAAAGTTGAAACTGCTGTAATAAATAAATTAATTATGACATAAGTACATAAGACAAGATAAAGACATATTTGTATATATCTAAGATACATTTGATTAACCACAGCCATCATTTAGGCAGTTCAAGTGTTATATAAGTACCAAAAAGCACCTGCTTGATTTTCATATCAGCCAAGCAGTTCAAGGCAAAAATTCTGTTTCGGGTGTCAAAATCAAGCAGTGAACACCTGTCAGATCAAAACTGCCTAATACAAATGGGCCACGAATTAGTTCTTTGCCTGCCAATATAGAAAGCCAGGATATAGCCAGGATAAAGCGAGCAACCCCAAGACGAAGGACGAGGGACGACAAGCAGCAGCCCTTACTGTAACACACACACACACAGTGACACTGCAGGGGTGCAATTCGAGTAATCAGCATTTTAATAAATTCCCCCATAAACACACTCACACTGACACACACACACAAACAGCAAAAGAGGAAAATTTTATAATGGCTTCCTTTTTTTTTGTGAATACTTTTTGCAGGAAACAGTAGAGCAGCAAGTGCGAAAGAGACACAGCGCCTTGCTGTTAGAGTGTGAGTGAGAGCGAGCGAGCTTGAGCAAATGCGCAGGCTGGCCAAGGGTATGACGGCGAGCGTGCGTGCGAGCGAGACAAAAGAGCTTAGGAGCAAAAGCAAATGCAATTCATAAAATGAAAATGAATGAATGAATGCAAAAGAAAAAGGAAAAAAGCAAGTGTGCAAGCGAGAGCGCAGCTGTGAACAAATTAACTGGGAGGGGCATGCTGCACACACACACACACACACACACACACGCATGTATTACGTTTGAGCAGAAAGCAGAAGAAAAAAACAACAACAACTACGTCCTGTCAAGTTTGATTGCAAAAATCAGCAGAGAATATGAACAAAAAAAAGCTGCAAGTAAATAGAGAGCAGGGGGGAAAGCTTTTTTTGCCAGGGTTGCTTTGCTGGCTGTTTAGGCCAAGCCAGCCAGCCACATGGCCACTCATTCATTCAGCAGGTAAGAAGCAACCAACCAACAGGCGCAGGCACATGGGTGAAAAAGTGACAGCTTCATGGCGCCCAATAAGGTGGCCCACATCATCAACGTCATTATGGCCACATCAGGAAGCGTCATCAGCAGGCAGCTTGGATCGTCTTTGTTGACCATGATTGAGTTTTGGTTGGTTGGTTGGCTCTTTGTGACAGCTTCAGCTTCGGCTTCGGCAGGATATTAGATTGGAAATATTGACTGCATATAATGATGCTGCTTCGGTCGGTCGGTCGGTCGATTCGGTTGGGTTTTTGGACACCGGCTGAGTGGCGGCATCTCTTAATAACTTTGGTAAACATGCCCCCTCCATCACACTTGGTGTGTATTTTGAATTCATGTGGTTTTAATGAGGTGTATCACACACACACTCACGCATGTGCACACTCATACCCATACGCATGTGTAGTCCTTTATGGAGCAAATCTTTGGCCGAGTTATAATGAGTAGAAACACACATACATACATACATATATGCAATTAGAAGTAATCGTTGTAATTTATCGATTATCGTTTACAAATGATTAATAAACAACTCTGGTTAATTACTTTTAATGGGTTAAACAATTGTACAGCAGGGCGCTGTAAGATAATTAACCCTTTTAGGCCCGGCAACATTAGATTCAAATGCCAAAAATTCAGCTATATCGAATTTTTTTGCTTTATTGTTTATTGATTTTATCGAGTATGTTTTTTTCCAATAAGAGTTGTTATTATGGTATCAAAGAAAAATTCAATTTTTTGAGATAAATGATCGGATATTTATTTCATAATAAAGGGGAAGGTTTGCCGTTAATAATGAAAATCAACATCAGCCAATGGCCACCACAACAACGCTTACAGGACCATGTCCTTTTCATGAAATTTTCCATAACCATATCGCAAAGTGGCTCCGCTATGTCCTCGATAGCCTCACGAATTCTATCTTTAAGGTCTTGATTCGACACTGGGCTGTTGGCGTAGACCTAATCTTTCACGTGGTCCCAAAGGAAGAAGTCGCAAGGTGTGAAATCACAAGATCTCGGTGGCCAATTGTGATCACCTCTTCAAAAGATAACACGGTCCGGAAACTTTTCCCGTAAAAGAGCTTGTGTGGCATGTAGCGCCGTCTTGTCAAAAGTAAACGTTGTCCAGATCAATACCATCCAACTCCGACTATAAAGAATCATTAATCATCTCTCGATAGCGCAATCCATTCACCGTAACTGTTGATCCAACCTCATTTTCCAAAAGTAAGGTCCCATGACCCCACCGGACCATAAAACGCACTAAACAGTCACACGTTGAGGATGGAGAGACTTCTCAACAATAACTTTTGGGTTTTCCGAGCCCCAGATGCGGCAATTTTGCTTGTTGACGTAACCACCGAGGTGGAAATGGGCCTCAATGGGTCTGTCAAGATGATTTTTCGATGGAATTCCGGATCATTTACATGCATTTCAAGGGCCCAATCGGCAAAGACACAATTTGTTGATGATCGGCCAGCTTGAGTTCTTGTGTTAACTGAACTTTATAATCCAAGTCTTTATGCAAAATACGGTGTAATGACGTTTGTGGAACGCCCAATTCCAAAGAACGACGAGGAAGGGACAAACCTGGGATTTCTTCAACACTTTGGGCTACAGCGGCAATATTCTTAGTTGTTCTTGTGCGAAGTGCACGGGTTTTATTTTTCACATCACTTACTTGTCCCAACAGCTCGAATTTTTCCACCAATTTGTTGTTGGAGAGTATCGTTCCATTTTTAGTAATGGCATAGTTTCTACTTGTCTAATGCCAAAGAATAAAAGCTTTAAAAGTGACAGCTACCGAAATACCGGGTGATTAGAAATAACACCTCTTGTTGGAAAACGCTATATTTAGTTATACTTCTTTTTAAGTCAATACTCCCGAGTTCCTAAAAAAATTTCAACAAAAAATGTTTTTTGGTTTATCATAATTTATAATATTTTCGTTATTAGTTATAGAGACTATCACAAAAAGTGGGCAGTAGAGCATCTAACAGATAATAAAAGTTAGATCAAACTTTCGAATTTTATGCTTTGTTATTGTTGTCGGGTTTTGTCAAATAGCTTATATTGGGCACCTCCAAAAAAATCCCAAATGCATTATATAGAGGTCAACGGTGATAAAAAGTACATCCATCGGACTTGAGCCGCGTATTATTTCATTCCTATAACCTTGTTCGATTTTCGTTTCTATAAAAAAAATATAAAAAAATAGATGAACATTTTAACAAATTTTCGCAATAGTTTTACCCTTTGTTCGGTTACTGAACGATCCCTGACTAAAATTGAATAACTTGAGCTTGACATATGCCGAAGAGTATCGACATTGAACGCGTATGTGCTGAATTGTTTGTGTTTAAGAACCAAACCATTAGATGGCCCACCCTATATGGCCCACACAATAAATGATTGGTCAAAAAAATGTCAGGGTTTAGTTCGAAAGATAATGTAGCCAAACTTGTCAAACTTCTTTTTGAGAGCTAACCGTTTTATTTCTAAATACGCAAATATCTGATCAGCTCTCGACCTGCGTTACCGGTAGCATCACAAATGGCTTCCTTGCTGCTGGGCTGATCCATGGAAAACAAATTTTTTTAGAGTAATTGATTGAGCAGGGCAACCCAAAGTTGTCTTTGGGAAAACATTAAAAAAAGGAAACAACACGAACAGAAAGACGAATTAAAATTTAAAAGAGAAAGAGTAGAGCTGTGGTACCGTCCAAAAAAAACTAAAACGTAAAAAGTCGGAGCGCACAACATCTAAAAACCATCGCCGTTATTGGGGCTAAAAATTGAAATAGTTTAGCTTAATACTAAAAAATAAAAATTATAATTTTTACCTTCGGCCGGTACTGGTCTTTCTGTTCCTGCGTCAACAAAGACCAAGAGACCCGGCATTCTTTTAGTAAAGTCACGGCATTGACCAGGTGATTGTTTAATTCAATCATTGATCGTATGCGCCTGAGGTAATTCAGGAAGCCATTATCTGTTCTTGGCCCGCTGCTGGCTTGCCCCGCTTGCTCGTTGTTCATATTTTTTGCAGCATTTGCCGGTCGGTCGTATGGCGTTTTTTTCGTATTCTTAGCGTCAAGACCGCGTCCGGTCTTGGCTTTGCGACGCCTCGATACTCTAGCCGTTTGAGTGGCTACCTCCACCTGAAGGGAAAAGTTAATTAGTTAGTTAATCAACGCTGGACATAAGTTCCATTTACCCCTGCCACCAGTGGCGATATTCCAACACTCTGATCTAAAGTCTATTTAAAAGAGATTGTTGATTAGTTGGTTAACGCTGGACATAAGTTCCATTTACCTCAAGGATGCGTAATTGGTCCAATGTCACCTCTAAAACAGGTGGTGGCGCGCGTATCTCTTCATCTTGCTATTTGAAAAAAAGTGTTTATTAGTTGACCAACGTTAGACATATGTCTTATTTACCGGTGGAGCTCCTTGCTCCTGGCCCGCATGGTTAGCCGCATTCTATTTAAAAGACACTGTTAATTAGTTGGTCAAAGTTGGACATAAGTCCCATTTACCTGTGACGACTGAGCTAAACCCTCTAAATCTTGTGCCACACGAACTTCCTGTGCATTCTATTTAAAAGATATTGTTTATTAGTTGACCTAAGTTGAACATAAGTTATATTTACTTGTAGAGCTGGTGGCTCCTGGACTTCTACATTAGCCACATTCTATTTAAATAGAGAGTATTTATTAGTTGATCAACGTTGGACATAATTCCTATTTACCTCTTGTTGTGCTGTTCCTGGTTCCTGACCCGCATTGTTCGGAATGTTCTATTTAAAAGAAGAGTATTTATTAGTTGGTCAACGTTGACATAAGTCCCACTTACTTCTTCAGTTTGAGTCCCTTCATCGGTCCTCGCAGTTGCGTTTCTGCTAGAGCTGATTCCCATTTTTCAAGCAAACTTGAAAAGAAAAAAATTCCAAATTTATTTATTTTGACAAACTGAACATTTGAGAGTTGAGAATATACTGAAAGTTTGATAATAATTTGAAAGTATGCTTTATTCGACATAACATTTCCTATACTTCATATACTAACTTAGATCTCTTCTCCGAAGTCGGGAGACTTTGGCTGATGGCAGCCCCTGTGGAAACCCCCGGTGACAACATTGGTTCACGGTTGGAGTGTAGGTGTTGAAAACTTTGGAACCAACACCAGAATCTCTACCGCAATGGGTATCAGGCCCAGTGTCGTTCAAGCGGAGATTCATGCCATAGAGATCTGCGTCCCTAGTATCCTTGTCAAGGGAACTAGGGTAGCAAACATATGTATTTTTTCAGATAGCCTAGCTGCTATTAGGGCATTAGCATCCTGGAGCAGCTCCTCGAGGGTGGTTAAAGAATGCCATAACTACCTTCAAACCCTGTCCGCCCAGAACAAAGTCGCGCTATGTTAGGTACCTGGACACTCGGTAGTGGATGTTAACACGATCGCTGACGATCTATCACGACAGGGTGCCTCCACCCTGACTACATCTCCTGCGCGGTTTTGTCGATCAAAACCGTGATAAACAAATTGACCGCAGGAGAACAGAGGAAATACTGGTTCTCCCTTCCGGGGCTTCGTCAAGCAAAAGTGCCTGTCAAACCTCTGTATGCGATCAAGACTAAAGGTCTTGGCTGAGCGGACCTAAAGCTTCTGGTAGCTTACCTATCTGGCCACCACATTGTTAGATATCATCTATAGAAAATTGGCCTATCAGACTCTTCAGAGTGCAGGCTTTTTCTAGAAGGCGATAAAACCGCCAGATATATTCTCTGTGACTGCCCAGCGCTGGTATGGGACAGAGCCCGTCACATGGGAGAGGAACGGATTAGTCCCTTCCATCTTAGGTCAATACCAACAAAAGAACTACTGCAATTCATGCGGAAAGTCCTTTGCTTTAACTTAAGGATATTGTACAAAAGACCTTTTGGTCGCAGTGCCCCACCTCTCTGTGAGGAAACCTTCTTCGGAAAAAAAATCTAATTACTAAGGCTACCCAGTTGGTATGCTAAAAATGCGGAAGAGCATAAAAAAGCGTGCCACAAAAAAATTGAAAAAGAGCTCCAAAATCTAAATATTGTATATGCCAAACAATGTGCAAATCCCATGCTTTTAAAGGTTGGTTGCTGGGAACTTTCCAAAGTATTTTCGCCATAAATTAATTCAGTTGCAAAAATGTGCGCTGAACGGTTACAAAATATATATAATATAAAAAAAACCGAATACAAAAAAATTTACTATAAACGTTGGGGAATTCTGTGCAAAAGAGAGCCAAAATCTACCATAACTTTTATACTGCTTTTGGTATTATTTTGTATTTTTAGTGTAATAGAAACTTACCACCTTCTTTTCGGATAAAGGCCAAGCAATGTGCAAATCCCCTTGACGTTTAAGGTTGGCTGCTGGGAACTTTCCAAGGTATTTCTAATGTATAATCCTTATTGCAAAAATGTGCGCTGAATGGTTACAAAATATATATGACATAAATGAAATTTCAAAATATTTTACATATGCTTTTAAATAACATTAGACATAATAGAAACTTACCAACCGTTTTTAATTATTGTTTGGACCACTTTTTTTTCACTGTATTTTGCCTCTTCTTTACCGAGAGATAAGAACAATCTCTGTGATTTTACGATTATTTGTTGTTCTAAACTCGATCGCACTCCCCGTGATCTTAAGATTGGTATTAAGAAACCGAAGAAGGTATATTTAAACGTTTTTAATATTATCATTCATTCATTTTGTCTGGCATTAGGGCAAAATGATATAAAGTGAAAGTTTATAACAACGCACAATCCTTGGGCAATCTTGCCGCAAAAGTTTTGTTAAAAGAGGTCGACTAGAGTGACCAGCCTCTAGTGTGCTGAAAAAATTAAACAGCTGCCGAAAAAGTGTACATTTTAATTTAATTGGAGTCGCAAGAACTTTTAAGTCGAAGATCAGAAAATATATATTATACTTACAAATATGGAAAAACTTTTGGTCGCTTATAAACAGCTGTTTGTATTTGCTCGCTTTCTAAGTCTGGTATTTTTGTTACTGTCTGCTTTTTAGAGTTGATCACTTTACTTTTTTTTAAATAAAAAATATATTTTCTTTTATTTATTTTTGCTCGACACTTATTTGAATAATTTTGTTCTGCTCTCTACGAGCTTCTATTTTATACTGATGTAAATAATTCGCATAGCAATACAGACAAAAAACTATTTTGACATTTGATTTTGACATATGATTTTGACAATATTTAAAAGGTATACTATATTTTGTATTTATTTAGTTTCTTCTTACATACATGGAACAAATATTGTATACCCTTGACCATAAAGAGTTACTTGAGTAAAAAAAAATGCGCTGGCTTTCAAATTATCTTAGTGCTAGAGCACTCGTATAAAAACGTTGTCAAATATTATTGAAAAACTATTTTAACACAGCTGAGACAATGGTTCATCTGATCCCCTGTAATTTCTAACCCTCTTATCACAATGTATCTATAGAGCTATCATTAAAATATTGGGTTGTCAAAAAAGTCTTGCGGTATTTCCGCAAGCTTGTCTTTGCAAGCGCGTAGTTCTAGTTGTATTCGTCGCATCGGTTCACGCTAGAGCTTTTTGGAAAGCTCTTTTCACGTGCTAACACGTGTTTGATTAATTGTTGTTTGCTTTTAGTCGTTCGTGAGTTATAGCGTCGCAAACATGGAGCAAAATAAAGAGAAAATTCGGCATATTTTACAGTACTACTACGATAAAGGCAAAAATGCATTTCATGCTGCCAATAAAATTTGTGCTGTTTATGGACCCGATACAGTTTCCATTTCCACCGCACAACGATGGTTTCAACGTTATCGTTCTGGTGCAGAGGTGATCGAAGATGCGCCACGGTCCGGAAGGCCTGTTGTCGAAAATTGCGATAAAATCGCTGAATTGATCGAAAGAGACCGGCATAGTAGCAGCCGTAGCATCGGCCAAGAGCTGGGCATGAGTCATCAAACAGTTATAAACCATTTGAAGAAGCTTGGTTTGAAAAGAAGCTCGATGTATGGGTGCCACACGACTTGACGCAAAAAAACATTTTTGACCGTATGGATGAATGCGAATCGCTTCTGAATCGCAACAAAATCGACCCGTTTTTGAAGCGGATGGTGACTGGCGATGAAAAGTGGGTCACTTACGACAACGTGAAGCGTAAACGGTCATGGTCGAAAAGCGGGGAAGCTGCCCAGACGGTGGCCAAGCCTGGATTGACGGCCAGGAAGGTTCTTCTGTGTGTTTGGTGGGATTGGCAGGGAATCATCCACTATGACTGCTCCCCTATGGCCAAACGCTCAATTCGGACCTGTACTGCCAACAACTGGACCGCTTGAATGCAGCACTCATGCAGAAGAGGCCATCTTTAATCAACAGAGGCCGAATTGTCTTCCATCAGGACAACGCCAGGCAACACACATCTTTGGTGACGCGCCAGAAGCTCCGGGAGCTCGGATGGGAGGTTCTTTTGCATCCACCATATAGTCCGGATCTCGCACCAAGTGATTACCACCTATTTCTGTCCATGACGAACGCGCTTGGTAATCGGAAGTTGTCCACAAGAGAGTCCTGTGAAAATTGGCTCTCCGAGTTTTTGACAATAGGGAAGCGAGCTTCTATAAGAGGGGCATTATGAAGTTGGCATCTCGTTGGGAACTCGTCATCGAACAAAACGGCGCATATTTGACTTAAATCGCATTATTATAATCAATTTTATGAACAATTGAAAATTCAATAAAAATACCGCAAGACTTTTTTGACAACCTTATATTATAGATCGTTCAGTGGTTATAGACTATGTGACACACAGGTGGGCCTGGCTTTCATTTGTACAGGGCAAATCTTCTGATAGCTGTCAACCTGTCGACTGCCAAAGCAGAGATCAGAGAGATCTCTGACCACACAGCCTTCTCGTGGCGCCTCCTGGGTAGCTATCTTACCATCCGCTAAATACAGTCTCCCAGACGTTAAACGGTTGATCGCAGGGTTGGGCTCCCGCCTCGTTAAACCGCAATCCAATGAAATCCACAACCAAAGCCTCGAATAAAATCCCCCCTTATGTTGAGGACCAGCGCAAAATAAAAGAGGACAACGATTTGAGGATATGCACCTGGAATATCCGGACCCTCAATAGGCAAGGTGCCTCTATACAGCTGTCGGATGCCCTCGAAAAAGTTAAGGCTAATATAACCGCCATCCAGGAAATGAGATGTATAGGACAAGGTTGCTCTAAGCAAACAAACTGCGACATCTAATATAGCTGCCATGACGAGAGGCGCGAATTCGGATGCGGATTCGTAGTCAGCCGGAGACTTCATCACCACATCTCCAGATTCACGCCTGTAGGTGAACGGCTGGCTACAATCCGTGTTAAGTCTACGGTTTTCAACCTTAGCCTAATTTGCCCCGATGGAAGAAAAGAACGACGCTGTTAAAAAAGCATTCTACGCAACGACCGCTGCCCAACCCACGACGTGAAGATCATTCTCGGGGACTTCAACGCAAAGGTTGGACGTGAACGCATCTTCAACCCCACATTCGCTCAGTTCAGCCTCCTCGAACAACGGTCTCAGACTGATCGATTTGCAAGCCACAATACAACGTCCGCGCTGGCTCGGGAATGTCGTCCTCCTTTGTTAGAGCTGAAAACTTATACTGATGTTAATAAAACAAATACAATTCAGGGATGGGTTTGAGTTCCTTCTTCGAATTTTGTTTGATCATCTCAATGGTGTCAAAACGCTTTCCTCTTAATGGCATTTTGAGTTTGGGGAACATGAAAAAGTCATACGGTGCCATATCTGAGCGACCACATTCGTTGAGTGTTTGGCCAAAAATTTCAAAATAATGAGTGCAAAAAATTCAACGTTTTTGGCACGAGTCGGGCCGTGACGCGTTTCGTGCCCAAAACTTCAACAAAAATGTGTTCGGCTGATCCATATGAGATGCCAAGGTCTAAAGCAATCTCACGAATACCGACACTACGATTTTCGAGCACAATTTTCTTCACTGCATCGACACTTTCTTCTGTATTTGATGATGAAAGACAACCGGAACGAGGCAAATCAGTGACGTCTTCACGACCCTCTCTAAACAATTTGTAACCAACGTACGCCTGTGTTTTGGACATACAGTCCTCAGTGAAGGGTTTTTGCGACATCTTAAGCGAATCGGCAGACGAAAATTCATTCCCAACACAAAATTTTAAACAAACTCGTTGAAACACTTTTTTTTTCATTGCAAAAATCGAAGAGTGTCCTTTTTTCGACTAACAACAACAGCTGCTGAACGCAAATTGCGATCAAATTATGACAAGATGTCAAAAACAGTCCTACCAATCTAATAAAAAAAAGAAATATACCGGTTCGTTTTGCCTTTCCGGAAACATTTTGATCTTAAGGTATGTTCGACAAGATACATCTTCACTTCTTTTTGGTGTTCCCTGGGTATTGATTTGACTTTGCATCGTTTTAGAATCGGGCTGGAATGACTGCAGTATTTGCAATCAAAAAAATATTACGGAAATTAGTTAAAGTTCCGTGAAAGCTCAAAGAGTACAGGGCAGCTGAGCTGCCAATTTTATAAACGTTTCAAAGTGTGTTTACGACCCGGACTAGCAAGCTATTGTTTATTAAGTCATAAAGCTACTAGTCGGAATCCCAACATAATCACAATTCAATTCAACAAATTAGTAAATAATTTCAAATATAACAACGCAAAATGGCTGACTCTGGCGCAAACGGAAATAAAAATGAAGACACAGCAAAACGCAGCTTTTTGACATATAGCGGCCATGAAGAGACCTGGAATCCTGGGCTGAACACTAAGGAAGGATACGGTAGCTATCGTTTTTTGACAAATAGCAGCTATGAAGGGTCCTGGAATGCAGCGCTGCACACTATGGAGGGATTCGGTAACTATCGTTATCCAGATGGCACCGAATACCGTGGATGCTTTCTGAATGGCAAATTTCACGGCTATGGCTACATAAAGCTAGCAGCACCCAGCAAATTTACGCTTAAGGGCGAGTGGCAGAACGGCAAGCTGATGAAAATAGAAGAGATGTCCTTTGAGGATGGACTTGTGATAGACGGTACATTGGAAGACGGCAAGCTTAAAACCGATAATTGGGAGTATCTTAAAGACAATGACAGACGCTATTACAAAGAGCGCAAATTTGGCTTGCAACCCACAGGACCGACTTCATATTTGACACACAAGCTGGTGCCGCGTCCACTTAAATCCAATACTTTCGATATGGAATCAGCCATTTTTGATGTGAAAACCGGTTTTGCAGCCCACCGCCTGCCACCACTTTCATCCCAATATTATGTTGGCTGTCCCAAGGAGGTTGAATGGATAAAAAGTCACTGCCGGCACGGTCCAAGCTCTGTTGTAGAAGAACCACCAGCGCGTTTTTGTCGTAAGATATTGAAATGCAATTTAGAGGAGGAAAAAGCTAAGACAAAGCAACTTGCCGTCTATGCACCAAAGAACGAGCTCGATTATACTCATCTACAGGCCAAGCTTATCAAGCATGATATTCTCAATAATAAGCCACTAAGAATGGCCAAACATCCTTCGAATAAGCCACTAAGAATGTCTAAACATCCTTCGAAGTTTACGTCATCCTACACAGCAAAGGCAGCATTTGATAATACCAGCACTTCCGATGCCTTTTGTATGGGCCAGGCAGGTAGTTCAACCACAGATACAGACAGTTTTGATGATAACCTCTTGGGGGTAAATGTGGAGCAGTTGAAAAATCTTTCCGAGCGCATAAAGCTACTACCCCAAGGAACAATTAGCGTGGCACCAAGCAATCTAACCCGTCCGGCTAGTTTTCTTGATTTGAAGCACTCTGATTGGAAAATGTAAAGCTGTGCTCTATTCAATATTTTCGTTTATTATTATTTTATTTTATTGAATAAAATAATTACAAAATAACACAACTTGTAGACTTTAATTATTCAAAACGAGCAGCCATATCTTCTTCTGCAGAAAACAAAACATTTCTTACAGGTTCCAAATTCTACGGCACAAGCCAGCATTTTGGAATGCAGAACTACGGCCACTATATACGAGGTGTGTTCAAAAAGTATCGCGAATTTTGAATTTTCGCGGGTTACGTATATTCGAATTTCGAATTTTTTGTGGTGTTATGTTGGTACTCATGTCTCTCACTTATGCCGACAAGCTCGGCCATTTTGAATGTTCACTTAATTGTTGACAGCTGCTTGCTTGCACGTGTTTTGGGTCGTCTTCGATTTTTACTTATTCAAAAAAATGGATCAAAGAAACTGTATCAAATTTTGTGTGAAAAACGAAATTAATTGCGCGGATGCATTCCGAATGTTGACTGTGGCATACGGAGAAGCTACCTTAGACCGAAGCAACGTTTATCGGTGGTACAAAATGTTCTCAGAAGGCCGAGAAGATGTGAACGACGGAGGGCGTGCCGGACGCTCGAGCACTTCAACAACAGACGAAATAATTTATGAAGTGAAGAAATCGTCGAACCACCGTTAGAGAAGTTGCTGAGGACCTAGACATATCGATTGGCTCGTGCCATTCGATTCTTATCCATGATTTGGGCATGAGACGGGTCGCTGGGTCGAAATTCGTACCAAAATTGCTTAGTTTCGACCAAAAACAGCATCGCATGAACATTGCTAATGAGATGTTGGACTCTGTCCGCGACGACCCAAATTTGCTCTAGAGGGTCATAACTGGTGACGAATCGTGGGTTTATGGCTATGACGTGGAAACCAAAGCTCAATCATCTCAATGGAAGCTGCCGCACGAACCATGACCCAAAAAAGCGCGCCAAGTTCGGTCAAATGTGAAAGTTTTGCTTACAGTTTTCTTCGATTGCAGGGGCGTGGTGCATCATGAGTTCTTGCCACAGGGTAGAACTGTCAATAAGGAATATTACCTGCAAGTTATGCTCAATTTGAGCGAAGCAATTTGCCAGAAACGTGATACTCTTTGAACATACCTCGTATACTCCCAACCTTTCTTTTAACGACATTTCTTCTTTTCTTAAAAAATATGCCGATAATAATCATACCCTTTTGCAACAGACTTCAAACAGGTATAGATTAATAAACGACAATACTTCTCAAAGCTGTGGTCACACTTATTTGAGTTTATAGATAGTATTATGTAGTAAGTATACTGGCAGGCTACAAAATGGTATTCTGAAACTATTTCCAAAATCTTTGAGCTCACCGATTCTTCGCCTTATAATGAGCTACTTGAAAAGAGCTTTTAAAGCAGCTTCTCCTGCATTGCGTTTGAAAAATCCTTGTTCTAGAGAAAATTATGAAAAATGCAGCCTCATCATAATTTGCGCTAAAAATTACACCGAGTGCAGCAAAAAAAAAAAGAGCGAATATGGCGAATATGATTGAAGCAGAAGGAGCTGGCTGTCTGCTTGTGGGAGGCAACTGCTGCTAGTGTCCTATCCTGATGTCCTGGCAATTCAGTTGGGAACTGTGCACGTTGCACACACAAAGCCATAGAAACTGAAAAATGCAGTTATTCATACAGATCCTTGAAGCATATTAATGCATATGCAAATTATGAGCAAAGTGAAGCCGTTGCCACAAAGGACACCAACAGCAGCTGAAGGATGCCTGCTAGGTAAAAAAAAAAAAAATGCTGCGCTTGGTTGGTTCGTTATACGGTTACATTGCATTACATTTCATTATGGCAACGCCACAAGGAATGGCAAAGGAAAAGCCAAAGCCAAAGCCAGAGCCACAACCAAAGCCAAAGGAGTCTGGAAGTGTCTGGGGAGACCCAAGAAATTTAATTCTTTCCAGTTTTATGCATATTCACAAGACTCCACACATCCATTCCGCACACTTTTATAAATTAAGAATAACCAAGTTGGTGCGTTGGTTTCCTGTTTGTCATAATGATGCAGGCAGGACACCCAACTCCCCGACTTTGCAGCTCGCTGGGATTCCCCCCGCTGCCCGCCTGCAGTCGTATTCTTTTCAACTTTTTTTCGCTTCATAATTGTTAGTATCTCCCTTTTCACACACACACACACACACACACATATATATGTGCTTGTATTTTGTGAAAATTGTTAAAACACCATAAACAATTATTTTGCATTTTACTTTGAGTGCAATTTTATTTTTTTTTTTTCCAACTCAGTTTTCAAGCTTCTTTGATATTTTTGCATATTTATCGCCTCCGGTTTGGCCATAAATGCATTTTATTCTATTTTTTTCACATATGAAATTTGCATAATGTGAGTGGGGGTGATCTGGGGGAGGGGGGCTGTGCACTCTAAGGATATGGTACTATGTGGACAGTTGCCGGCAGGAGTAAGTTTCATTGATCGTAGGTAGGTAATTGATGCGGCAGCCTTGAAGGCAGTCTGAAACTGCTTACTTTAAAGATCTAAGTGCTGATAAGAGGCTAAGCAATGTACAGTGGTCCAAAAACGTTTTGAGCCAGCTAAAATTCTTTTAAACATTGAACATTTCCTTTATAAATGACTATAACTAGTGAGTCCGGCAGGCGTAGACCTGCTCAAACTTTTTGAATACTCTTAAAGTGTATAACATCGTAAGATTCTCTAGTTAGCTTATCTAGACAATCATAAGTTTTTTGGATTAGTTAACTTTCATGACTCTCTAAAAAGCCGTATGGAAGAACTTAAGTATTCTTAAGAGAGCTCGCATCTCTAATAAATTCCCCACAGAAACTATATTTTAACCCCTTTGCGACTACGCTTCTGTCTGCTCTAAATGTCCAATACCCTGTATTGAACCATTTTCTAATATGCTATATTCACGATATTCACAAAAATGCGTATATCTCACGAACTAATATACACAAACACATCGCAATAGGCGATAAAACCTCCGTATTGACAACCTCTAGCATACGCAAAATCAGATTTGAAGTTCATCGAAAAGTTCATGAGAACACCCGTAACACGAAAAACATAGGTTTCTTTTATATGGTATAAAGATGTTCGATGACTTAGCTACCGTGCACTATGGTCCAGAATTCAATATTTTTGGCATAAACTCTAAAAATAAAGGTACAGACTTGAAACTTTGTACGTTTTATTTTTAAATCATAAATAGTTTGTAGACAAAATTTGAAGTCCGTGCGACCACGCCCTCTCTTGCCTCCCATATAAACTACTGTTATGACTTAGGATTCAAAAAAGGTCTATACTGTTTTTCATCTTCAGAAATGATATTTTTATATTTTAAAATAAAATATTAACAAACATAATAAATGGGTATATGAATATTGTTTTATAAATAATCAAACTCTTCTTCTTCGTGTTCTACATTAAGAATTTCGAAATCAGAACTCGAATCAGAATCTGAGTCCAATATATGTTCTGATGGATCTGGTTGAAAATTAGATGGTATATCCAAAAGCCTTATTACTTCCTTCGGAAGTGATTTTTTCTTATTTTTTCGCTCTCTTTCTTTTAAACATATTGTTGATAAAAGTGGATCCGAGGAATCAATCGCTCTGTGGAAAATATCAGTCATCGTATTGATTCTATTATTTTTCCTGGCATGTGATAGTCGGTCCCTTTTGTAAAATTTATTACGGGCTTCACTCGCATTTTCGCCTAGGCATCCAAGTGGAACCAACGCCGAATTATTGATTTGAAACCCATGGACCAGTACTTTATGGATCGTTGGTGACATGGGGTACCAAGGATATGTTTGCATATATAATTGAAAAGTTGTATCGCAAAAAGAACGAAATTTGTCGGAATTTATATAATAGTTTGATGAAATTGCTATTAATATAATGTGAAACTTTTTTAAAATATTTTCATCGAAGTTGGTTATCGACGAGAATTTGCTACTTGCGAAAGCTCTTCTTGCCGTATTACCATCATTGGTATTGCCGCAGCCATTTTGTTTCGGCATGCTTACTCGTAGGCACATTTCTCTACAAATCTCCTCCTGAATATATTTTTTTCGAATATCTTGCTCCTGCATTTGGGTAAGATAAGTTTCGGCGTCCCACTTTCTGTGGTGTCTTACAGTTTTCCCACTCATTAACAAAAATTGTAATTTTAGAAGCCATCCACTTAGTATGTTTGGACATAAATCGATCTAACTGTCTGTTACACTCGGGCAGTTTTCTTTTAATGAATAATTCAAAATTAGCTATTTTTTTGTCAATCTGTTCTTTCTTTTTTAATTCCAGATGGTTATTGTTGATTGTGGAATAAACGTTTTCATAAACGTAATTTATTTGTCGATTGTTACCGCTCCAAATGTGTATGAGGTCGCTATGTCTGAACTCGAACTTGCCTATATAAAATCAGATTATTAGAAAACGAGCAAAAACGGGCAAAATATATTATTTTGCCGTCAAAAACAATAGTTAAAGGTACAAACTGGCGTTTTTAACATTTGTCAGAAATTGTCAGAAAATTAGTTATACTTCACGAAACACAGGGGACATGTTAGAATTTTCTGTAAAAATACACATAAATTGGATGTTGCACAACACAAAAACTCTATAACTACACATATATTAAAAACATACATTAAAAACTACATACCTTGACCTTTATTTTCCATATTTTACTATAATTTGTGGATGCGTATTGACAATCGTATCATGTGCAAAAGTAAACAAATAATTTGGCGCGAATTGGCTTCTCGCAATCAGCTGATCAATACTGAACTTTTAAAAGCTTATAAAAAGCTCAAGTGAAGCTTTCGGTCAGTTTTTTGTTTGTTTTTAATTTATATGATCAATTTAACATACTTTTAGAAAATAATTGCTAAAGTACGATATATTGACATAAAAATTTTGAGTTTATGCCAAAATAATCGAATTCCGGACCATAGTGCCGTGGCTAAAATTAGGACAGTAGTGCAGGAAGTAACAACGATGTTATATTTTTTTATTTCGATTATTGAAATATATCTCTATATTCCTGCAACATCCACAGAAAGCGAGCGCATGTTTAACAAGGCTGGCAATCTTTTGAGCGACCCTAATTAATAGATCTATTATTAGTTTAATGATGGTGTAAACTTTACATGAGACAGAGGTACCTCTTATGGACTTTAGGCAGCTGGATCCGAGTCCAAACAGTTTTCTTAGTGCAAAATAAGAAAACTATTGTGAGGAGGCAGTTCGCCAATTTGTTCAAGTAATACACGGTTTATACAAAGTAATCTTATGGTCTCCTTAAGGGGCACACCTAATGTGACAGCCTAAAAAAAGGCCATTTTTGGGAATTAATAAAAAAAAAACTAGTGAATCCATCTATTTAAAATTTTGAGGGTATATTTCTACATGTTTTGAGAATACACAGTAAAATTTTGAAATAAAAATTGAATATTTTTGAAATGACACGCGATCTCCGGCGGCGCCAAAAAAAAAAAGGTCCTCTACTGCTGGAGTGATTGCAGCCTTCTCCGTTGATAAAACCTAAAAAAAAAAATTCTCGTTAAACTAAAACATATTGTCTGTACGATGAACCTCGGGCGAACAAAAAAATCGAAAATTTACAAAATGGCGGCATGTTGAAAAAAAAAGTTAAATTTTTCCCAAAATTTTGGTCGTTTTTGGCCTGCCAAAATTCGATTTTTGATCAGATCAAAAAACTGGAGGTTCATCGTATGGAGAACTATATAGAGGAGATGCAAAAAAATTTGATAGCGATCGGATCATTTGTCTCCGAGTAATCACTCCTGCAAATTCGAAAAATGCTGTTTCGAGAAAAACGCGGTTAATGCACTTGAGGAGCCAATGGGAACCGGGTATAATAACAGAAAACCAGAAACAATTTCAAACTGAATAGGCTGTCTCGACTTCAACTCAAACTCAGTCATCAGTCTATGAAACTCAAAGCAAAAGTTATGTTTCAGTTAGTCAGTTAGAAATTAAAATTAAATGTTCCGATTTGTTAAAGAGTTTTACTAAAAATGATTCCAATGCCATCACTCTGGACCATCATCGATGCCATTCGTTACGGCGGGCAACTGAGTCAGTTGTTTAATTCTATATTCATGTTCATACGCATATGGAGCCTAATCTTATCTCCGAAGTTGGATCTGATCCTAAGACGTAACGAAGTTGTTGTAGGAGCGCAACTTAGAAATCTTTTCATATCCTTTTCTGCTGCTATCTTATTTAGTTCAAGCACTTGGATGGCCGTTTTCGAACCGAAGTATATAGTAGTGGGAAACTTTAACATAACCTGGATATTCCTGTTGCCTTGTGTGTGGATGTGCATATGCATCTTTCAACAGACCTTACACAACTTGTATACTCTCATATTGGCATATTTTGTGGTAATTCCGAAAAAAATTGACTTGAAATACTTTATAACCATTTTAATATTTACGCTGCATTTGGTCACGATAGTGGATCTTGCGTCATGTATGGTATCGTGGAAATGTTTTAGTTAAATAAATATTGTGAAGAATCCGTTTTTGTACGAATCTGATATATCTTTTCTGTGAAGGTGTTTTTTGCAGGCTCTCGAGAGAGCATCTTCAGAATTTTCCTGATTAGCGTGCGAGTTAGGCTAGGTTAGGTTGTATAGGCAGCTCAGATAGTGACTGAGATCAGCCAGAGACAATGAGTTCCAATGTGTTGCCTAATTAAAAAAAGGGGAGGAATGGAATTATAGGAGGGATTGTGGAGGAGAATTAAACACTGTAGGACGCCCCTAATCTGTCATCTTGCAGAACCATTTTGAGGATTCGACGAAATCAGCCAGATTCGCTATGAGCACATAGGCTAGACTACCCAGTTCCGCAAAGAATGGTTTACCCAGAAACTGGGTTCGTCTTCTAAGAAGCGCCGGGCAGTCGCATAGAAGGTGTTGCATGTTTTTTGTCTCTTCCTCATCTGCACAGCTTCGGCAAAAATCGTGATGGGGAGCGTGCAACATCTCAGCCATATTGCCTATGGTGCACTGCCCCGTTACAACTCATACCACCACCCTAGTCCTGTTTTTATGGAATCGTAGCTCAAATGTTCACTTTGGATCATATCTAGGCCAGAATGCTCGGGAGATGCGACAACCGTCTTCCTTAATCTGCGTATGACATCTTGTAATGGCCTTTCTATGTCCGTAACCGCAAGGTTACCTGCCAGCGCTGGGCCATACTGGCGCAGTCGTCCGCCATTGGGCATTATTGTTTAACATACAAAGAATATCCATCTTTCAAAAAAAAAAACCCAAATCAGTACCACGAGAGACATCCTTAGATTACTATGAATTTTACTGCTATAAAGTCAAAGAAGGTTCAACAAAAATTCTGTGGTTGAGTTATTTTTATTTATATTTTATAAAATATATTGGGTTGCACCATTCCTGCCAGTTCGTTTGAATTATTTTATAAAAAATATAAGTGAAACATTTTGTTCAGCTAATTGTCCTTATGCTTCATCTGTAATTCTCTAGTGAAACAGAATCGAATCCATGCCAAACTGCACGCCGTCCGCGTGAGTCACGCTGCGGCGGTCCAGGGTTCTCAAACGCGGTTGCGTGGTACCAGTCCTCGATTTTGTTTCTGGTAAAGATTCAAACTAAAATATCAAACATTAGTTATAATAGAAACAAAAAAAATTTATTTACTTACGTTTGTGCTTTTTTTTTATCAGTGTATGTTTACTAAAAATTTTATTTTTTTTTTGTAACGACTAATTTAAAATTTTGTGATATTTAGGTCTGTTCCAAATGAATTCTAGACAACGACTAGTTCTGAAAATTCGATTAAACATAACGACTTTGACACTTGAATAAATGCTGAACAGAGCCTACTACGTTAAATTTATTTCAGGGAAGTGGTTCTGTCAAATCAGTGAAGAAGGCTAAGGAAGATTGGAAGATTGGATTCAAAGAACCCCTTAAAAGGGAACGAGCTATACCGATGGTTCGCAGATGGATGAGGGCACAAGAGCAGGCATCTTCTCTAAAGAGATTTCGACGAACCTTTTATTACGTTTCCCCGACTGGTGTAGCGTTTTTCAAGGGGAGATATACGCAGTCTAGCAAGCTGCTGTATTTATTGGCACCTTGAACGGAAGTCCAAGGAAGATTGTAATTCTTCTCGATAGTCAGGCTGCTATTAAAGCTCTGTCTAGCATACCAAAAAGAGTAAACTGTTCCCATAACACGACGCTAGTGCTCAACCGTATCCATCGCCACTCAATAAGTCTCTGCTGGGTACCGAGTCACTCAGGTGTCCCTGGAAACAAGTCGGCGATCGAGTGCGCCAGGAACGGCTTAGCTGTCAGCTAACCTTGCGGCTATGGACATATAAAGACTATTACACGATATCGTACCGCAAATCAGGGAGAGGGATAGAGCTCTGAAGAAACGAGAATGGGACATGGTGTCAAGTTGTTACATCTCCCGAGCACTCTGGCCGAGATGTGATCCAAAGCGAGCTTCTAAACTTCGGCGCTTCCATAAAAACAGGACTAGGATGTTGGTAGGCGTTGCTCCATAGACAATATGTCTGAGAGGTTGCACGTTCCACATCACGATTTCTGCCGCAGCTGTGGAGATGAGGAAGGGACAGAAAGCATCCAACACCTGCTATGCTACTGCACGGCGCTTCTTAGAAGACGAATCCAGTTTTTGGGTAAAACCATTCTTTGAGGATCTGGGTAGTCTAGCCTATGTGCCCATACAGATATGCTGCCATTCGTCGAATCCTCAAAATGGTTTTGCAACATGATAACTTAGGCGATTAGGGACGTATAGTTTTTGATTCTCCTCCACAATCCCTCCCTTTCTTCAATTCCATTCCTCCCCTGCTTCTAATTAGGCAAGACAAAGGATCTCATGGTCTCTGGGTGATCTCAGTCACTATCTGAGCTGCCTATGCAACGAAACCTAACTTAACTCGCACGCTAAACAGGAAAATTCTGAAGACGCTCTCTGGAGCACCTGCAAAAAACAGCTACACAGAATAGGTATATCAGTTTCGTATATAAATATATTCTTCACAATATTTATTTAACTAAAACATTTCCACGATACCATACATGACGCAAGATCCACTATCGTGACCAAATGCAGCGTAAATATTAAAATGGTTATAAAGTATTTCAAGCCAATTTTTTTCGGAATTACCACAAAATATGCCAATACGAGAGTATACAAGTTGTGTAAGGTTTGTTGAAAGATGCATATGTACATCCACACACAAGGCAACAGTAATATCCAGGTTATGTTATAATTTCCCACTACTATATAGTTTGGTTTGAAGGCGGCCATCCAAGTGATTGAACTGAAGATAGCGGCAGAAAAGGATATGAAAAGACTTTTAAGTTGCGCGCCTACAACAACCTCGTTACGTTTTAGGACCAGATCCAACTTCGGAGATAGGAATAGGCTCCATATGCGTATGAACATGTATATAGAATGGAACAACTGACTCAGTTGATCGCCGTAACGAAAGGCATCGAAGATGGTCCAGAGTGATGGCGTTGATATCATTTTTAGTACAACTCTTTCACAAATCCGAACATTTAATTTTAATTTGAACTGATTAACTGAAATGTAACTTTAACTTTGAGTTATATAGACTGATTACTGAGTTTGAGTTGAAGTCGAGACAGCCTATTTAGTTTGAAATTGTTTCTAGTTTTATATTATTATACCCGGTTCCCATTGGCTCCTCAAGTGCATTAAAGATTTGAAGAAGACCATAAGTTTACTTTGTATGAATGGTATTACTTGGGCAAATTGGCGAATTGCCCCCTCACAACAGTTTTCTTATTTTGCCAATAGGGCATTAAGAAAACTGCTTGGACTCGGGATCAAGCTGCCCAAAGTCCATAAGGGGTGCCTCTGCCTGAGCGCTGGTAGGTAAAAGGTTACCTGTTACGGACATAGAAAGGCCATTACAGGATATCGTACCGCAAATCAGGGAGACGGCTAGAGCTCTGACGGAAAGAGAATGGGACATGGTGTCCGGTTGTCGCATCTCCCGAGCACTTGGTCCGAGATATGATCCAAGGCGAACATCTGAGCTTCGGCGCTTCCATAAAAACAAGACTTGGAGGGTAGTTGGCTTTTTGTAATGGGGCACGCACCAAAGGCAATATGGCGGAGAGGTTGCACGTTTTCCATCACGATTTTTCTCGAAGCTGTGGAGATGAGGAAGAGATACTATGCGACTGCCCGGCGCTTCTTAGAAGACGAACCCAATTCCTGGGTAAGCCATTCTTTAAGAATCTGGGCAGTCTATCCCATGTGCCCATAGCGAGTCTGGCTGCTTATGTCGAATTCTCAAAATGGTTTTGGTACATGAGAGACTTTGACGATTAGGGATGTCCAACAGTTTTTGATTCTCCTCCAGAATCCCTCAGTTTCTTTAAATTCCTTCCACCCCTTTTTTTAATTAGGCAATGTAATGGACCTCAGGTCTCTGGGTGATCTCAGTTAATAGCTGCATATACAACCTAACCTAACCAAACTTATGGCCTCTAATGTAGTATTGAAGTCCTTATGGTTGTATTTGAACGAGTTCCACTCTATCGTTTGTTGGTCCTTAAGATGAGATTTTATTTAATTTTGAATGAGGTTTCTTAGTCTAGGACTATATGAAATAGTCATCCGATTTTTCTAAAATCTGGTACAGTCTTCCGAACTTCCGAATGCGATATCGCTAGCTTTTGGTATTTTTTGAAGTGCTCTGAAATATATATATAATATAATATGATGGCGATTGAAAAAAAATAAAGTATACTTGTCTTCCGTTGATGAAATGAGGGATTTTCTGATTCCCGTACATGTGTATATTAACTACTCCACTCAGATCATGCTTTAGAAAACTACGTCTGAACTACTCCTAAACTTTTTCCCTTATCCAATAACCCTAACTAAGAGCTATAAAAACTTCCTGCTTTTATATTCCTCAGCTTTGTTAATCTTATTCCTAATTAAATTTCCTTAAGCTGCAAAGTTGCAACTTCCACAGGTCCGTAGCACAAATAGGCTTCATGAAATGCAAAGCTGCGTGTGTTACCCGCAGGGTTGCCACTCGATAGACAATCCAAGGACCAAGATCGAGAGGCCGACACCAAGAAGTAGCAAAGTATAAGGACACTTATGTGTGTGTGTGTGTGCGGGCACAACCCTTTCTCATTAAAAAACATTTAGGAAACAATTTTTAATAATTTCAAAAAGGCTCTCCAACTTCGCACAGCGAGTTATGGCTGCAGTTAAGGGTTAGAAGTCGACGGGGGGCGTGCCAAGCGCCGTGCGCCGTGGGCCAAGGATAAGGGTATTCAGTAGGGGCGGCATTTGCATTTTGAGTGCAAGACGCATGCAACAATTATGGATGCAGCTTCTTTTGATTGAATTATGGCACAGCATGGCGTCCAAATATGGCCAACTTTTGTTGCGCCCCGAGCCATGACCTTTGCACTTGTTCCCAATCTTACGCAACCCCTTGAGAGCAGCACTCCCAATCATCAACAACGTCATTAACGTCATCATCATCATCGTCATCGTCAGGCGCGGCGACGACGACTTTGTGGATGACTTTGTGCTTGAGTGCAGTTTATTGTTTGATTTGAGCATTTTGGGGGCGTCTCTTGTGCATTTCTTGTGCCGATCCAGCGGCCATTGTTGTTGTTGGCGTCGCCCTTTGAAATTCAAATTAAAATAAAAATGTTCGCCATCATGGAAACTGTTTGTTTGTTTTTTGTTCTTTTTTTTCTCGTTTTTTTGGTTCACGCTACTCGAGTTTCGTTTGGTTTGGTTTTTTTTTTGTTCATCATCATTTCATGTTTTTGCAATGGGTTCCGCCATGGAACCGGCCTTTGGTCGCATCCAGCAAGTAAAATTGCCCCGCTCTGAAGCAATATTTTTACATAATTTTCAAAGACGTTGCACAATTCAAAACTTCAAAAGAGAATTTATAGCTCATGCATATGAAAATGATGCGCCTCTTTTTTGTTTATCGTTTATACAACTCTGTGCTCATTGCTTTTTGTAATTGTGCAACTGTACTTTGGGGGTCTGGAACTGGAACTGGAACTGCTTGGCTGACGCCTTTCAAGTGCGGCTACCAAAAAAAAAAGTAAAAAGGGCAGCAAACATTAAACGAGTATTAAAACGGCTCAAAAGTTTCACGCTTCAGCGCCAATGCTAAATGAAATCGTCCGATGATATAAGGGAGAGTATGTTGTACTGGCGGGGGAAGGGGGTTTTCCCTTTGCCAACAGTTACTTTGAATATGATTTCCAAAAATATTTGGTATTTAAGCAGCCTATTATAGATTACTTTTCAACTTGAAGTGAAAAAATTGGTCTAAAGTCGTCAGGGTTGGCCCGGATTGCTTAACCCTCTAAAGCCGATTGGGAAAATATTTATTTAGCCATGGCCGAATTATTTTTCTAAGGTACTTTCCGGCTGCAAAATTTGCGATTACGCAGGTCTACAAATTTAGGGGTACATGTTAGCTGTTGGAAAGCTAAGGGTCAATTCTGAAAGAAATCGCTGCGTAGAATTCGAGGCCACAATTTGCGCATCATGTCAGGATTTTTCGATTTGAGGTTATGTACTCGCAAAACGGCGTTATTTTTTTTTCCTACTTTTGAGGTTATTTACAGTGTATCTGTGTATTGTGGTCTGTCTCCCTTATTACATCATTTACTACAACTTTCACCCTTTAAGAGATCAATTATGATTTTATGATTTTTTTTCGCAAAGTTATAGCTACTTGAAATTAACCCGTTTTTCGGGTATATAATATCTTAAAATCCTAAAGCGATGGGACAGTTCCGATTCTATGCAGCAAATTCCCTCAGAAATGATCCTTGGCTTTCCAACAGCTAATCCATGTTGGCCTGTTTTACTTGTTTACCTTTAAGCTAAGAAACTCTTAAGAAGTTACTTAAGAATTTATCTCAAAAATAAGTTGCTTATAAAATATTTAGTCTTTCTCTTTAATTATTTATTTATGATCAGCTTTTATAGTATTAAAAGATTCTGATATTACTTTTCATGATATTCTAAAACACAACTTTGAAGAAGTTCTTTATGATTTTATGTCAGAAATAAGTCGCTTAAAATTTTTTAGGCTTTGACTTCTTTTATTTATTTATAAACTGCTTTAAAGGCAAAGATTCTGATTAATTTTTTTTAAGGTATTTTAAAAAACAATTTTTCCTAACAACTCTTTGAAGAGCTTTCAAATATTTTATAACTTAGTTAATGGGTTTATTAGGAAATCCAAACACATAGCAGCCCTGTTCAACATTTGTTCAAGTGTCAAAGTCGATATGTTTAATCGAATTTTCACAGAGCTCAGTCGTTGTCTAGAATTCATTTGGAACAGACCTAAATATCACAAAATTTTAAATTAGTAGTTACACAAAAAAAAAAAAAAATTTTTAGTAAACATACACTGATAAAAAAAAAGCACAAACGCGTAAGTAAATAAATTTTTTTTGTTTTTATTATAACTAATGTTTGATATTTTAGTTTGAATCTTTACCAGAAACAAAATCGAGGACTGGTACCACGCAACCGCGTTTGAGAACCCTGGACCGCCACAGCGTGACTCACGCGGACGGCGTGCAGTTTGGCATGGATTCGATTCTGTTTCACTAGAGAATTACAGATGAAGCATAAGGACAATTAGCTGAACAAAATGTTTCACTTATATTTTTTATAAAATAATTCAAACGAACTGGCAGGAATGGTGCAACCCAATATATTTTATAAAATATAAATAAAAATAACTCAACCACAGAATTTTTGTTGAACCTTCTTTGACTTTATAGCAGTAAAATTCATAGTAATCTCAGGATGTCTCTCGAGGTACTGATTTGGGGTTTATCAATGTCATCTCGCACCTTTTTTTCCTGAAAGATAGATATTCTTTGTATGTTAAATAATAATGCCCAATGGCGGACGAGTGCGCCAGGATGGCTCAGAGCTGGCAGGTAACCTTGCGGTTACGGACATAGAAAAGCCATTACAGGATGTCATACGCTAATTAGGAAAACGGCTAGAGCTCTGGCGGAAAGAGAATGGGACATGGTGTCCGGTCGTCGCATCTCCCGAGCACTCGGGCCGAGATATGATCTAAAGCGAGCATTCTGCGCTTCCAAAAAAACAGGACTAGGATGGTGGTAGTCATTGTAACGGGGCACTGCACCATAACAACATGGCTGAGAGGTTGCACGTTCCCCATCACGACAAAAAGCATCCAACACCTTCTATGGGATTGCCCGGCGTTTTAGAAGACGAACCCAGTTTCTGGGTATACCATTCTTTGAGAATCTGGGTAGTCTAGCCATAGCGGATCTGGCTGCTTTCGTCGAATCCTCAAAATGGTTCTGCAAGATGACAGTAGGGATGTCGTACAGTTTCTGATAATCCTCCACTATCCCTCCCTTTCTTCAATTCCATTCCTCCCCTGCTTCCAATTAGGCAAGACAAAGGATCTCATGAAAATCCTAAAATATTCAAATAATGTTTTTTACTATTATCAAAAATACAAGAAGTGCCTCAAGGCACTTTTTGGCATTAAGGGGTTGAGTCAGCCTGCAGGCTTGGAACTAATATTTTTTGGCTTTTTTTCATAAAACAATTTTATTAGTGCCACAATTGCAGGAGCGGGTCCGGGAAATGTGTTGTCAATCCATAGATTCAATATAATGGAATTTCCTCTGAACTTTATATATGACTAGCCGGCCTCGGCACGCTCGCTTCGCTCGCTCGTCTAGAAACACGTTGACCATTTTCTAGATGAACTGCTAAATGGACAACGGTTGGGTGTCGTTCGTGAATTTGGAATGAGAAAATTCGCCATATTGCCTCGTTACTGCTAATGCAACGTCCCATTTGATATTGTGAAATTTCGTCATTCACATTGTCGGCTCTCACTCCAAAAATCGCCATATCGCTTCCTTTATTGACGTATTTGCAGATATATTTTATTGATTTTACTGAGTTGCAATACTCGACGTTAATGTGGGTTTTATACGTTTTTGATAATAATGGCGAAAATGGAACAACCCAACGATTGTCAATTTCAATTTCTTGATTTTTCACTTTGATTGTGTGGTTTATCTGCCATTGTCTTCTGTTGATCTACGGCGATATAATGGGTATCCATCGTAGCCCGTAACAGTGTCCGAAGTCAATGCCCTTGAATATCTTTTAGAGCATTTGCCGTCGATCATGCATGGTGAAGTTGGGTTGAGCACACCACATGGTCCGTGGATCATATTCTTTATGATAATAAATAATAATAATAATAATTGTTTCCTTTCGACAAAAACTATTAACTAAAAAATATTAGTTAATCTGACAATGTACACAATGCCAACGTAAATTAAAAAAAAAATTGTATTGGAAAATCAAATTGTCCGTTTTAGTATTTTCGTCGCAATTTTGTTATATTTTCTCAACCTCAAACAATCCTTGGACTTCCACGAACATTTCAAGACCAAAATTAGCCAAATCGGTTCAGCCGATCGTGAGATCGTCTATAAGCTTAGAAGGAACATAACATTGTGACACGAGAATTTTATATATAAGATAATGCTACCCATATGCATTTTGAGCAACTGAATTCAAATCTGAGGTTCGAAAAACTGCAACAAACAAGTATTCTAAGATAATCTTAAAAAATACCATATTTTTCAATGAATCTAAGTCCGAGGCCGAAAGCTCCCTTCCGACTAAACATCAAAATTTATGTATTTTGGAGATCATCTATCTTAGTAGAATTAGACTTCGAAAACTAGAAAGTTGATGATCCATTCTGACATAGCCTCAAATTGTGCAGATAATCTATTTAATTAGAATTAGACTGCGAAAACAAGGAAGCTTATTTTTGCAATAGTCTAATCTTAATCTGAAGCCCAAAGATCCCAGCTGACATAACCTTAAAAATGAATTATTTTGAAGATTATCAATCTAATTAAAATTAAATTTCGAAAACAAGGAAGCTTATGTTTGGAATAGTCTAATCAAAGTTAGAGGCCCAAAAATACTTTTTTGTATGGCGCATAAAATTATACATTTTGGAGATAATCTACCTAATCAAAATTAAACTGCGAAACAAGGAAGCTTATTTTTGGAAAAGACTACTCTAAGTCCGAGGCCCAATAATCCCAGCTGGCATAACGTCAAAAACTTTTTATTTTGGAGATTATCCGTCTAATTAGAATTAGACTGTGAAAACAAGAAAGTTAATGCATTGAATAGTATAATCTAAGTAAGAGGCCCAAAAACCCTTTTTGATTTTATCTCATAAATTATACATTTTGAAGATTATCTATCTGATAAGAAATAGAATGCGAAAATAAAGAAGTTAATGTTGGAAATAGTCTTTTCTAATTCATATGTCCAATAATCTCTGCTAACATAACCTCAAAAATTATATATTTTGGTAATTATTAATAAGTTGATAAATGCAATAGTCTTTCCAAACACATTCCTTCCGTTTTAATTTTTCAAAAATATTAGATTGAAGAACAAAAATTTAAATAAAATTTGTAGCTAGTAGAAAAATGGATCAGCGCTACAAACCAAATCGAACTCAGAAGAAAGTGGAAGAAGTGTCAAGTTAAAAAACGATTTTGCATATTCTTTTAAAAAGTCGGTTACATAAAACATTTGTATACTTCAAAATAAAAATTTGCCCAACGTTCTGAGTATCGGACATAAATTTTTAATGTAAAATAAAACCCTTAAATTATAAAAAACCTTTAGAGCAAATATAACTTTTTGCAGCAGCTCCAAAGACGAAGAAGATGTTGAATGAGAAGGGTTAAAGAAAGATTCGCTATTTCAAAACGGTCCGGCTTAGGCCTAAGCCCTTACCTACCTACCTACATTATCTACCTAATATAATTGTTTTTGAAAAATTTGATTCTCAAGAACTTTCCATACACAAATCTTGTATTTTTTTAAATCATTTATTTTTTATAAACTCATTTTTATAAAATATGTTTTTGTAATTTTCCATTTCTAAAATACCAAAATTTCGATTTTTCGGGAAAAGTCTCTTCGACAGCACAAATATAATAAAAAAAAACAAAATTTGCATGCTGGCCCTATATCTTCTGAGTCAAAAAAAATTTAACCTGGAAATATGAATGAAAATGAAATTGGGCGTGTATAATCCGATTATAAACGATGTCCTATATTTAGCACATTGGGCATATTTGGGTTAAAAAATACATCATTTGCAATTTTCTTTTGAGCTTCGGAAGTAAAAGCAATTTGGGAACTTTGACCTAAAAAATTTGATATAAAAAATATGTATTTAAGTTTTCAATAGGGGCCTCAAAAAACTTCTGAGACGTGCAGAACTGATTAAGGTAGCATTAATTAAAAATCTAATAATTACTAAAGAAAAAAATATTACAGTAAATAAATAAAAAATTTCTTTTTAGAAACATAGACCATGCCAAAGAAAGAAAATCCGTTAACTGGGAAAGTACCGGCCCTTCTAGTATACCCTTGAATCACGATACTACGACAATTATTAAAACGAGCCCCTGAGTAAACTCCTGGCACGGGGGAATCCCCTTATCACCCCTGAAAGTTAATTAAATGTTACTGAATATAAGTTTTTTAAGAAATAACTTAAAATAGAGGTCACTAAGGATTTTTATTAAAAAAAGCTTCGTGAACATCGAAATAGTTCTAAGATAGATAACAAATTCACGCTATTGACCAATGGATATGAAAATCGGAAACTAAAGAAATTCTTTATAGAAACATAGTTACCTTTATGGTTAAGACTCACAGAAGAATAGTCAAACATTATTTTTTTGAA
>JBAMAX010000161.1:0-28027 GCA_037043745.1 Chymomyza amoena
TTTTTAGCTAATTGTTTTTGTCGAAATGAAACACAAAATTTATAAACGTTATAAACTTCGATTTATTGTTGTTGTCGCGGCCAGTGCTATGTGACTGGTACACGCGACGGTGGTGAGCAATGCAACCGTATGCAGAAATAGATTAACATAGACTGATTTGATCTTGGAACGCTGACGGCAAGGCAAGGGCCGCAGCGCTGCCAAGAATCGTACATAGCATAAAGAGGGAATTAATAACTGTTCTATTGCAGTTAAAAAGAGAGAAGTTATATATTATATTATTGGAAGTTAAGAGTAATGAGTTGCATAGCTTAAGAGTTTATGGTAGGTATGACATTAATGTTATTGGGAAGCTGCTGCTCCCGACAACGTTTTTTATACAAAATTCGATGTGTTTTGTTTGTTTGTAAAGATATTTGAAATAAATTTGGCATTCATATCTTTTTTAAGGTATTTAAGCACTGTGTCAAATTTTATTGAAATCGATTGACTATATCATATAGCTCCCTTAGGAACGATCGGTCAAAAAAAAATTTTTTGCCTAAAAATTCTTCTGTTTTGGTTTTTTGTGAAGAAATCGGACTTTATTACAAGCTAGTGGTACAGGGTATCCTAAAGTCGTCCACGCTCGACTTTACGTCCGCCATTTTTTACAAGCTGTTTTTTCACCAAAAATTTTTATTTTTTCAAATGTAATTTTTACTTCGATATTTATTCTTTAAAAAAATTTGTACTTCCATCTATTTCAAAAGCGTTTTATTCCAGCTAAAAAGCTAATTTTGACCACTGTGCCAAGGCGCGAGCACGCTCTGCAAAACAAAGCGCCAAAATGTTTTTAGTTTTGATACTGACAACTTTTAGTTTTCCTTATTGTCTTTATGTTTGTTGCTGTTGTTGTTGTTGCTGTCAATGGCAGTCTGGGGAGACTTCACTTCGGGCCAGGCCAAAAAGGATGCGCACGTGCTAATGTGATTAGGTACAAGATATACACGCATACATATGTACTACATATACATATGTACAAGTTGTAGAGAAAACCGCAACATGCAGTGCAGTTGATTGCGGCCAGCCAACAACAATAACAGCAACAGCAAAAACAACCTCACAACTGAACGCCTTTTGTAGATAGTTTGAAGCCAAAGCTGAAGTATTGTATCTATGAGATGCAAACCATTGTTGCGCAGGTCAGCATAAGCATTTTGTTTTTGGCAGCCAACTCTAGTTGGAAAACTTTTCGTGTGCTCGCTTTGTGGTAGCTACACACACATAAACATACATAGATACATATGTATACATATCTATACATCTATGCATATCTGTAAGATACAACTTGCCTGCCTTGTGTGTGCAATTATTTTATATGTTGCAAAACTTTTTCATCAACAAGTCATCAAATGCAGCCAGTGTAACGCGCCACTTCAGTACAGAACCAACCAGATAACCACAGACACATTTACAGTAATTTAATTTGCCACATGCAACACGCAAAGTCCGAAGCGCCTAAAAGCTGCAACGACAAACTCAGCTAACTCAACTATGTGCTCATAATTATATAGGGGGATTTTTTTTTTGCGATAATAAACATTTTGCATGTTTTAACAACTTGACTCCTGTTTTTAGATGTTAAAAATAATAATTATTATTATTAGTTCCTTGAGTTTACAGAATTATACTATATCTATTTAAAAATTAAATTAAATAAGACTGTGCTGTCGCTCTTATTCTGAGCATTAGGAAGGAATGTTGCGTTGAGAGTAGACAAGAAGCGTGAATACCCTAATTATTATCATTATTAGAGCCTTGGTGTAATTGCAATAAAATAAGGAATATACTATGTAAATACACCTCTCTTAGTAAGAGCATAAGGAAGGTACAAAATTTTTCCATAATTATCTGTCAAGAGCTTTTTGCCGGATTTCGCTCCAGGAGCCAAACTGCCGATGTTTAGCGTGGATAGAGATAGATTTGCTGTGGTCGTCAACATAAAAAGGAGTCCTTTCCGACGCTTGTTTCTTGGGCTTCACTGAATAAGTGTTTTTTACGTGGCGGGCTCCAAGCCCTGCGCACAACCCAGATTTAATGTCCACGGCATTGGACAGCGCCGCACACATTGGTTCACAGACTGGCGGGTGCTAATCTGCTATCCAGAAGGGGCCACGAGGATGCTGTGTGTCAACTTGGATAAAGCAAGGAACAAGGATCGTTCTGGCGGCCGCCGTGTTGACCACAATCAGAGACTTTGCCTTGTATGCGATAACCTTACCACCGACAACGATGTCAGCCTGGAGATTAAGCGCAGAATCACTCTTGCCAACAGGTGCTATTTCGGTCTCAATAGGCAATTGAGTACTAGAGACCTCTCTCGCGCGACAAAACTATCACTCTACAAGGCACTCATCCTTCTAGTGCTGCTTTACGGCGCGGAAGCCTGGACCATGTCGCTAACTGATGCAGCTGCCTTGGGAGTTTTCGAGAGGAAAGTACTGCGCAAGAGCTTTGGTCCTATTCGAGTTGGCGATGACTACCGCATCCGCACCAACCAGGAGCTGTATGAGCTCTTCAACGACATGGACGTTGCTCAGCGTATCAACATCCAGCGGCTTCGCTGGCTCGGACATGTCGTTAGGATGGAGAGGACGACCGTGTTTGCGTTGGAAAGACCAAGTGGAAGGGGCCCTGTCTTCGCTCGGTGTGACCAACTGGAGAAGGCTCGCGCAATGCAGAGGCGCCTGGGGAGAAGTTTTAAGGCAGGCCGTAACCCGGTAATCGGGTTGTTATGGCCACATAAGAAGAAGAAGAAGAAGAGTGCAACCACGTGACTCGTGGACGGCCAGGCCTACGTGACCCTTTGGGATTTTCTCAATGTCGGTATTGTTTTTCCAAAGTGTGTGTCCCTCCCCATTACCTATTTTTTACATCGAGATTGGGCATCTAAAATTTCTCGTGGCCAGAAAATTTGGAGTATTCATCGAAGGCATTTATTAATAAATACTTGTAGTTTCTGTCAGATGCGTTTCGAAACCTTCCACGTTTTTGAGCCACAAAAATACCCTCAATTCTGTTTTTACACGGTTTTAAAATAAAACATTCTACAAATTTATTTTTTACATAATTAAAAAAAAACAGTTTAATATTTTAAATAAACTTTTATTAACCTAATATTTATATTTATTTCACAATAAAATACACTTTATCAACGTTAATAACATAGTTTTTGAAGGATCTTCTAGATAAAGGCATGTTAAAATAGTAATGGCTTTAATCTCCGAAGTTCTCCGAATAAATAATAAAAAACATTTGCCTATTACATACTTTTGCACAAAGTTACTATATACTTTATTAAATACCTAGTTTAGTAATAAGAATAATAATCAGGCCTGTTCTAGATTTCGACTCGTATTGAAAAGTCATAACTGGTGTTCTAGATTTCGACTGAGTTCGAATCGACTTCGAATAACCATTTGTCTAAAACAGCTGGACAGCTATCCATAAGTTCACTTGCAGAGTTACCACAAGTTTTCGAACATCAACTTTATTAATTTATTTTTATACCCTGTACCGTATGGTACCAAGGGTATATTACGTTTGTGCAATCCGAAAATGTATGTAACATATAGAAGGAGTAGTCGGAGACACCCCAAAGTTGCCTAAAATATGATCAGGGTGAATAGAGAAGTCGATAAACCCATGTCCGTCCGTCCGTTTGTACGCCTAGATCTCAGAGATGGTAAGAGCTAGAGCTACCAAACTTTCACATTAGATCCCATTTTATTCCATAGGAGACAAGTTTATTTTATTTTTTGATATCGGGATTAAATTATATAGCTCCCATAGGGGTGTTTGAGACGACCTCGACAAAAAAAAAGTTTTAGATGAATAATTCGTTTGTTTATAAAGATATATATCCCAATCACTGTACTGTGACTATATCATATAGCTCCCATAGGACCGATCGGCCAAAATAACTTTTTAAAGAAAAATTCGTTATATTTCGTTTTTAATAAAGATATCGTAACCAGATTTGGCGTTTGGAAATTTTTTAGACCACTTAAGCAATGTGCCAAATTTGAAAAAATTCGGTTGACTATATCATATAGCTCCCATAGGTCCGATCTTCCAAAAAATCGATTCGTCTGTTTTGGTTATTTAAAAAGAATCTTTATTTGATTTTATTGTATGCTATTGGTACAGGGTATCCCAAGGTCGTTCGTTTAACTTACGCCATCTTTTTTTTTTATTATTTTATTAAACGCATAATCTAACCTAAGATAACAAACAAATATTTTATACTATAATACGTCCAAAACAGTCTCAGTTGATCTCTAAATATGCTTTTCAAATTAATTTAATTATAAATCTTGGGTAGGGACTTACGTCCCAACTCACTTAGACCAAGAACAGGCTCATTGTGATACCGATACTGGCAGTAAGTGATAAGGATATAGAATAAACAGCAAAAATTAGGGAAATAGAAAAAGTAGAAAGTGCTTAGCGAGGGATTCGAACCCACAACCTCTGGGATGATAGTCTAGTGCACTGTCGCTAGGCTATTGAGGCCGCTATAATAACATTTGTAAGGAGAGATACAAAATGTTTCTAAATCTGTATACTATATATCATATATATATATTCGTGTGTCCTTTACAGACGAACTATATTCAAATTTTTGTGTTTTAAAATGTTTGTGCAAGGTTCTTAACATAGTTTTATTTTTAAATTTACATAGGTGCTTTGGTATTTGAAAGGTTTTGTACATCTATTCTTGTGGTACCGATTGTGTTCATATGCTTAATCGTATGGATATGAATTTTACAGTATGTAATGGCCACTTTTCATACGATGTGCACAATGTAAGTTTTAGATCGATTCGTTAAAATTATACTAGTGAAAACTCATACGAAATGTTAATATCACGAAAGGGGGAATAGTCAAGAAAGCAATTGCAACGCTTGAACAACAATTGATTTTTATTGTTAACATTTGTTTCCATCTTGATGGCATTAAATCTACATAGTACAGAACATTATCAAAGGAGCCATTGTCAACGTTCATATTTCAACCTGAGAAAAATGTTTTCAAAATTTAAACGTTGGAATTATTTTTTTTTTTAATTTAAATTTTGTACACGTTCCTATTCCAAATGCGAACCTGAGAAAATAAGTAGTCAAAATTTATAGCTTTGAGTTTATTTAGTATGATTTTAAATTTTGTATTTAGTAAGGAAAAATCCACCAAATGTTCATAAAATTTATCACTTTTCAAAATTTTTTAATTAGAAATACATAATTTTAATAAAATGCTTTAAAATGATTGACTATTTATAGGAGTCTAACTTTTTTACCTAACTTTTGTTAAAATCTTTACTTTTAAATTTTGTATTTACAATCTGTCTTAAAACAATTAGCAAGCCTAATAATGAAAAGTAAAAAAATTTCACATACAGTCTGTTAAGTAAGAGCGTGTACGGCACAACTTATTAAAAAATTGATTTAAACAAAAGTTTCTTTACATAAATTTATTCTACATGTTCCGAAGCGTGACGCAATTATATCAATAACATGTCCAGTCACCGCCAGCGTCAATAATCACCTGGCATATCCGCGGCATACTTTCCACCAAAATTTGCAGCATATTCGACGGGAAGCGCTCTCCAAATGCTTCGAACTTCTCGGGAAAGCTATTTCAAAGTAAATGTGGGTCTTCCTCGAAGCTTTTGCTTGATGACGCCCCAGAAGTTTTCGATGGGATTTGCATCAGGGGACTGTGCAGCCCAATCCAATATGACGATGCCTTTTTCGCGCTTGCAGTCGGTACAGAGACGACTGCGGAGTTTGGGGTCATTATATTCCTGCAGAAACCAATCTTCTTTTTTGTTGATAAATCGACTTTTGACAGTCGGTAATAAAGCTTTTCGATAAATTTCGGCCATCCTGGGAGCATTCAGGTTCTCTCTGAAGTGATGCAAAATGCCGAAACCCTTTTTTGAGAAGCATCCTCAATAATGAATTTTTATAGGGTGTTTAACGGTGCGCGGGACAAAATTACTTGAAGACAAAGACCCGGCCCGCGGTATGATAGAATAACCCCAAACAGAAGATTCGTCGGAGAAAAGTACGTTACTCCAATCGCGATCAATATTATCTGTTGCTCGAACCAGTCGTTTTCTAACGTGTTTTTCGGACAACAGAGGTTTCTTCAATGTGCTTCGCCATTTCAAATTATTTGTTTGCAAATAGTTTTGAATCGTTATATGCGATATATCTATACTCTTATTTTTTAATTTTGCTTGCTCTACACGTAAACTTAAGCCAGGATTCCGCGAAAACAAACTCACGATCATTTTTTCATCCTTCTTGGTCACGCTACCTGTTGAGCCACGATCGGCAAGGTCATCGACCTTTTTCGACTCCTTGTAGCGTTGCACTCACTTCTGAACAAAAGTCTTCGACTTTTTAAAATATTTTGCCGCCGCTGCATAGGACATTTTTGATCCTTTTGGATGGATGCAGACAAAAACTCCCTCGAAGCGTTCTGCATATGTAGTACTCATTCTGCTTAACGTACTTTTCTGACTAAGTTTTGACTTCCAATCGAACTTTTTTACTAGTGCGTCAAAGAAAAAGGTTATGTCTACTCGTAAACGAATTTTTAGAGATCTACTGCTTACCGACTGCGGATAATGCCGTCTTACTTAACAGACTGTATGTATTTTCGCCAAAAAAAGTTTTAACATGATTTAGTGGAATTTTATTCAAAACCGCCAATTTAGAACTTTATTCTCATATAGACGATATATTATAATACTAGGAAAAATCTAAAAAAAAGTTAAAAAACGAGGGGTTATTATAAGCTACTTATTTAAGTATGTAAGTGTTGAACTATAGACTGGACATAACCTTACAGGCAGGAAAGAGTATTTACTATTTACTTTATGAAAAGAATGTAAGCTCATTTTTTGTCATACGCCTTGGACTAACTGTCAATAGATACGTCAACAGCGTCAGCAACAAAAAGACCCACAACAACAACAAGTATAAAATGCAGAGAAAGAAACGTATGCGACAGAGCAGCAACAACGACAACAACAGCAACAAGAACCGGCTAATTTGTATTGATTTTGTGCTTTTCATCTCTCTTTTTTTTATCTTTGCCGCGTTGTTTGTTTTGATTTTTCCCATGCATAAATTTTGCATATTAATTGAGTGTCACTCTGAACAACACACACATATGTATCGTACACACACATAGACACAGTACAGACTCACACTCACACTCACAGTCAATTACACTCTTGCACTCGTTCTCTCTCTTATACACTCTTTGACAACTAGATGGAGGCGGGGTGGTGGGTTGATTTGGGGCTCATTAGTTGACCTAAACTGCGCCCAAAAGCCATCAAGCTTTGATTAACATTTTGCTCACAAATACTCAAACACTAAATGAGTTGCATCTAATTGAGTGACAAACAACAACAACAACAACGACGACGACGAGAGACAACAATGCACATGACAACAACAGCAACACCTAATAAACTGTGCCAATTTGTTTTAAAATGCATCAACCTGGCGCTCCATCCAAAAAAGTTCCAACACCTCCATCCAATTGTTACAGCTTGCACATGCACGGACTGACTCTATGGTCTGTTGGTCATTTACGATCTGGGTTGGGTTCCTCAACTCTGTTCTCTGTTCGTTGAATTTTTGGAACCCGACTGTTTTTCAATTTGCATGCAAGCGTAAATTACTTGCACAATCCGTTCAACATTTTGATTCACCACCTCCCCCCCAACCTACCCCTGCTGTGTACCACACACTCCACTTAAGTAAAGTTAAAAGGTTTTGTCCTGTGCTGTGTTATGTATGCAGATTACCTTAGTTTTCGTCACTTCCTCTACACTCGGCACAAGGAGTATATTAACTTTGTGCAAATTAAATTATCTGTGCAATGTATTGAGTAATAAATTGCTAAGCTGGACAAAAGAAATTGACTTGGATAAGATTGTGCGCAGATGAGATATGTCAATTATAAAATTCTGCAAAATTCGAAAAGGTTTTCTGTATTTGATTATTAAAATTTTGTATGTAGGAATATTTGGATATTTTTATTATTTCGAATTTTTTGAATATATTTAAAGTGAAACAACGGTTCCATTCTTAGGAGTCAAAGTTAAACTAAACAAAACTATGCTGCCATTTTGAGATAAAAACTTTAGAGAATACCTGGTAGCATTTTCATAAGTTTTGAGACTTTGAGATCTGCCAAATGATTGTCACTCTGTTTATGATTTCCTTTGATCTAGATATAAAAATAAGAGGCATGGAGTTAAAAAAAACAGCCCAAAAAGTGGCCTAAGAAAATTATACAGGCCTACAAATATTATGGAAAGCTAAGAGTCAATTTCGAGGTAATTTGCGAAGAATCCGAATCCGGGATCAGAATTGGCTCATCATGTCAGGATTTTTAGATATTTGAAATTATGATCCCGAAAAACTGTGTTTTCTTACAAGTTTTAGGGTTGTGTAGAGGGTGCAAAAAATTTTTGTGTTTTGTTTCTCCAGTTACATTACTTAATACATCTCTTACCCTTTCTTTTAAAAGTTCAAGCGATCAATTACGATTTTTTTTCTCAAACTGTTGAACTGTGTTATGAAAGCCACCATATTAAAAGTCTATAAAAAAAATGTGCATTTATAGGTTAATATTATTAAAAAAAAAAGAGTTTAACCCTTATTTTAAGGGTCATCGAGATAACCTTAGTAAAAAGTGCACTTTATGTTAATTTTGGGTCGATAAACACGAGAAATCAATGGTATGTGGTAGAGCTGGGCTTGATCTTCAATTTTCGAGAATCGGTCTTTTCAATTAAAAATCGATTTGATCGATTAATCGGACTAAAAAGGTAGGCACTAACAATACCAAAAAATAACGAAAACAAAAATTTAAAACTTGAAACAAGAAAACAAAAAATACAACACAACATTAAAAAACATAAAATTTAAGTCACATTTAATTAATTTTTTTAATGACTTTTGTAAAATTTAAAAAAAAAACACTCAAAATCGCCTACTCAATATGAATTGATTCTTCGATAAAAAACCCCAAATACACATTAGGCTAGAGGAAAAATATTGTTTTTGGCCTTGTAAATGAAAGATTTAAGACGACTTATTTTAAAAAAATGAGCGACTCGAAATTCATTTTGGACCCATAGCTTAAAATATTAAAATCCCTGAGAGCCCCAAACCGTTTTTCTACCTCATTAAATTGATCTGCAATAATGTACATTAAAAATCGATGCTCAATACACAAGAATCAATTTTATCGTCAGAAATTTTAAATCGAATCGACGCCCAGCTCTAGTATATGGTTTTATAGCCTCTACAATTTTTACACGGTTTTAAAGATCTTAGAATCGAATTGTTCGTAAAAGGAATCTCTTTTAGCTCGAAGCTTAACATATTTTTCGAACAAATTTTTTTCGTTAATAAAATCAGGCAGAAAATGTAAAATTTTGAAAAATACAGGGTGAGCAATTTAAATGTGGTCGATGGAAATATTGAAGCTGACACCGGCCCAAACAGTCACTTTCTGATCATGCAGTGGAGTTTGATGGATAGTATGAGGATTTTCTTTCCCCCAAATGCGACAGTTTTGTTTATTTACAGTGCCAGATAGCGTGAAATGGGCCTCATCAGTCATTAAAATTCGCTCCCAAAAATCGGGCAATTACATTTAATGAACATTGTTACTATTTCCGCGCGTTCTTTGGTCGTGAATCGATTAATGGTTAAAATTGTAATGCAATAACCTTTCCAAAATGTGTTCGACGACGTCAATCGGTTGAAATCTGTCAAAGTTATTCAATATTTCCATCGACCACATTCAAATGGCGCACCCTGTAGTTGAAAATTACACTTTTCGAGTTTGGTTGGTTAAACTTCAATAATTTTTACTTAATCTGTACATATCATGCATATATAAAGACCACATCAATACCTTTCGATCTAATCGTCTTTCGTATTCATAAATTTTCTTCTCGAGATATTAACGAATAAGTGAAACAAACCCAAAAACATGTTTTTCGAAAAAATCACGAAAATGGTGCTCAAGAAAAATGAGCTTGTCATTTTTGTGTTTGCCGACCCTAAATTGCTCTAAAAAACACTTTTTATAAAGGTTCATTTTTCGTGCAAATTTGTGTTATATAATAAATATAAAATTATTATATTATGTATCTCGTGATTTTTAAATAAAAATTAATTTTTAACTATTATATATATATATTTTTTTATTTTTTTAATTATATTTTTATTGGTATCAGCCAGAGCAAATCAACTTTTAGTTAAAAATCACAAAAAAGTTATTTTTTGAATTTTTGTATTGAAAATATATAATAGTATTAGTAGAAGTTATCATTTTTTAAATAAAAAATAAAATGTTATTACTTTAGCTTCTTCTTCTGTGGGATGCTCAATATCAATTCTAATATGGATAACTTAAATAAAATCATTGTAATGCATCTTTGCTCGAAAGGTAAACAATTTTTAATCCCTTCATCCAGGACAACGATGGAATTGCAGTATATGGGAGCTATATTATATAGTCAACCGATTCTGATCAAATTTGGTACAGCGCTTGGGGACTCTAAAAAACTTATAAATTCAAAATTTATTTAATCTATTTAAAAACAAACGAAACACAGCGCAATTTGTTCAAAAATCGGTTTTTTTGGTCGATCGGTTCTATTGGAGAAAGAAAAAATATTAAAAATATATATAATATAGTTAAAAATTTTGCATAAAATTTGTTACAGTGTTTAAGTGTTAGAAAAAAGGAAAATATTTGTAAATTTTCGCAACATTTTTTTAATCTAAAAAAAAGCAAAAATGCACTAGAGCGTCCTCTGGCGGTGCTCAAAATAAATAAATGTCAAAAATGGATTCATCGGCCCCAAAAACCGCTGAATACACATTTGGCTATAGAAAGATTTTCGTTTTTTGGTCATTTCCATGCAATGTCGAAGTCGATTTTGGAATATTTTGAAAAAAACCTGTTTTGAAAAAGCGGCAGACTCGAAATTTATTTTAGACCCATATTTTAAAATGACTCAAAGAATTAAAATCGCTGAAAGCCCCAAACCGTTTTTCTGCGTCTACAAATTGATCCTTGGGTAAAGTTGCTTTGAATGACTCAAAGAATTAAAATCGCCGTGAGCACCAGAACGTGTTTTGGCTCCATACAAATTGAGCCGCCCTTATGTACATACTCGTACATATATAAAAATAATACCAAAAAAATATATATTTAGAATATATTTATAAAGCTCTTAATTTGTTAACTTTCTTTAACGCCGCCTCTGGTGTTTTGGGCTGTGCTCAGAATGTCTTTTTTTCAAGCGTCTATTGCGATCTGAAGCTACCAGGAAAAGGAAAACTGCTCTTCTGTTGTTCTAAGTCGAGTTCTCTTTCAAGATCAGCTGCTAGAGTTTAGACCATTCGAAGGTTTGTAAGGCATAAGTCCCATGGAATTGTATAACGTATTTCCAGATTGGTGTATTTATTCTGGAAATAACTTTGAATGCAGAGAATCCGGTGTAATCTGCGCAGCCTGCCTCGACAAACAGCCACCTTGGCTTTTATGTGGCCTTTAATATTGGATCTTTTGTTCAAAGTGTTGCTTAATGAGCTTCTCGATTCATGAACTTTCTTTTATAAACCAACCTTCAACACTCTTGCCCAGACCTTTTCTACGAATATGCTCATACCTTCATGGAATCGATACGCAGTATATATATATTTTCCCTTGGCTCCCAAGTGGAGTATTGGGCCTCATTGTTTATTTTGGTTTCTGTAATCCGTTTATTTAAGATGAGTAGGGGATTGGCCTTCTGCATCCGATTCTGGATCCGCGGTTGCCGGTCCGCCTCCAGGCCGGCGTGACGTAGGAGTTTCCTCCTCGCCTATGGAAAGGTTATTCCGCCTTTACTCGGTCGTCAGAGCCTCGTTCGTTCTAAACAGGAGGTACCTCGTGAAGGTGAGGTTGACATTTTGGGAGGAATAGGCTATATATTCGCGTCACCAGCCCCAATTGCCCAGCATAGATGTCGGCTGCTGAGCCCCCCAGTAGTATACGCAGTATACTCTATATCAATGCCTGGCACCTTCCCGACTATTTTAAATTTCACTCTCCAAATTCATTTTTCTATTTCGAAGCTCGTCCCTAAATGCTGACGTAGAGTATAATAAAGTCAGCAGTCACTTTTTATTTGCCAATTTTGTCTTTGCCTTACTTGCCTCAGCTTGGTCACACCTTTTACCTTTGCTTTGGTCCTGCGTTTGGTTGAGCCGAATTTGCTGTCTCTGACCGCTCCAAATCTTTTGTTTTAAATTACTTGCGTATCTGGGTTGTGAAACACGTTTTTTGGCACTCCATTTGTCATTAACCACGATTAGTTCGGCTTGAAAACTTCTCATATTTCTTTTTTCTTATATGTAGTATTATTCTTTCCTTTCTGTTGGTTCTCTGCAACAACTAAGGCAACTCTTTTATTGCCTTTCAGACATTGAATTATCAATAAGAATTCAAAGGTTCACCAAAATACCAAAATTGTTGGGCATTTACATAATTTGTGCTACGTTTTACGATCAGATAAGTGAAATATCGGTCATTTCTTTTTTCGTTCTTTTTTTCTCAAATCAAACCGACAAAATAATATAATGTTGGGTGCAGTCTTCGACCTCTGATACATACTTATTTTAAATTTTATGTTTTTATGATTGAATTATTTGCGTGCCATAGCAGTGGTATATACATTACTATAAGTCGAAGCAAGATGAGACTAGTGTTAAAAAGGGAGTGCTTTATCCCCCAGGTGTGCGTTAACCAACCAACTTGTTTGCTTGGATGTAAGATTAATCATAGTTTTCTGCTACATAATGACTAGCAGAAGAAGGCAATATCCTCGCTAGCTTCAACAGGTTCTTAAGTACATACTCGATATGTAATGAAGCAAAAGAAATCAAGTAAACGAGTGTGTTTTAGATTGCAGAAGTTTGTATACTCTGCTTTTGTAAAAGATTACGATACGTCGAAGCGACTTACCTTAACGTTATTTAATTAATTTTGTATACTTTATTTAAAATAATTCAAGTAAAATTAATTTTATTTTTTTTTTACAAAAAAAATCCCTGTAAGGAATATCCTAGTCGCTAATTACTTCCTTCGAAAGGTGTAAGAGCAAGGAAAATTCCGATTTGGGACCACGCATAAACGAATTCCAAAAAAATGTATTCTATTTAAGGAATATCATAGTCACTGATAATTTCCTTCCTGTTGTATATAAAAATCTTGATGTCTTACGTAAATAGTTCGTATAAAAAAAATTCTCTGTAAGGAATATCATAGTCACTGATAATTTCCTTCGAAAGGTGTAGGAGCAAGGGAAATTCGGATATTCACGTATAAACGAACTCAAAAGAAGTTGATGAATTGTTTTATTAGATTTCCGGAGCTTAGGAACACGAATACACACCTGATTTTTACATCATTAAGGAAATATTTATTTGACTGGAAGCTTCTAATTTTTGTTGGCAAAATAAATTAAGGGTTTCCGCTTTTCTCCTTGAATAAGTTGGTGTTCACGAGTCAACACTTTAATTTTAAATTAATCCTGTTCTCTGCCGTGCATCTCCTCGAATAAGTTGATTCTTTATCATCATCTCAAATTGTTCAACCTTGGAAGTACTTTGTTTTTCGTTGGGAAAACAAATTAGTGTAACCAATGGAGCGCATATAATTTTCTTTACAGAGGTAATTCCTATATTTTAGTTTTGTAATTCCTTAAGTTGTGATAGTTTACGACCTTATTATTTTTTAAATTATATTTACAAAAACTAACAAAAATATTTCTTCCCTACTTCGAGGATTGCATAAATAATTTCCAAGCTTAAAATAAAAAAATCCTATTTATTTTTAAAATGCCATTTTATCTACAAGAGTTTCTGGGTAAATTTTTATATTGCGATTATTATTGAAGAATTACATACCAAGTATTAACTCTTTTTAGACAAAGTCAGATCTCGACAACCTTAAGATTTCGCTTCCATTTCATACTGTCTAATGGTGCTGCTCTCATAATCTTTATTGTTTCATACAGGTAAGGCACTTGGAACATTTTGAAGCCAAGTTTTCGATGGAATTGAACTAAGATGCCTTAGCAAGAAGCACACTTAGTCGAATATGTTCACATCATCGTCAAGAGATTCATATTCGAATCCTTCTCATCGCATAAAAATCCCAAAAATCACATAAAACATAACGATACGTCTCTGCGACGTACTCTTTGCGTAGTTTAAAGTGAGAGACAGAAGAACGGAAGGAACTGCGAGGGAGAGTAGAAATATTTAAAAGTCTACAGCTGCATTTCGAGGACCCCATCAAACTCTCGAAAGCAAACCATCAAACATGCACAAAAATTTTTAAGGTAAGATAAGCATATTAAATTAAATTATATTCATTGACATTTTTTATAATCAGATTGGTTAAGTTTCTCTATATTTTTTTATTTATATAATTATAAGGTAGAATTTAATTCTAAGTTTGGAGTTTGGAGCCAGAGCAACGTAGGCCTTCAGGCTGAGTTCCTCTATATATTTTTAAAGTTATTATGAAAATTTAAAAATACATGGGTAATAAATATTTGATATTTGTTTGCTTCTATTTTTCGAGTATTTGAAGTTAATTAAGATCTATTTATTGCAAAAATTTTCTTTGGGATCTCCTCATGGTTTATCTGCATTATATTTAGTTACGAATAAAATATTCCTTACAAAAGCTTTATTCTTTAAATGAGACTATTTGTTAAAATTTTACTAAACATTGTTAAATTGATAAATCGAATTAAGTGGGTAAGTTTTTAGGTCGATCTCTTCGATTTTGATGCGCATATGCGATAGAGCGAATCCGGAGTCAGAATTGGCCCATCACGTTAGGATTTAAAGATATTTGAAATTTGCGGCTGCAGAGGATTTGAAAGATAATTTGACCGGAGATGACGTCAAGCATGGGGTATCGTCTGCCGTGAGTTCATCCTCAAAGGACAGCAAAAGAAGCAAATTGTCTAAAAAGTACAGTAAAGATCACATTAGTGGCTATGTAAAGAATTCTATTGCGGCTGCAGAGGATTTGAAAGATAATTTGACCGGGGATGACGTCAAGCATGGGGTATCGTCTGCTGTGAGTTCATCCTCAATGGACAGCAAAAAAAGTAAATTGTCTAAAAAGTACAGTAAAGATGATCACATTAGTGGCCATGTAAAGGATTCTATTGCGGCTGTGGAGGAATTGAAAGATAATTTAACCGGGGATGACGTCAAGCATGGGGTATCGTCTGCCGTGAGTTCATCCTCAAAGGACAGCAAAAGAAGCAAATTGTCTAAAAAGTACAGTAAAGAATATCACATTGCTATGTAAAGGATTCTATTGCGGCTGTGGAGGAATTGAAAAATAATTTGACCGATGATAAACGGAGCTTTTTTTAGTTTTTTAGGTTAAGTACGCGCAAAAATCTTTGTTGTCTGTCTCCGTAGTAAAAGGTCTAGACGCAGACAAGAAACAAACCACATAGCAAAAAGACAGACTTATTTTGGCACTGAAAGGAGCAGTGTTGGATAAGTAAAAAACTGTGAAATTTTTCGAAATAAATATCTATAATCAGCTGCTTTTTATTAAGAAATAATAAATTTTTAAAAGCTCGAAATAAAATGTAAAAACTTGCACATAAGTTTTGTTTATGGCGCCAAGCTCGATTAGCTGTTTTTACTGATAGCGCCATCTATGGTTTGCTATTGGTATCAAAAAAAAAAAAAAACCAACACTGGTCTGCATCCGAACTACAAGAACGTTTTGCGACAGAACTTGAAGAGTTTTTTTATATAAAGTTTTATTTTGTTTTTGTGTCTGCGTCGTGCCATTAAATCATTTAGTAGCACCAAATCCTTTAATTTAATAGTTCAAGAGATCAATTACTTTTATCGGGTAAATATCCTCAAATAGCTCAAAATCCTGACGTTATCACATTGTGACATTCGGATTCTACGTAGCAAATTACTTCGAAAATTATCCTTAGCTTTACAACAACTAAACCATGTTTGCCTTTGTAATCCGTCTAAGAATTGTTCAATGGAAATTTTTTTTTCGGTAACAAATTTTGATTTGTACACTAAATATTATTGAATGTAAATTCCTTGCTTCTTCGATTTAAAAATTGGTTTTAATGCTTTTTAAATAAATCATCATGAATGATAAAATTCTTTACTTGAGCATAAATCTGAGACTTTCTAATCCAACAGGATGCCATGGCCTTATCTGGGGATGGAAAATTATAAAATTTTACAAATAATCTATTTAAGGCGAATGTCACGCCTCTATATTGATTTTTTCCCAAACATTTTTTTCTGCGAAATAAATGAAAATAAGAAATTATTTAAAGTGAATGGGAAAAGTTTCAAGTAAATCGAATTCGTGGGATATGTACGCCGTAGAGAGAGTATCCGTGCCCCTGGGGAAATCTCGGATCCGGGCCCCTAGCAGTTTTTCTTAATTCATGAAAATTCGTATAATTGTTGAAAAGTGTGAATGACTCTCGAGTCCGGGCCCCTAAATGACTCCGGGCCCGGAGGAAAAGTTCCCTACCCCCAAACTCCCCATCTCATCGGGCCTGTATGTATAGTCAAATATCGATGCAGTTTAGCGTCTTAATATATCTCATAGAGTCCGAAATCAAGATGTTCATAAAAGACATAATGTTAAACTTTTTGGTATAAGGGAGTTCGGATCTGCTACGCTTCCTTCTGTCCAATACATATATTGCACAAATCTTGTATATCTAATGCACCTATAGTTATTACAGTTCAGTTATTATCGCCGATATATAGTATATATTTCATAATAGCTTAGCAATCCACAGAAGAAATAATTTGTTTGTTGCCCTTAAAGTTATAGAATTTCAAAATCTATCCACATTTTATATAAAATTTTGTTAATATATTGGTTAAATTCGATTTTGTAATATACTCCTAAACTAAAGTGCACTTTTTCCTTTTTTTGGCGTAACATTCAGGCATGTTCTAGATTTCGATTCCGACAAAAGTCGACTCGTTTTGAATAATTTGGCTCGCAGCTTTTGTCTCTCAGAAAGATGTTGGCAGAAAGAAAAAATTAATTAATAAAGGTAACTCTACAAGTGAACTTATCGATAGCTGGCCAGCTGTTCTATTCAAATGCAAAATGAAAATCTAGAACACCATTTGTCGGAATGTACTCGTTATGACTTTTCAAAACAAGTCGAAATCTAGAACAGGTAAAAATGGTGTGAATAAAGGACAGGCCAAAAATGTAATGCATATTGAAAATTACTAGAGCAGAAGTAAATTAATTTCATTCCAGCTCCTTTGGTTTTTACAATAACAGGCGCCCCGTGTAAATGGACGAACAAGCAGACAGAGGGATATGGCTTAATCAATTTCTTGTATTTTTTTTCCATCAACTTAATATAACCCTTACCTTTTCAGTTCAGGGTATAATGACATGCACCACAAAGTAAAATCGATTTAGCTATGTACGTTTGTTTCTGCCTCCATTTGTCTTGCTTCTTGGAAAGGAGCTACATTAGTTCTTATTCCAAGAGTATATAAATCTATTTCAGTATTATTAAAAATCTAAAAATAATCTTGAACAGGTACAAAAAAATATAACAATACTAGGTGTGCTTGAACTACCAAAGAAAAATTATATTCAAAGATTATTCAAAGTCCAAAATTTAGATTGTAGAATTTTTCTCAGCTTATTTTAAGCTGGAAGTTTTTTAAAGCTGTCATGCAGCTCCAAAATTGACAATCGTACAAAAACTGCAGATAAATGACTGCCGTAAAGAAGAGTGTGTGTTTATAAATGCAAAATGGTATTTATACCCTGTACCGTCTAGTACAAAGGGTATATTAAGTTAAGGAGTAATTAAGGAGTCGTTGGAGACACTCCTAAAATATGATCTGGGTGACTAGAGAAGTCGATATACCCATTTCCGTCTGTCCGTCTGTCCGTTTGAACGCCTAGATCTCAAAGATAGCAAGAGCTAGAGAGTAACCAAAATTTCACATTAGATCCCATATTATTCCATAGAAGACAAGATTATTTTATTTATTTGATATCGGGGTTAAATTATATAGCTCCCATAGGGGTGTTTCAGACGACCTCGACAAAAAAGTTTTAGATGGATAATTCGTTTGTTTATAAAGATATCGTAAACAAATTTGGCATTTTTTATAGCTCCCAAGCACTGTACCAAATTTGATCAAAATCGATTGACTATATCATAGAGCTCCCATAGGACCGATAGGTCAAAATAACTTTTTTTATACAACATTCGCTATATTTTGTTTTTTAATAAAGATATCGTAACTACATTTGGCGTTTGGAAATTGTTTAGAGCACTTAAGCAATGTGCCAAATTTGAATAAAATCGGTTGACTATATCATATAGGGCCGATCTAAAAAAAAATCGATTTTTGAATAAAATTTATTGTGTTTCGATTGTTTGTTAAGATATTGGAACCATAATTGGCACTAGTAAACTTTTTAAAGGTCTCAAGTATTGTACCAAATTTGATTAAAATCGGTTGACTATATCATATAGCTCCCATAGGATGAATCGCTCGAAAAAAACGTTTTTCATACAAAATTCGTTGTGATTCGTTTGTTTGTAAAGATATTTAATCTAAATTCGGCATTAAAGCACTGTGTCAAATTTGATCGAAATCGGTGGACTATATCATATAGCTCCCATAGGAACGATCTGCACTAAAAAAAATGTTTGCTTAAAAATTCTTTTGTTTTTGGTTTTTTATGTTTAAAAACATAAGATTTATATACAAGGCAAATAATAAATATAAGGTAAATTGCTTTGTAAAAAATGTTTTGCAATGATTTTTTCTTCGACCTTAAAAATATGCTTCCACCTTGTTGCGGCAAGCCAAACATCTGTTGCTACCACTGGCGCCATCTAGTGATCTTTGGTAGCGCCATCTTACGTAAAGCATTGCTTAAACATTGATAACTCTTTTTTGTTTATTTAACAGACTTTTTTTATTTTCTTAAAAACCAACAGCTATTATAAAGAGTTAGGTAGGCTTACACCAATAACCATTTAGCCAAATATTTTTATTTACAACAAAAATGATATATTGTCTGGGACATTCAGATAAACCAAAAAACTGCCAGACCGTCAAGTCTCTTCATTTTGTCAACAATATGTCTATAAAATATAAAAAAAGCGGCACTTTTAAACGCACTAAAAATAGTTCACCAGACTAACCGCTAAATTAATCAACCGAAGGTTAGACATAAGGATTTGCATATATCATTAGTACTAAAAGCGGCCGGCAGATGACGCGTGTGTGAGTTCGGCAAACTTCGTCTATCCTCATAAAAGAATTACTTGAAGCTTTCCGTTTTTATAAATTTTTCGCAACCTCGAAAACAAAAGATGGGCAACTGGGCAACAACAATGTGATTGTGCACCGCCCGGCCATGCATCAAAATCGACTGCATTAAAAAATATCCCTGGTTCGCAGCTCGTGCTCTGGTACTTGAAAATATTATAAGGGGCGGATCGCTACTGACCACAATAAATGGTTTAATGCCTGAAGCATTGAAGCCAAACCGGCTTTGGTACTAAGAAAAAAAAAATTATTATTGAGTGCTCCTTCGATATAGCGAACGAATGATAACATTCGACTATATTTTATAATAATTGATTATAAGTACTTGGATTGAATATTGAAATGTGGACTGCAAATCTTGGGTAAGGTCGATGCACGTAACGATTCACCAAAAATAGTGCATGCTGAATTCTGGGATTGTGTTAGTCGAATAATTGTTATATAGTGTTGGTAAACATTTATTTAGACCGGCTCAATGACTCATTGTGTATCCTAAAAGTAAATTCATGTAAGAATTTATTGGGATACCACAGTGTCGCTCAATTGCGAAAAATAAATTCAAATGTTAAAAATTAAGACAAAAAGCAATAATATAATAATTCAATTAAAGTTTCGAAAATCTTGTCTATCCCAATCACTGGGCATAATTTTCGACCCAAGATACCCTGTACTCAGGGCCGTAGAGAGAATATCTGGGCACCGGGGGAAATCTCGGATCCAGGCCCATATAAATTTTTATTAATTCATGAAAATACGTATAATTGCTGATCCCCCCTCCTCGTCTCGGTGGGCCTGCCTGAACTCCACCAAAAATTTAGATACACAGACTTTTTCAGCTCAGTTTAGAATTGCATAAAAACATAACTTGAAATAAATTTAAAAAAAACAAGCGGGTTTCGCGTCCTGCGTGCTTTGCATACCAACCTCCATTAGGTCCTTTGTATTAATTTCGAGACTTGAAGACAAGACTAAGAATTTGCCTTAATTTTTATTTTATAATACCCTGTATAAACGTAGTTTGTAGTATCAAGCGAATTGCTTGAAATTTGATAACTTTTGACTATAATTACCAAATGTTATAGTCATATCATAACTTTTCTTTTGGATCTTTCGCTGACTTGTATAAGTTTGAGTAATTTCATTGATATTGAGTTTATAGGGTTACAAAACTGTAACCTCGCAAACGAGAGATTTCATACTAAAGTAATCTATAATATAAAAGATACTTATGTTTTACGTGCTACGGGTGTTCTCATGAACGCGTCGATGAATTTCCAATTTGATTTTTGCGTGTGTTAGAGGTTATCAATACGAAGGTTTTAAGCCTATTGTGTGTATTGGTTCGTGAGATATACGCATTTTTGTGAATATCGTGAATATAGTAGAAAATTAATTAACACCGGGGATAGGACATTAAGTGCAGACAGAAGCGTAGTCGCAAAGGACTTGAAATGTAGTTTCTGTGGGGCACGAATTTATTAGAGATGCGAGCTCTCTTAAGAATACTTAAGTTCGTCCATGTGGCCGTCGGTGGCTTAAGTGGTAGCGTACTCGCCTCTAAAACCGAAGGTCGGTGGTTCGATTCCCCGCAGTAGCACTGGTGCATTTGCCTAGCACTGGCATCGCTAGCTCAAAGACGCTATTTGCCATGAAAGTCTCTATTAATTAAAGACACCGCCGTTCGGACTCGGCTATAAACTGTAGGTCCCTGTTCTGTTCGAATAGTTATTAATAGAGATCCCCTATGCCCCTCCTCCAAGGGGTCTAACAGGGAATTATATATATTATTAAGTTCGTCCATACGGCTTTTTAGAGAGTCATGAAAGTCAACTAATCCGAAAATCCTATGATTTTCTAGATAAGCTAACTAGAGAATCTTACGTTGTTTATACACCTTAGGAGTATTCAAAACGTTTGGGAAGGACAACGTCTGCCGGGCTCACTAGTTGAGTATAAAACTGAGTTCGAGAGCATCAAGAATTTATAACTTGGGAACATAAAATTTTACTCAAAAAGGAATCTCTCTCACCCATTCTAACAATAATTTGAAAGTGACATTATTCAATCTAGATAATTTTGGGCGTATAATTTTTCTTGAAAAGTCATAAATTCCCAATTTCCTATATATAGGTGCTTATGGGAGCTATATAATTTTTTACCAATATCCAAAAATTTTCCACATAAAGTCTCTATTAATTAAAGACACCGCCGTTCCGATTCGGACATAAACTGTAGGTCCTTGTTCTGTTCGAACAGTTATTAATAGAGATCCTCATGCTTGACTAAAACGGAAGGGTTCTTTTTACTTTGGGGGTATGTATACCAATCGTTTTTAAAAATCAAGTCAAAACTAGCCGCAGTTTTCTTTTTTAGAGGGATATTATATTATAGAAGGACTCCTGTGGATTAGCGTGCAAAGCACTGAGGGCGCAAAGCACCATAGTTTTTATTATTGTTAACAAATTTTAAACTATTTTAGCTTAACTTAAGCCCAGGTTTCATATACAGGGTTTGAACTCTGATGCCACCTAATAGGCGTGAAGCCCCTTAGTTTTCCGGTTATTTTTGTAAGCAAATTTTAGAGTATTATAGCTTAACTTTAGCCCAGGTTTCGGATACAGGGGTAAAAGTCTGACGAAATATGAATCGCTAATACAGCTGCTTGAAAAATAAGAATGGAAATTTTAGAGCATCTATACAAAGGACAGTATTGAAAATACGCTCAAGAGGCATCAAGCGGGCTTTCGTAGTGATCGGTCCTGTGTCGATCACATCAACACGCTGCGTATAATACTGGAACAGTACCTTATGTTCGTAGACTTTGAGAAGGCCTTTGACCGAGCTAACCGCGAATGGATCTGGAAATCCTTAGATAGCAGAGGGATTCCCCCTAAGATTGTTGCTGTTATAAAGGAGTCCTATCATGCCGCGAGATGCTTCGTTCTACATAATGGACAGCTCTTTGACTCTCTCAAAGTGCGACAGGGAGTAAGGCAAGGGGATATTCTGTCGCCATTCCTGTTTTTACTGGCGATAGACGATATACTGACTGCAACCGTAGGTACAACTGAGAGACACGGTATCCAATGGACCCCTTTTGAGAGGCTAAGCCATTTGGATTATGCTGACTATGTCTGTTTCCTGGCAAGTACCAACAGCGGGATGAACGAGATGTGTCGGAGGAACGGATCTGGATGTTAACAGCAGAATATGTAAAGCCCGCATACCTTTGGAATGTTATCTTCAGTATGGAACTCTACTCAAATTTCCCTACGCACCAAGTTAAGGCTCTTCGAATCCAATGTCAAATCTGTACTGCTGTATGCCTGTGAAATCTGGAAAGTCTCTACCTACATCACGAGAAGTTTACAGGCATTTGTATACAGCTGCCTTCGATACATTCTTAAGATCCGATGGCCGCAGATTATATCGAATCAAGAATTGTGGCGCATAACTAGCCAAAAGCTTTTGGATGTCGAAATTAGACAGCGGAAGTGGCGCTGGATTGGCCACACGTTGAGGAGACCAAACGACAGCATCGTGAAGCAGTCCTTCGAATGGAATCCTCAACGTAACGGCGAGTTGGTAGACCAAGAAGTACTAAGTACAAAGAAGTACTTGGAAATCAACAGTATTGGCCGAAGCAGCAACACAGCGGAAAACGTGGCCACAGCTGAAGTATCTGGCCGTAGATCGGGAAGGATGGAGGAAGTTTGTCGCCGCCCTATGCCCCAACAAGGGTTGAAGGACTTGAAGGAGAAGATATACAAAATCAAATTGATTGAGGCCCTCCACTTCTGTGCTGCCGCAAAAACGGATTTAGTATACTAAAAGAAACCGGGGCACTATGATGAGAACGTACCATAACCCCTGTCATAATTACAGTGTTGCCAATTCGCTTTATAATCCATTAGCAAACAGCAAATATTCATAATCCCGTCCCTACTCCGGCGATAAGCGTAATCTAACCAGGAGCCTCTCCGCTGCGACAACTCTCCAGGATTGAATCGCCACTACAGACTATACAATTTGCTTTAAAATCTAAAAAATCGTTGGCATACCCCTAAAGACTTAAGCACATTAAATTTAATTGTTATCTTAATTTTTATAATTTTCTTATTAAACAATACTTTCTCCGACAAATCTAATAAATATATTACATAGCTGGCAGCTTAGCGTGAAGTTTGCCAAGTTGTCCCGCTCGCGACCCTCTCTATCAACCGATACTTGTCAGGCCAACCCACCAAGAAACCCACCAACTATAACAAATTAATACACACGAACGTTGTCTGCGGTTAGCTACTTGAATTACTTGAAAAGCGTGCAAGTTTTTATATATTTTTTTTTTTGCACTGGTTCGTCATTGGAGGTGACAGAGATGTCGTCGGACGATGTCTAAACGTCAATTTGTATAAATGTTTGCAATTGCCACCGCTTGTGGCTACAGTGACAGACAAATGTTAAATGTTATAAATAAAACCAAATATTAAATACACCCTCCCGCCCCCCGAACAATATGGTTTGGGAACAAGTAGCTTTAACCAACACGAGGCAACACAACAACAACATAAGCCCCCGTTGTTGGATGTTTGCCAAAAAGATTCCCGCCAAAGAGCTACAAACGGCAAAAATCATTAATAAAGACATGGCATGTGTGTGTGTAAGTGTGTGTGTGTGTGTGTGTGTGTGAACAGCTGGCAAACAGGGAAAAAATGAAAAACAAGTTCTCCATTGGTGACGATGTATAAAAGATATCAGATTCTTCAAATGCTTTAAAATTCTTACCATACTTGATACTTGCAAATAGCGCTACTTTTTTGACAATCTTAAGGATTATAGCTCCAAAAATGCATGGACTTTAACTCAGTACGTGACTTATTTAAATAATTAGAGTATTAGAGTAATAGTACGTACAGTAAGATGGCAAATGAATCGGACTCTTTACAATTTTTGACAGATGTCAAGGACAAATGCCAGTGACAGATTTGGGAATTGTAGAAAAAAGATGGGAAATCAAATCGGCTGACTGATAGCGCCATATAGCAATGATTCCGGTAAATTTGTGATTAAGGTAGTATATTCCTTTTGATGATTTATTTTTCTGTTTATTCTGTTTATACCCTGTACCGTATGGTACTAAGGGTATATTAAGTTTGTGCAAGCCGAAAATGTATGTAACATATAGAAGGAGACGTCGGAGACACCCCAAAGTTACCTAAAATATGATCAGGGTGAATAGAGAAGTCGATATACCCATGTCCGTCTGTCCGTCTGTCCGTCCGTCTGTCCGTCCGTCTGTCCGTCCGTGTGAACGCCTAGATCTCAGAGATGGTAAGAGCTAGAGTTACCAAACTTTCACATTAGATCCCATATTATTCCATAGGAGGCAAGTTTATTTTATTTTTTTGATATCGGGGATAAATTATATAGCTCCCATGGGGGTGTTTGAGACGACCTCGACAAAAAAAAGCGTTTTAGATGAATAATTCGCTTGTTTATGAAGATATCATAACGAAATTTGGTATTCGAAAGTTTTTTATAGTTCCCAATCACTGTACCAAATTTGATCGAAATCGGTTGACTATATCATATAGCTCCCATAGGACCGATCGGCCAAAAAAACTTTTTTAAAGAAAAATTCGCTATATTTCGTTTTTTAATAAAGATATCCCAACCAGATTTGGCGTTTGGAAATTTTTTAGACCACTTAAGCAATGTGCCAAATTTGAACAAAATCGGTTGACTATATCATATAGCTCCCATAGGTCCGATCTTCCAAAAAATCGATTTTTTAACAAAATTTGTGGTGTTTCGTTTGTTTGTTAAGATATTGGGACCAAATTTGACATTCGTGAGTATTTTATAGTTCCTAAGCACTGTACCAAATTTAATCAAAATCGTTTGACTAGATCATATAGCTCTCATAGGACCAATCGGTCCAAAAACACGTTTTTTATACAAAATTCGATGTGTTTTGTTTGTTTGTAAAGATATTTGAAATAAATTTGGCTTTCATAGCTTTTTTAAGGTATTTAAGCACTGTGTCAAATTTTATTAAAATCGGTTGACTATATCATATAGCTCCCATAGGAACGATCGGTCAAAAAAAAAATTTTTGCTTAAAAATTCTTCTGTTTTTGGTTTTTTGTGAAGAAATCGGACTTTATTACAAGCTAGTGGTACAGGGTATCCTAAAGTCGTCCGCGCCCGACTTTACGTCCGCCATTTTTAAGTTTAATATAGAACTTGCTTTAAAATCCATAGAAAACTTCAATAACCTTAAAACCTTAAAATAATCAAAATTTCCTAACAAATTCTTATACTATGTCTTGGAACCATATTTTACACCACCAGACTCACTCGATTTCACAAAAATTTTTACCTAAAAATCCAAAAATATTCATAAAAATTTACCCGGCTCTGACTGAATCGCATCAACTGAACACCTTACCCAATAGCTGCGCTCAGGGCAGTAGGGATAATATCCGGGGGAAATCAATCCGGGCCCCTTCTTTTTGCCATCTTCAGCATTAAAATTTTATGATATTATTTCACAGATATCATAAAATCAGGGCCGCAGAATATCCTGGCCACGGGGGAACTCTCGGATCCGGGCCCCTATAAATTTTTCTTAATTCATGAAAATACGAATAATTGTTGAAAAGTGTGAGATCACCTTAAAAGAAGTATAGAATGGATTTCTGAGAGAATTGATGATTAGATAAAATCATAATAATGCATTTCATAAAACTCCAATGCAATGACTCTCGAGTCCAGAACCCGGGGGAAAAAGTTTCCGATCATGTAAATGTCCAAACCTATCACTATGGTTCAAATTCTCAACTCTAGATCCTAACAGAAAACTATAAAAAACTGTATAGTAGAGGCGGGGCAGATCCCATAAAGTATATAACCAGCCGAGTCAATATAGCCATGCTTGTCTAATCATCCCTTTATTCCTATGAAAAAAAGGATTACACAGTCTAAAAGATCTATAGAGCCGTGTCTAATCATCCGTCTATCCCTGGACAAAATTATCTCAGAGTCCCTAACATTTAGAGAGCAGTGAACAAAAGGATCTCAGAGGTCCCTAGACCAAGCAACACTTGACAAAATTGTTATCTTTCCTAGATACCAGTTAGTCTTTGCAGCGATACCGACAGATGTAGGTAGAGGGCAATATAAAGTCGAATTAGCAAGATCAGGGCCGTAGCGAAAAATCCGGAACCTGTGGAAGGGAAATGTACCAGCTCCTATATTACACTTTTAGCTTCAACCCCGACTGTACGTCAAGCAACGGGTCCCTGAGAAAACTCCGGGTTTGAGAAAAATCCCCCGTTCCATCCTCCGTCTCGTCAGCCTAGAGCACGAGTGTAGCATTCTCAATCCGATAAACACTGCGGAAATTGGGAAATGAGCAATAATAGGTAGGAGGGAGGGGGAATTGTACCAGCTCCTATACCTTTAGCTTCAATCCCGATCCTACGACAGTAATTAGTATACACCGAAATCCCCCGTTTCCTCATCCGTCTCATCGTCCCAGGGCACGACTGTAGCATTCTCAATCCGATAAACATGGCGGAAATTGGGAAATGAGTAAGGAAGTCAAATACTCACAATATTATTATAGTAAGTCGTATGGCTTAGAAGCTTGACGCGGGCGGAGTCTAGTTAAAATAAAAACAATTTAAAAAATGGCGGACGTAAAGTCGGGCGCGGACGACTTTAGGATACCCTGTACCACTAGCTTGTAATAAAGTCCGATTTCTTCACAAAAAACCAAAAACAGAAGAATTTTTAAGCAAACATTTTTTTTTGACCGATCGTTCCTATGGGAGCTATATGATATAGTCAACCGATTTCAATAAAATTTGACACAGTGCTTAAATACCTTAAAAAAGCTATGAATGCCAAATTTATTTCAAATATCTTCACAAACAAACAAAACACATCGAATTTTGTATAAAAAACGTGTTTTTGGACCGAATGGTCCTATGGGAGCTATATGATCTAGTCAAACGATTTGGATTAAATTTGGTACAGTGCTTAGGAACTCTAAAATACTCACGAATATCAAATTTGGTCCCAATATCTTAACAAACAAACGAAACACAACAAATTTTGTTAAAAAATCGATTTTTTGGAGAGATCGGACCTATGGGAGCTATATGATATAGTCAACCGATTTTGTTCAAATTTGGCACATTGCTTAAGTGCTCTAAAAAATTTCCAAACGCCAAATCTGGTTAGGATATCTTTATTAAAAAACGAAATATAGCGAATTTTTCTTTAAAAAAGTTATTTTGGCCGATCGGTCCTATGGGAGCTATATGATATAGTCAACCGATTTCGATCAAATTTGGTACAGTGATTGGGAACTATAAAAAACTTTCGAATACCAAATTTGGTTACGATATCTTCATAAACAAACGAATTATTCATCTAAAACGCTTTTTTTTTGTCGAGGTCGTCTCAAACACCCCCATGGGAGCTATATAATTTATCCCCGATATCAAAAAAATAAAATA
>JBAMAX010000162.1:0-108468 GCA_037043745.1 Chymomyza amoena
TTGACGGTTTTCAAGCATAAATCGGCCGATACTGCCTGCACAATTTCACGTTCGATATGCGTATGAAGTTCATCAATCGTCGCTGGCTTGTTGGCATAGACCATAGACTTGAAGTAGCTTCACAGGAAATAGTCTAACGGCATCAAATCGCACGACCGAGGCGGCCAATTGGCGACCAGTTCGTGGGATAACACGTTCACCAAACTTGGATTGTGACATTCGCTGTGTGGCTTGTGGCGCCGTCCTGTTGAAACCACATATTGTCCAAGTCCATATCATCCAATTCGGGCCAAAAATATTCGGTTATCATTGAGCGTTAGCGATTCCCATTCACAGTAACGTGCCGGTCTTGATCATCACGAAAGAAGCACGGCCCAATGACGCCGCCGGCCCATAAAACGCACAAAAGCGTAATTTTTTCGGGATGCAGTGGTGACTCATGGAGTACGTGTGGATTGCTGCCTGACCAAGAATGCATATTTTGCTTATTGACGAAGCCATGCAGCCAGAACTGAGCCACATCGCTGAAGATGATTTTTCGATGAAAATCCGTATCATTTTCAAGTTGTTGCTCAGCTCAATTCACGAACATACAACGCTTCTGGTGGTCAAGCGGCTGCAATTCTTGCGTCAATTTGAGCTTGAAAGGATGTAGGCCAAGATCTTTTTGCAAAATTCGCCACAACGACGTCACAGAGATGCCCAACGCTTGAGAAGGACGTGTGAGAGACTGATTTGGTTCTACCTCAATTGATGCGCTAGCGGCAGCAATATTCTCGAAACTACGGGCACTTTTTTGTCTCACTGGCACGGAAACATTTTGTACTGTGCCTGTGGACTCAAATTTTTCCACTATACGCTGTTGATCCGGCAGGACAATTATGACGACCATAAATTGGACGTAGCGCTCTTAAAGTTGAGGCCACTGACTCCGAACTTTGGTAGTAAATTTTAATAATTTCGACTCGTTGTTGGATCGTATGTATATCTTTCCATGATGAAATGTCAAGAGAGTGGGAAAAGAATATGGCGTCGTTTGCTGTCCCTATCGGTCTACTTTTGTAGCGTCCCTATTACAAAAACCCGATACTTTACGTAAATGGGAAAGAAATTATTCCTGCACAAGCAACAACAACATAATCACAAATTAAGCCACATTTTGTATGGTGCACTGATCCAAACGCACATTAAATAAAGAAATTTATCCGAAATGGTTTTATTATATATAGAGAAAAAAAAAGCACAAACATGTAATTTTAGTAATTTTCTAACCTTCGCGTAGAATTTTCTCTACAATCTCATCCACCTCAATGGCGCTTAGGTTATATAACGGTTGGTTATTTTTAACCACACAAATTTGCAGACGGTTGGTGACGTAAGCCTTCGGCAGCGAGCGTATAACAGCAGCTATGGCCGACCCCTCACCATGGGGTGCACCGGCGCTTAAATTTTCCTCCAGACATACATTCACCTTCTCGCTGTTACGACCCACTGCATAATATTTTCGCTCATGGTATTCCCCGGTTGGTTCCGTAACAAAAAGGTGACCCGTTTTATCCTCATCGTAGCCCCCGATAAAGAGGCTAAAAGGGTAGAGATTTGCTTGGTCACCGCTACCGGTTTGTTGCCGCTTGATGTTTGCAATGTGTCTGCAAGAGATTCAACAGGAGCTACAATTACCTTATATTAAATAATGTGCAAAAGGCTTACTTTGTTACTTGCAAAACGGTCATGGGGTCTGGATTATTTTTTTTATTCGTGAAACAACAGTGACGTGCAGAAGCAAGAATTTTTTCGTATGCGCCTAGTTTGGATCCTGCATAGGTTGTCACAATATTTTTTTCCACTTTACGGACTCTGGGCAATTCGGCCTTAAAATCATTAACGTTATTTTTCTTTACCACAAAGATGATGCAATCAGCTGCACGGTAGCCCACCTGAAAAATGGCAACAAAAGTATGTCTATATGTGCTATGTATTATGTATCAAGCGTAGCACTCACCATCAGGGAACCCTGCGCTGCAGATTCATCCTGCTTTATACGACCGTCTGCACCTTCGTAGGTTTCTGCCATTTTGAATTAAATATTATTTATAAGCAAAAGCGATGTGACTCGTCTGGCTGCCAAAAGTAAAGTAAAATTTTTCTCGTCAGCTGTCAATAACTTGGCCCAAATATTTGGGCCAAGAAATCGATTAGATCTTATGAAACTGAACAACGTTTCCTAAAAATTCCATTCATGGTTGCGCTAGATTGAATAACAACTTATTATACCCTGTACCGTATGGTACCAAGGGTATATTAAGTTTGTGCAAGCCGAAAAATGTATGTAACATATAGAAGGAGACGTCGGAGACACCCCAAAGTTACCTAAAATATGATCAGGGTGAATAGAGTAGTCGATATACCCATGTCCGTCTGTCCGTCCGTCCGTCTGTCAGTCCTGTCCGTTTGAACGCCTAGATCTCAGAGATGGTAAGAGCTAGAGTAACCAAACTTTCACATTAGATCCCATATTATTCCATAGGAGACAAGTTTATTTTATTTTTTTGATGTCGCGGATAAATTATATAGCTCCAATATGGGTGTTTGAGATGAGATGGCCAAAAAAAAAAAAAGGTTTTAGATGGATAACTCGTTTGTTCATAAAGAAATCGTAACCAAATTTGGCATTTAAAAGTTCTTTATGGTTCCTAAGTACTGTACCAAATTTCACCAAAATCGGTTGACTATATCATATAGCTCCCATAGGACCGATCGGCCAAAATTACTTTTTTAAATCAAAATTCGCTATATTTTGTTTTTTAACAAAGACATCGTAACTAGATTTGGCGTTTGGAAATTTTATAGAGCACTTAAGCAATGTGCCAAATTTGTACAAAATCGGTTAACTATATCATATAGAGCCGATCTTCCAAAAAATCGATTTTTTAACTAAAATTTGTTGTGTTTCGTTTGTTTGTTGAGATATTGGGATCAAATTTGATATACGTGAGTTTTTTATAGTTCCTAAGTACTTTACTAAATTTAATCCAAATAGGTTGACTATATCATATAGCTCCAATAGGGCCGATCTTCCAAAAATTTATTTTTTAACAAAATTTGTTGTGTTTCGTTGGATTGTTAAGATATTGGGACCAAATTTGATATACGTGAGTTTTTTACAGTTCCTAAGCACTGTACTAAATTTAATCCAAATCGGTTGACTATATCATATAGCTCCAATAGGACCAATCGGTCCAAAAAAACGTTTTTTATACAAAATCCTATGTGTTTCATTTGTTTGTAAAGATATTTGAACTAAATTCAGCATTCAGATCTTTTTTAAGGTATTTAATCACTGTGTCAAATTTTATTGAAATCGGTTGACTATATCATATAGCTCCCATAGGAGCGATTGGTAAAAAAAAAATTTTTTGCTAAAAAATTCTTCTGTTTTTGGTTTTTTTGTGAAGGAACCGGATTTTATTACAAGCTAGTGGTATAGGGTATCCCAAAGTCGTCTGCGCCCGACTTTACGTACGCCATTTTTTTTTATATTTAATTTTTGGTTAAGTTATATTTTTGTGTTATTGGTAAATCATTTTGTTCAAATGGTGGTTTCCAAGGAACGAATTACAAATCTAAGCATTGCTTAGAGTCTAAGTATGTACGAAGTATGGACGACCATTCCTGGGCTTGTTTTAAACCCAATCTTGGTTTTTTAAACGAGTTATGACCTTTTGGACTCTTGACCGGGGTCTTGACAAAATTTTTCCAATTTCGGAATACGATTTTCCATTTTTTATATGTAAATTCAATATTATTTTGCATTCTTCAATTGTCAGCTCCTTACGCGCCATGTTTGCAGTTAATAATGCACATTTTGGCAGCGGAAAATTCCCACACACGCATACAAAAGTAAAGCAAGTATATACAAAAAAGTCCCGTTACAAAAACCAAAACAAACCAGCTGCAACAACGTAAATTCGGTATTCCGTCTAAGTGTACTATGACTTTTGTGGCGCTGAATTACTGCCATTTTTAACATTTTCTTAGAATTTAAGGAAACTTGTTAATGAATTGTTGTTTTTATTTTTGTTAATTGTTTAAAAATATATATTTAAGAAAACCTCATCATTAGTTTTTGGAAAATTTAAGCAATATGGGAGGAATTCGCATTTAAGTGTAAAATCGCCTGCTGTACTATGACTTTTGTGGCACACTGTATGTAAAATAATTTTCGTAGGCACGTCGTGTTAAAAATTCGTGAGCCAGAGGCGCAGTCAACGTCGTGAATGTGTGCATGTGAGCTTGTGCAATTTGAGTACAGTAAAAATAGACAAAAAAAGTTGGGGTTGACCAGGAAAAAATTCCATACTGTAATTTCTCTTGCTTAATATGTTAAGGGCCATCCAAAAAGTCTAAAACCAAATTGGTGATCTTCTCCCCCCGTAGGGAGTTACGTTATTTTGACATATGTTTCAGCCCATTTATGTCGAATTCAATAAGTCGTACCCAAAAATTTCCGATTCAAAAAATGTTCAAAATTGAATTTAAAATTTTATTTGTAATGGAATATATACTCAGAAGTTTGTATTTTAGGCGGTAGAGGTCGCCAAAGTTGCTAAAGCGCAGTTTTTATTATTGCAGGTATGATCCAAAGCGAACATCTGAACTCCTGCGCTTCCATAAAAGGATGGTAGACTAGGATGGTGGTAACGGGGCACTGCACCATAGGCAATTTGGCTGAGAAGTTGCACGTTCCCCATCACAATTTCTGCCATAGCTGTAGAGATGAGGAAGAGACAGAAAGCATCCAAGCTATATGACTGCCCGGCGCTTTTTAGAAGACAGACCCAGTTTCTGGGTAAACCATAGTCTAGCCTATGTGCCCATAGCGGATCTGTCTGCTTTCGTCGAATCCTTAAAATGGTTCTGCAACATAAGAAACTTAGGCGATTAGGGATGTGCAGTTTTTGATCCCCCTCCACAATCCCTCCCATTCTTCAATTCCTTTCCACCTCTTCTTTTATTTAGGCAACACAATGGATCTCAATGTCTTTGGGCTATTTCAGTCACTATCTGTGCTGCCTATACAACAATACCTTACCTAAGCTACTAAATTTTTATTTGTGTTTGGTTAGCCAAAATTAAGATACTATTTTTGACACTCTAAACAGTTTAAATTTGAATTAAGACATTTTCAAAGAAAATTTAAATTTATGTATATAAAATATAATAATTTATCGTATTTGGCTAGAAACCCTAAAGATAAAAATTCGATACGTTTTATGTTTTTACTGACAGCTTTACCTTTTAATTTACCAGTCACTTATAAAAGACACTAAGAAATTTTGATCTTGTGACGTATGTGCTGAGAGCGAGACAAAAGTTACGCTCGCAAAAAGCATCCTCGACTTCGTTTAGCAGACACGCCCTGCAGGAAAACATTCCAGTCGCGAACTGGTTTTCAACCACCCCGTTGTGCAACTGTGTGTCCCAAACCTAGTATGCTCGCATACGAATTAACTAGTATGTTTAACATGGGGCTTGTCATTGCAGGCAACCAGAATTTTCGGGTAGGATGTTCAACTGGTTGCAAACTGGTTCGTCTGCATATTAAACAAAACTAGTAGCTCCTTATTAGAATGTAACAAGTCGCTTCTAACGAATTCAAAACTAGTCCATTTGATATAGAGAATTACTAGTTCTTTGCATTTAGTTGTAGGTTGGTAAATATGGTCTTTGAATTTTACTAGTAATTTTTGTTCCAGACTGGAATATATTGCCCAAAAATGAAACTGCTTTAAATTTACAATTTGAACATTATTATTATAAAAAGTTATATAAATAAAATTAATTACTAAACAAAAATAATAACAATTTAAATTAAAAACATTAAAAATCATCTTAACATATAAACATGCAATTTGACTTAAATTATTGAATACAATTAATTTTAAATACAAATAAAAAATATAAATTAATTAAATTGAATCGGTCATTTCAAAAACCTCATAAGTCCCTAAATTAGAATTTTTCAGGAATCAATAAAAACTGTTTCGTACACAAACAAATGAGTTTTAACGGACTTTCTTATGCTTAATTTAGCAGCAGTTCTTTTTTAAACCATTAAGAACTAGTAACGTTTAGAGTAGTTGAGGCCACTTATATGACACCGAATTTCTGCAGGGCTCATCTTCGTTCACGCAAACACGTCACAATGACTACTACAAGTGCATTGCTTACGTATGAAGAGCAATAAAAACTGCAAACTCGCTCTTCTCGCTCTTTAGAGAGCACAAAAAATTTGCAATCTATAAATAGAGCCATATAGTCTTATGGTTTGGATGTCCGACTCTCACCCGGTAGGCCCTGGTTCAAATCCCGCTGTGGACCATTTTTTTTTTAATTTTTAACAATTTAATTTTTTTAAATTTGTCGTTTAGTCTCACTAACGAGTGAAAGCCCAATAATTTCCTAATTAACAAAAATAACAAATTAGTTGCTTTTTGTAAAATGTTCATCGATAGGTTCAAGTGGGAAATTTCCACTGCATACTTTCGTTGGGCAACGGATCAGCGTGCTGAGACGTTGCTAATAACATAACAAATCCCAGTCGGGGCTATTTCAGCACTGACCTGGGTTCGAACCTTCTCTCAACCGAGGTTTCGATGTTTAGACAGTTCAACAGCAGTTTCCGTGTTCCTTATTTGTTGTGGTGAAGAAGAAAGCCCAGCAGATTAATATCATAACAAGCAAAAAATGCAAAAAAAAAATGTAAAAACCATGTAAAATGTAAAAAAATAAATAAAAATTAAAAAATAAAAAAATAAAATTGTTTTAGATTCTATTTTGTTTTTATTTTTTCTAATATTTTATTTGCATTGTGTCTTTAAACAATAAGTACATTTTCTAAATAATAATTATTAAAATAAAAGTATAACTGCAAGATTTCATTGAAATTCATGAGAATTTTCGTAAAAATTATTAGTTGTTAATTTTTCTTTAAAGCAACAGAGTTAGCGCCAAATCATTAATCAAATCAAATTTTTTTCATAATAATAAAAAAGTATAATTATATATTTTAAGTTCAAATGTATACAAAGTTCTTTATCTTAGTATTATTATATAAATTAAACAGAAATGTATAATGCACCTCTTTATAGATAATCATGGCATATGAAAATAGAGTTTTAATAAGAAGCCTTACAATATTTATTTTATTATTCGAATTTTTTATTTACAACACTTTTTTGTATTTATTTATATCATATAGTCGAATTTATAGTATATATTAATATAAACAAATGTTTCATATATAGACAACCTTAAGATTGTTTTATTTTGTTAATTCGTAAAATTTTAAATATTAATTTGTTTTAACACTGTGACTATTAAAATATTTTTAATGTACGAAAATATTATTTAGTGTTTTAGGTTATATTATATTGGAAAACAATTAATGTTTCATCTTTGCCGAAAAGAAAGTTAGTTTTGGGCGAGTAAAATTTTAAAATTGTTCGTTTATTGACAAAAGTATTTTTGCTTAAGAAATGGCTTCTGCTACAAAGCGTTGATTTCTTTCTTTCTTTACAATGCGTATTAGCCTTTAAAAAAAATTATTAATAAAATGAAAATATTTGATAACAATGCAAATTAAAATTTTATTTTTCCAAATTATAGAAAAAGTTAGGTATTTTGCGTGCTAAAAAATTGTTATACTCAGCCGTGCTCCTGAAAAGGAATCCGAACATTTTATTCGCATCTGTTTTGAAACCGAATGTTTGGTGCTCCCGAATTCAGAAAGAAACCGGAATGACATAGAATCGCCAAAATAATATTAAAAAGGCATAAATGTTATACTGAAATAATTTTTTTAATATTCTTTGATATTTTCAGATTCTACAGGGTTCCCGCGTTACACAAAGAAAACTTCCCTTTTAACAAAAATAGTTAGGTCGTGTTCAATTTTAATAGCTAAGTGTCGTGTCACGCGTGTGCGTTATTACAACCAATGAAGTTGTGTGTTTTAAAGAGAATTTTGAATGGAAACCGTTAACTGTAACGGTGCATTGTGCAGCTGCGTCAGTTAAATGTGCGGCGTCTTGTCGGCTGCAGCAGCAGCAAGCCGTGTGCGTCGGCGTCGCAGTTAACGTCGTTTGACTCATTTTTGGCGCCTTTATTTTGCTGTTGTTTTTAATTTATATATATGTACATAAATAAATAATTTGAAAACATGTAGTAAATATAAATAGTCTCAAATTAAACAACTACTGTAGTTATATATTCTTTGGTTTAACCAGAGAATACTAAAATATATATAATAGTGCGAAGTTTCTATCTTGAGTGTAAAAAAAAAACTATTTTTGAGTACTTTCGCCTCTATATATTTTAGTACTCTCTGAGCTGACTCATGCATTGTTGTTGCTAGACCAGCAACGTCCATTTTGTTTTTGCTTTTGCATTGCCGCTCTCAGCTTCAAAACGCTCAGAGATCATTTTTGTCTAGTCAAGTGTTGTTGTTGTTGTGCAAGCATGATCTCAAATTTGCACTTGTCTCTTTTATCTCATTTTTTATTTTTTGGTGGTATGCTGAGATATTTTGTTGGTTTCACAATTTGACTCAAATTATTTAAGAGTTTGAAATTAATCTCTCAGCTTGCAGCTGAGGCGGCCTGCTCAGTTCTTATTGTCAGTTTGCTTTGTTCTTTTAGACGCGCGCGACGTAATGCTTATGGCGGTTTTTATATTGTGTAAAAGCGTCGGAAAAGTGAAAAACAAGTGTTGTGTGTTTGCATTATTACAACAATTGAGGTTGTTGCATTTTTCATACAAATTTTGTGTGCAAAGACAATGTTACGGTGTATTGCGCAGCTGCGTCGGTTATCGGCGCGACATCGCAGCAGCAGCAAAACACGTGCGTCGGCGTCGCAGTTTTTAACGTCGTATGTCTGTGTTTCCTTATGTGAGAAATCCGCAAGTCAGAGCTGAAGCAAATAGCCGCCTGCGTCGGCGTCGCAGCTGACGTTATTTTGTGTTCGGTTTTATGCCGCCTTTCTTTAAATATATCGCGTCGCTTTTTGTTTTTGTTTTGTGTTTTGAATATAAAAAAAATATGAGTTATGTCAAATGCTGGTTTTTATTTTTTATATATTTTTTTAAGTGTGTTTAATATAAAAAATAATTTGTCTTTAATAAGAAAAATTCAAAATGCGCAAGTCGTTGCTGAAGCAACAAGCCGCGTGCGTCGACGCACAGTGGCTCGGCAGCCGCAAAAGCGTTGCAAAAATCAAAATTTTGATGTAATCGTTTTATTAAACCAATACATGTATCTTATTTAGAATTTTCCAAGGATCACGAATATATAAATTTTATTCAATTCGGCAGAATAGCTTAGTTCCTACATCCGCTCAAAGATGAGTATATTTACAACTACAAAAAAATCGTAATTTTTGGAAAAAAATTTAATGTTTAAAGTTGTTTTGTAAAAAAACAATGCAGCCAATTGCTATTTTTTTAATTTCTATAAAAAGGTATATAAAATTTAAACATAAACGAAAAAAAAACAGTTTCAATCTTTTCTAGTTTTTTTATTATTTCCGTTTGCCTGAACCACTATATTTGGGCCACTTTTTCAACTTTGGAAGAAAATAAAAAAAACCCAATTTTCTGTATTTTTGTGTTTTAACGTAAATATGTTTGTTATTAATCTATTTACCTACTCTAAAAAGATTAATTGCGTGCATTTGCGTGTTTGGCTGTAAGACCAGTAAAAGCCTGGAAACCCAACTACAAAATATACTGCCGCAGGTATAAGAAGAAGAATATGCACTAGATGCAGGCACTAAATTGAGAGTTGTTTGCTTATATTTCGACTTTACAAAAAAATAGCCTACCTGTTACATTTGAAAAAAGGGTTAATCAATCCTTTTTTTGTATTTCCAGGTAGTTGTAAAACATATAATATAATTTAATTTGTACCTGTTACTTTTTCCTGGATAAATAATATTTGTATATATTTGCCTGAATACATCAGAAACATAACAGTTTTGTTTTGACTTTAAAAGAACACACATTGCAGTAAAAAGTATTTTTAAATATAATTCGCAAGCAGTGATTTTATAAGTGTAACGATGTCTTTGGAAAACGTAAAATTATTTGAGTTGTTCAGAAACTCCATAACTTCGAAGGAGTTCGTTTCGGCAATCGTGAAAGAACTTAACGTTGAGGAAGCAAATATAGATAAGTTTGATGATTTAAAAGCCAAACTTTCTCTTATTTACGCCCAAATAAAAGCAAAGTGGCAAAATTGTAGTCGCTCCAAAGGAAATTTTGTTAGGAGACACGAAAACTGGCTAAAAGGGTTTACGCTTATTGAAATTTTGCCAGAAGAACCTCAAACGTCTACGCACCGAAAGAGAGGAAGACCTGCCAAATGTTTGGACGAGTGCATCAAATTTTACTCGAAAGAGAAAACTTGCCGATGCCACTGCCGATATATCCACGGATCATCTATCGGAGGCTCTATCATTAAAGTACAGGAAGGATGATGAAAATATAAGGTCGCATATAACAAAGGTGGTTGCTGATGCAAGCCCTTTGCGACTTAAAAGGATAAAGGAAAGCATCCCCACACCGCCAAATTCCCTACCTATGGACTACAGCGCTGAAGAGGCTTTGGCATTGTTTATGGAGTTGAATCTGTCCAAGGAAAATATACTATATTGCGGGATTCGCTAATTTGGCACAATGTCAGTATTCTTCCTGCATACCACAAAATTGGATCGGCTAAACTGAACGCAGTACCACAACCAACGATAGTGACGGAAGTCTCAGCAGAGGTCAAACTTCAAGACCTCATGGATCATACTGCAAAACGCCTCATTGAAAGTTTTTCTGAAAATGAGATGGAGACTCTTCCAGAGAACCTCACACTATTTAGCAAATGGGGCTGCGATGGATCTTCTGGCCAAAGTGCTTACAAGCAAAGAATAGCCACAGATGATGAAGGTATTACAGATGCAAACATGTTTATTGCGTCTGTTGTCCCCCTACGACTAAAAAGTGAAACACTGGAACATTGGAAAAATCCGCGCCCTTCATCTGTTCACTATTGTCGCCCGATATTGTTTAAATACGCCAAAGAATCTTCGGAATTAATCAGGTCTACAGAAACAAGGATTATAAAAAATTCAGAGCCATAAATACTTGTAAAATATCGCGATCAAGGGAAAACCAGGACCTTTTTAATATGTTGGCGGCCACATCAGATCCACTGGTTGCATCCCTTAGATATGTGCGATCCAACACTGAATTGCCAAGTAGTTATTCAAAAGAAATGTTAAGTCTTTTAGATATCCCCTCAAATGTAAATGTTGATGATTATTTTACAAAATATGCTGATATGCGAACAAATATATAATTAAAATTTTCTTCATAAATATGGCGAATATTGCACAGGCAATAAAATCCAACTTCAACAACATATTGCGCAGCTCTCAGACATCGTATCATCACATATGAGTACTTATTTTAAAGCCTGAACATATTCCTTGTAACTACAATTTATTTCATTAAAATATCTTAATTGGATTAGAAAATATGCAAAAAATATGTACATATTGTTCAAGAGCGAATATTGCACAGTCCACAAAATCCAACTTGAACAACAAATTGCGCAACTCGTAGATATCGTATCACCATGTATGAATACTTTACTACTACTACTAGATTTTTCTTTCAATTGCAATTTAATTCATAAAAATATCTCAATTTGTTTAGAAGATATGATTTTTGCAACGGATTTTCAGCTTTTGAGCCACTGTGCGACGTCGCAGTTGACTCCATTGCGTGTCTCTTTTTTGCTACTCTTCCTTAAATGTTTGTTGTCGCTTTGTTTTCTTTTTGTTTTGTTATTTAAAAAAATAAATTTTCATTGAATATAAGAAATTATTTGCGTAGACAATAATATACATAATATAAAATAATTTTCGTAAAAGCGTCGAGTTAAAAGTTCGTGCGCCGGCATCTCAGTCAACGTCATTTATGTGTGGAAATTTGTTTAAGCAATTTAATTTCTGTTTATTGATTGCTTTTTAGCCAGGATATACCTATAATTATATCCTGCTTTTAGTGATAAAATAAAAAAGTTCGTCTCTTCGCTACGAATAAAAAAAAAAGCTCATTAATGCAATGCCAATTCAATTTTTTTAAATTTTTTTATTGTGTGTAACATAAATATTATAAAAAATTACATATTAAAAATAATAAATAGTGCTTAATGCGAAGAAATAGTTCTTGCCGTCTATGTAAAGTAAGGTAAGTAAGATGCCATAATAATATTATAATACAGTTTATAGGAAATATTTTGATAATATGTTCACCCATCTCTATTTTTAAAACAAATTTATTTAGCTGTTATCTGTTCTTATAATCAATATCAATTTTCCTTTCACTATTTTTCTAAAATAAATGCACTCCATACCGGCACTGAGACTAAATATTTTTACAACAAGAACAAAATGTTCTAATAGAGTAGGTTAGGTTAGGTAACGCTGGCTGGCCACACAAGAGAGAGCAGCCTAGCATAGACCTTTTGGTCCTTAGCTGTGCCAGGTTGGAGGTTATTACGCGAAGTGATGGTCTGTTAAAAATTTTACTTTTTTGGCGAAATTAAGTAGACGGCCAAGTTGCAGCCTGGCCACCACTTGCCGTCAGTCCCATCCTATGCGCATGCTTCGCTAAGAGGCAGTGTCCTGTTAGCACACCCGTGATGGTTCTGCATTCAGTGCGTGAGAGTTTCATTATAAGATTACTTTGTTTTCTGCTGCCGAGCCAGCATGATTTTCGCTGTGTGACAGCTGTCTAGATTTTTCCATCTAGCTTCAGCTCTGCGCTTCATGTTGCACTCCAGCATAGCGTTAAGATGTTTGATCGGTCGGCGTACGTCGTGTATTTGTCCCTCCGGAAGCTCAACACCGCTTTTGGCAATTGCATCCACCATTTCATTCCCCATTATGCCATTATGTCCAGGCACCCAGTAGATATGCAGTTTTCGAGCCGCAGCTTATCTCTGGATGACTGCCTGGCATTCAAGGACATGAAAGGAGGATGTACGTAGTGCGATATAATAGCCTTGATAGCGGCTTGACTATCTATAAAGAGGTTTATCTTTGCTCTAGTTGAACTGTCGGAGCATGTCAGCTCAGCCGCCTTCATTGCGGCGAATACCTCAGCGTGAAAGATGCTGCAGTGGTCCGGAAGCCTGTAACTTTGACTTAAATTAAGCTCCGAACAGTATACTCCAGCACCAACACCCTTTTCCATCTTTGAGCCGTCAGTAAATAAGTTATAAGTATTTTGACTGGGTATAAGGCCTTTACGCCAGCCGTCTTCTTCCATCGTCACCTATACCCTTTTCCCAAATTGTAGGCGCGGTATGACAAAGTCAATTTCGTCAGAGAACCTCCGTCTATTGAACTATGTCCGAAGCGAATGTTTTTAAAAAGACCCGCCGCTTTTAGGCGCCCAGCTGTACGAGCAGCTGAGTACTCCGCGTAGAGGTCGATTGGTAGTAAGTCTTTCTAATAGAGTAATTAAAAATTATTCTTAGCCTTCTTGTATGAAGAATTTCTGTCTAAGAAAAACACTCTTGAGGCATGAAATTTTAGTCTAAGAGTTATTATTATTATTGGGTGTATAAGTGTACTGCGACCCAGGTGGATCTATTGTACCCCCTTCCTGGCTAAGAGCTCGGCAAAAATTCCTATCGCCTGCAAGTATTGCAGTATTTTGGACTTATGTTAACAACGATCTTCGGTGGGAGAACGTACATGCCCAGGAGCTTGTTTCTTTTACCGGCGAGTGCCATACATTCACATAATATATACAAAAAAAAGTTTCTTTGTCTATGCTACAGAAGCGACATAGTCCACTATCCACTATGCCAATTTTGTTTAGGTGGCTGCGGAGCCTACAATGTCCCGTCAGAAGTCTCGTCATGATTCTCACGGTGTTCTTCCCGTGCGTTATCATGACTTTGAACCTCTTACGGTTGTAGTTAGAGAGGAGGGTTTTTGACTGTTTAAGCCCTGTTATCTGCGCCCAGTGAAGCATTCGTTTTTTATTCTCCTCTATTCTCAGTAGGTCCCGTACCACGTGGTTACCCATCCTACAGTGTGGTTCAGGACCAATTAGCGGTGTTGCTGCAATGGTTCTTGCAAGTTTGTCCGCCAGCTCATTGCCAGGAATATTGTTGTGTCCTGGAACCCATCTAATTATATGCTTATTCCAGGATTCTTAATTATCTACTGATATTCTCACTTCTTTAACCAGCCTTGGTATAATCTTGGCTTTACTTAATGCCTTTATTGCTGCTTGACTATTAGACAGGATGGAAATATCCTGTTCATGGTAGTTCTTTTGCAGATTGAATTATGCACATCTTCCAATAGCACAGACATCAGCTTGGAAAATGCTGGTGTGTCTCCCTAGAGGTTCATAATATTTGGTCCTGGGTCCTACTTCCCCCAGGCCACTTCCTTGATCAGTGAGTGATCCGTATGTGTCCATAGGGTGAACTGTCGGGAAAGAGGTCCAAGCCTCTTTTGTGCAGAGTTTGGTAACAAAATATTGATTGAACCTGTACTCAGGTAGCATCTCATCCCTAGGCTGCAGCAGCATAGTTATATCCTTTGCTAGGTCTGCAGCATCTTTCTTGGTGAAGCTAAAGTCGTAATTAATATACTCAGAACATATTTCTCGAATATTTTGAAAAAGGGATGACTCTTTTCCAAAAATTTCTTTTGTAAATAATGACATACATTATTTATTTAATATCAGTTAATATCTTCATTTAATTAAAATTAATTCAAATTAATTCAAATCAATCCAATTCAATTCTTACCACAACATAAATTTTTGAAACATTTCGAATTTTACTTTAAACCATTTTTGCATATTTCTATTGAAATCGTGTTATATTATATTTTGTTTATTTTTGTAAAAATTTCACAAAAACTGGCCAGGATCTCCTTCACGAAGCCCTTCCTTATATACTATATAAACTGTTAAGCTGCTGGATTATAATCATTTTATTGAAATATAAAAAAAATTTAATTAATCCAGATTTTTATTAAAAATAAATAATACATACAAATAGCGAATCTAAATTTTGTATAATTCGCAAATTAAATGGAAAAATAAAATAATAAAGCAAAGACCACAATAAATAATCAAATCTCAAGGTAATTTTTTTAAACTGACGCATTTCATTTGATTGATGGATGTGATTCAAAAGTTTGAAAAGAGCTTTAGCTTAAATTGAAAAGTAAATCTTTAAATGAATCAGTCAGAAGAGAATTTTCAACTTGGCTTAGGAATAAACGCAAGGATGCTAGAAACATCCAAAATATTTGAGTATCTAAGATACTAGTATTGGATAATGCACGAAAATAAATTGAAAAGGGGAAGTAACAATTTTGTAAAAGCTTAAGCTTAAAGTTTCTTGGAATTGGAGTCCGAGCGGTTTATTTTTTCTAATAATATCGGATTATAACTTTTTGTTGATTGCCAATAAATAAATGTATAAAATCTCAAAAACAAAAATTATAATCATGGTAAATAAAAGTATTTAATAGTAAACAAAAATATACTACTATCAATATTATGATTTCATCTAATCATTTGGGTCATTTATAATTAATTTAAAATTAAATTGATGTCATTTTTATATGAAAACTTTAAGTGCACATATTTTTTAATTATTTCTAAACATAAAATAATTAAGTCACTAAAAAAAATTAAAGGAAATATTTTCTATTTCATATCTTAAAACAATAAGCCCTTCGAACTCTTAAAAAAAAACAATTTGTATATTGTTTTTATTTTTTTTTAATAATTTTTTTCATATTACGGGTTTTTTTTTTAAATAATGTAATTTTTACGTGAAAAACTTCAAGTACAAATATTTTTTAAATATTTCTTATCATAAAATAATCTTGACACTAAGAAAAAAGATAACATATAATTAAAGAAATCAGAAGACTCTAAAAAAACAACAATTTGCCAATTTATTAAATTTTTTTTAAATAATTTTCTGTGTAATGTAATTTTTTAAATTTATGCAATTTTTATACGAAAAACTTTAAGTGGAAATATTTTTTTAATTTTTTCATATCACAAAATAATTAAGGCATTAAGAAAAATTTTTAAAAATAATTCTTACATCATTTAAAAAAAAATAAAGACATTACAAAACTCTAAAAAAAATGGCGGACGTAAAGTCGGGCGCGGACGACTTTAGGATACCCTGTACCACTAGCTTGTAATAAAGTCCGATTTCTTCACAAAAAACCAAAAACAGAAGAATTTTTAAGCAAAAATTTTTTTTTGACCGATCGTTCCTATGGGAGCTATATGATATAATCCACCGATTTCAATAAAATTTGACACAGTGCTTAAATACCTTAAAAAAAATTGGAATGCCAAATTTATTTCAAATATCTTTACAAACAAACAAAACACATCGAATTTTGTATAAAAACGTGTTTTTGGACCGATTGGTCCTATGGAAGATATATGATCTAGTCAAACGATTTGGATTAAATTTAGTACAGTGCTTAGGAACTATAAAATACTCAGGAATGTCAAATTTGGTCCCAATATCTTAACAAACAAACGAAACACAACAAATTTTGTTAAAAAATCGATTTTTGGAAGATCGGACCTATGGGAGCTATATGATATAGTCAACCGATTTTGTTCAAATTTGGCACATTGCTTAAGTGGTCTAAAAAATTTCCAAACGCCAAATCTGGTTACGATATCTTTATTAAAAAACGAAATGTAGCGAATTTTTCTTTAAAAAAGTTATTTTTGGCCGATCGGTCCTATGGGAGCTATATGATACAGTCAACCGATTTCGATCAAATTTGGTACAGTGATTGGGAACTACAAAAAACTTTCGAATAACAAATTTGGTTATAATATCTTCATAAACAAACGAATTATTCGTCTAAAACGCTTTTTTTTGTCGAGGTCGTCTCAAACACCCCCATGGGAGCTATATAATTTATCCCCGATATCAAAAAAATAAAATAAACTTGTTTCTTATGGAGTAATATGGGATCTAATGTGAAATTTTGGTAACTCTAGCTCTTACCATCCCTGAGATCTAGGCGTTGCTTGTTATATTTATGAGTCGAGCTGAAAATACAGAAATTAAAAGTTTTCGTTAAGTGAAAAAAAAAATTAAAAACAAAAGCAAATTTTTTTTTTTTTACATTTTACCTGTTTTTTTTTTATTTTTTTTTTTAATATTTTTAGCTTGTTATAGTTGATCCTTGCGGATTCTGCTAGCGTTGTATCGTATTTCTTCTCACGTCAGTCGACAACAACAAACCCCCAAAGTGCTGTCGACTGACCAACGGAGCGTTCGTCGATCGAACCCAGGCCTTTATGGTTTGCATTTGCTTGGCCGCGTCTCAACGAACTGCTCCGTTCCCCCCCGATTGTAAACGATCAAATTTCACACTTGAACCTATCGATGCCCACTAAAGTATGCAATGGAAATTTTACACTTGAACCATTTTGAACACAAATAAAAAAAGCGATGATGAATATATAACCTTTTGTGAGTTTGATGACATATCCATAATAAGCAACATTAAAAATATTATCAAAAATTAAAAAATTGTTAAAATAAAAATAAAAAGATACGCAAAAAATTCCCACACCGGGAATTGAACCCGGGTCTCCCGGGTGAGAGCCGGGTATCCTAACCACTAGACTATGTGGGATATTTGAATTCGACGTCAAAGTACTTATAGAAGGTTCTCGTTGTACGTTCTATTTATAGCTCCCGAAAGAGCGAGAAGAGAGAGTTTGCAGTTTATATTGCTCTCCATACGTAAGCAATGGTAGTTATCATTATTATGTGCATATGTGAAAGAGAAGGAGAATGCGTTTTTCTAGTGCTACTTCTGTCTCGCTCTCAGCGAATACGTCACAAGATCGAAAATTCTGGAAGCGTTGCCAAATCAAAAATCGTATCGAAATTTTACTTTGCGCTTGCATTTTCTAAGTAAATATGATAGCTTATGATTTTCTATATGCAAAATTAAAACTTTTCCGTCAAAAATCAAATATCAGCTTTAGGAATACCTTAGGATACAACAGTCGATGATGGAAAACTTACAGAAATGAGACTCATATTTTATGTTAGGGCAATGGTTTCAGCATGCAAAATCCGTTTTTTTACTATCCAACATAGCTTGATTTTTTTATGGCTATTTAAGTGAAAAAATACATTTTTCAAAACACGTTTGCACGTATAAGGTTATAAAAACTGTACTAATTTTAATTTTTCAAATATTTTATATATTTTTATAAAAAAGACTACCTTCCCAAAAGGCTCCGATTCATAACAATTGGTACATTTAAGAAAAACTACAGGTGAAAGTGTATGCCCGAACCCCCGAAAGGCCCAACACAAAATTTTTTTGACATTTCGTATAAATATCGCTATTTTTTTCAGAAAAAGTCTAAAAACCTAAGAAGTTAGCTATTTTATGCCTGATCGATTTATTTCTTCTATCAATATTGGATTATAGCCTTTTGTTGATTGCCAATAAATAAATGTACAAAATATCAAAAAAATCATAATCAAAGTTAATAATAGTATTTAATAATAAACGAAAATATATTACTATTAATATTATGATTTCATCAATTGTAATTATTTTTAATCATTTTGGTCATAGAAGTATAATTATTTTTAAAGGAATTTCTAATCATTTATGGTCAATTTAAAATTAAATTTATTTGATTTTCAAATGAAAAACTTTAAATGAAAATATTTTTAAATTTTTTTCCTATAATAAAATAATTAAATCACTAAGAAAAACTTTAGCAAACAATTTATACTTCGTTTCCAAAAACAATAAAGATCTTAAAACTTTCTAAAAACAATTTGTATTTTCTTTATAATTTTTTATGTTACGTGATTTTTTTAAATTAAAGTAATTTTTACATGCACAATTTTTAGTGAAAATATTTATCAAATTTGTCTTATCTTAAAATAATTAAGGCACTCAGAAAATTGTTAATTAATAATTTATACTTCATTTCTAGAAAACAGTAAAGACCTTAACAAATTCTTAAAATAAAAATATATTTTGTTTAAATTGTTTACAATATTTTCCATGTTACGTTACACAATAAATATTTTTTTTTATATATATTAGCTGCTTGTTATATTTATGAATGAGTCCATACAAAATTTTAGCTCATTTATAATTAAAATTCGAAAATATCAAAAACCAAAAAAAAAATTGTATTTAAATTTATTTATTTTTTTTGATTTTACATAGTTTTTAATATTTTTTTTGGATTTTTTGCTTGTTATGTGATTTCTATGGCATTCCTTGGTCTTCTCCTCCTGTTCTTCTTCTCACGTCAGTCGACAACAACAAACCCCCAATGAAAGTGTTGTCGACTGACCAACGGAGAGTTCGTTCGAGGCTTGATCCCAGGTCCCTCTGCATGTTGGACCACGTCTCTACGAACTACTCCGTTCCCGCCCGATAGAAGTCAGTGGAAATTTCACACTTGACCCTATCAATGGACTCGTTACAAAAAGGAACTAGTGTTCTATTTATAGAATGGATTTTAACGAGTGTTCACTCGTTGTAAAAACTGATTATTTTACTTTGTTTTAATATAATATAACGACTTTTCAAGATAACCGTCTGTCGTTTTTATTGCTTTATAATAGTTTGGAATTATTATTATTAAGGACGTATTCATAATTGAAACAAATTATAAACGTAGTCATTCACATAAGTTATTAACAAAGGATTTCCAATGATCTCTGTTTCACGCCATTGCTCGAAGCATCATCGTGAGCGTCCTGCGCCAGGTCATTATAAGTCTGCCTTTTGGATCGATTGCCTTCTGGGTTCCATTCCAGAACTGCATGCGGTATCTCATCATAATCTTTGCGCAGCGTGCAACCCAACCAACCGTATTTGCGCTTGCGAATTGCAATTTCGATTGGCTTTAGTTCACAAAGCTTTCAAAGGCGCACATTGCTAGTTTATCCGGCAGCTCATTTCCAGGAATATTGTTGTGTCCTGGAACCCATATAATCAGCTTATTCCTGGATCCTTAATTATCCTGTGATGTTCTCACTTCTTTAACCAACCTTGATGTAATCTTGGCTTTACTCAAGGCCTTTATTGCTGCTTGACTATTAGACAGAATGGAAATATCCTTTTCATGGTAGTTCTTTTGCAGATTGGATTCTGCACATCTTCCAATAGCACAGACATCAGCTTGGAAAATGCTGGTGTGTCTCCCTAGAGGTTCATAATATTTGGTTCTGGGCCCCCAGGCCACTTCCTTGATCAGTGAGTGTCCGTCTGTGTACCACTTTATTGTTTTTATGTGTGGTTTCATAGGGTGAACTGCCGCAAGAGAGGTCCACGCCTCTTTTGTGCTGAGTTTAGTATCAAGTCTCAGAGTTAGAAAAATCAGTCAATCAAACCTTCGCTTTCCAGCGTGAAGTTTCTAAATTTTTTTTAGTATATGATTCCAGGCGAATAACATCAAACATTAAGATTCTATGCCCGCTTAAGGACGTACAGCTCAGTCGTTATATTCAGTATATTAACGTTGAGAGGATTACTCTAAAATGCGTACAATGACCCTTGAGTAAACTAGTCAGTTTCTCAAGCAAAATATTACACCCAGTTTCTTTAAATTATTTAAATAATATTTGACAAAAAGGTGCTTGATATGCCTTAATCCCCTTCGTATCAGTATTTGCTCTGACTGAACTTCCTTTCTTAGGGAGATGTATAATGTTTTTTTCACGAATGCCCCAAAAGGGCTCTGACCCTATTAGGGGCTTTATGTTCCTTGCCTTAATTGCTTTATCATGATTAAAGACAAAGAAATGTGTCCATATAAAGGTGGCTTTATTCTGTTGTCCTCGATATTGTGCCTCGGCGCTCTGACAGCATTGTCATTTCCTTATTACGATTCCTTTTGACTAGAATGGTACCACGTCGTTATACATATAATGGTGTGATTGGTCATAGGTTTGGATATTCCTCGGTCATGCTTTGTTCTCTATCAAAGACTAGGCTATACACTACACAGAATGGTATCTCTTTTCATGAGAAGCAACCTTTGTAATATTGGCCATATCTATTTGTGGGGTGCACACCCTGTATATGCTGTGTTTAAGCGTCAAACATTATATCCTTAATTAACCATCTAGGAAGTTCCCTAGTTAAAGGTTTTCCTTCTAGCATCTCTTATAAGGTGCAGGGCAGACACAATGAAGTTGAGGCTTTCTCTTCGAAACGATAGAATTCATGGTATGGTGCAAAACCCTGTTAGGATTTCTACCATTACCCGGCCAGAGAGCACAGAACGACAGAATTTCCAAAATTCCCTAAAATTTCGATTCATTTAGTTGGGGAAATTTATTTTTTTAGCAAAATTGTAGTTCAAACGAAATTCTGTTTAAATGCATCGATTATTTTTGATTTTATTATAATACTTTTTGCTACTCTTTTGTCATATTTTTTAACAATAAATGTAAATTATGTTTCATGTTTTTTTAAATTTATTTTTTATGAACAATATGCTTGCAGTTTATTGTTGTTCCCTCATGGAACAATCAGTCTTCATACAACCCACTTAATGAGGCAATTGTCTGCACTAAAGTCGATTGCGTTTATATTGTTAATATTATTATACATTATTATTATTTTTATTATTATTATGATGTTGTTGTTGTTGTTGTGGATGTTGCTGTTGTGTTATATCTGCATGTTAATAAAGTCATAACAATCGACATAATAATCAACGTCATCATTATATGTAAATAATTGTAATTAACCTCGAAATTACATTTTAATTTATTTTGGAGCATCAACGAGGGGAACAAAGCACAGCGGGCCCAAGGGGGTCACCCTGATACAATTAAAGTTCATGGCACACATATGTATTGTAGATTAAATATTTAATAGCATGTTAAAATGCTCGATTTGTTTTGATGTTGAAAAATTAACGAGCTAAAATGATAGATGAACCGGAACAGATAAGCTGGAAAGTATGCTATAAACAGAGAATGATTTGGGAAAATTCGCTACTGTGGGAGACTCTGCGTCTTCTTTGGGCAAATCGTTTGAAAACCTAGGAAGGAGAGGGTTAGACATGTGCTGGAAGACTTGTGTGGGGAAGAGTTAGATTCAATTGAGTTGGTGTTAAACTTGAATAGAATGAACTTGTGGTTCATCAGGCCTCCGATTGCGAAATGTGCTGAAAATAGGAACTTAAGTAGGAAAGAGTGGATTCAATTCAGTGCTTTTTATCATTTTGGGTTTTTGGCTGGTTCAATCGCATCCAGAGTTGTTAGAATTTTGATGGCATGAACTTGTGGTTCGCAAGGCCTCCAATATCGGCATGTGGTGAAAATCTTCTCTTGATTAAGGAAGAGTATAATAAATTGAGTGCTTTTAATCATTATGGGGTTTGAGCTGGTTCAATTGCATCCAGAGTTGGTGTTAGAGCTTGGATAGTATGAACTTGTGGTTCGTCAGGCCTCCGATAGCGACATGCGATGCAAATCTTCTCTTAAGTAGGAAAGAGCGGATTCAATTCTGCGCTTTTAATCATTGTGGTTTTTGAGCTGGTTCAATTGCATACAGAGTTGATGTTAGAACTTGGGAGGTATGAAATTGGGGTCTGCCAGGCCTCCTATACGACACGCGTTGAAAGTTTTCTTTTAAGTATGAAAGAGTGGATTCAATTAAGTGCTTTTAGCCGTTATGGTTTTTGAGCTGGTTCAATAGCATCCATAGTTGGGGTTAGAGCTTTGATAGAATGAACTTGTGGTTCATCAGGCCTCCGATTGCGAAATGTGCTGAAAATAGGAACTTTAGTAGGAAAGAGTGGATTCAATTCAGTGTTTTTTATCATTATGTGCCTTAGGCTGGTTCAATCACATCCAGAGTTGTTAGAATTTTAATGGCATGAACTTGTGGTTCGCAAGCCTTCTAATATCGACATGCGGTGAAAATCTTCTCTTGATTAGGAAAGAGTGTAATCAATTGAGTGCTTTTATTCGTGATGGTTTTTGAGCTGGTTCAATTGCATACAGAGTTGATATTAGAACTTGGAAGGTATGAAGTTGGGGTCTGCCAGGCCTCCTATACGAAACTCGCTGAAAGCCTTCCTTTAAGTAGGAAAGAGTGGATTCAATTGAGTGCCTTTAGTCATTATGGGTTTTGAGCTGGTTCAATTGAATCCAGAGTTGGTGTTAGAACTTGGATAGTATGAACTTGTGGTTCGTCAAGCCTCCGATTGTGACATGCACTGAAAATCTTTCCTTGAGTAGGAAAGAGCGAATTCAATTCAGTGCTTTTAGTCATTATGGGTTTTGAGCTGGTTCAATTGAATCCAGAGTTGGTGTTAGAACTTGGATAGTATGAACTTGTGGTTCGTCAAGCCTCCGATTGTGACATGCACTGAAAATCTTTCCTTGAGTAGGAAAGAGCGAATTCAATTCAGTGCTTTTAGTCATTATGGTTTTTGAGCTGGTTCAATTGCACCCAGAGTTGATATTAGGATTTGGAAGGTATGAAATTGGGGTCTGCCAGGCCTCCTATACGCCACGCGCTGAAAGTCTTCTTTTAAGTAGGAAAGAGTGGTTTCAATTGAATGATTTTAGTCATTATGGTTTTTGAGATGGTTCAATTGTATCCAGAGTTGATGTTAGAATTTTGGGTAGTATGAAATTAGGGTACGTCAAGCCTCCGATAGCGACAAGTACTGAAAATCAACTCTTGAGTAGGAAGGTTCGGATTCAGTTAAGTACCTTTAGTCAATATGGTTTTTGAGCTGGTTCAATTGCATCCAGAGCTGTTAGAATTTGGATAGAATGAACTTATGGTTCTTCAGGCCTCCAACATGAGTGTAATCAATTGAGTGCTTTTAATCGCTATGGTTTTTGAGCTGGTTCAACCTCATCCATAGTTAAGGTTAGAATTTAGGCAGTATGAAGTTATGGTCTTCCAGACCTTCCACAGAGTACAGGAAATATTTATAAGGTAATATTTATTGCAGCTTTCGTTGAAGTATTCTCCTTTTGTTGTTATATATAAATTGGCTTTCTTTTCGCCATTTTCCTTTACTTTCTCGACCACGGCTCTGGTATGGTCGATATATCAAATTCGATATGTTTGCGTAGTGTATCGATATTTTAGATTTCAAAATCGGCTATTCCCAAATTTGGCTATCCAGCATTTGGAGAAGAATGACTTTTAGAAATTGACCGTGTCGTATAATCGGCTTAAAAAAATCGATAATCGTAGCTCAATCAAGCTGAGTTAAATTGGCTTTAAGCTCTCTCTTTCGAAGAAGTGAGACACAGTCATAGACTCAAGACACAGCGTCGGAGAAGTTTCCTTTGTTTCCTTTGTTTACCAGACTTGAATTTCATACAAACGATTTATGGTATTTCTTTTCGAATTTTTTTCATCGGAATCTTGTGTAGTCATCCATAATGAATGCCTGCTTAATAACACTTCCGAGTTTATCGATTAACTGCAGTTCAGGGAGAGACTAAACTCAAGTCACTAGATTAATAACTAACTTCCACGCGTCACAATAAGTGACCCCACCCCCTTAAATACCCTTCTTCTTATGGGAAACCATCTTTAAGGGTCTCTTAAACATATGCCAATTTAATTTTAGGAACTTGCTTGATTGACTTTGCCCTGTATGGTCTGTTCGTTTTGTTACAAGTACTTGCTTCCAATCAGCTCTCTGGCCAATGATTAGCTTGTGCTGGCCGCCATTTTGTTCGCTCTGTTGCAACTTTTTGCACATTTCTTTGCGTATAAAATTTGCATTTAATTAAAACATAGCAAACTCTTAATGAGTTGACTTGTAAGCGCAACGTCTGCTACAGGGTTTATACTTTTTACGGCCGGAAGCCAAAAGCGGGTAACTTTTTAGCATTAGTTATAAGGTAAGACTGTCCAGGTTGCAAATCAGCAGCTAGCTCTGTTCCAGGAGAGTGCAGCTGCAATGGCAGAAAAGATATGCGAGAATTGTGCAAATTACTTGGAAGTTGAAATATTAGTGATTTGCATGTGGCCATTGCCTGAAGGGGAATCACACTGCTCCGGTTAGGCATTAGTTTTAAACAACTCGGAACAACTTGAAATGTTGGTGCAGCAGTAGAAATTTGACTATAGGAACCAGAAACCACAATAGTTTGTAGCTGCAAGCAGTGCAAATAGTTTTTAGGGTGTGTGAGTAATGCAGCCCAACTAATGTACTCAACTGAACTATTTTTGTAAAAATTTTAAAAAAATTTTAAATAAATTAAAAAAACTCTTTATTTTGTTAAAATAGTGAGAGTGGGTCTGAACGATTTTAAGAATATAGCTTTATGATACTTGTCTATTAAAGCTTCAATTTTTACTACTTTTTCAAATTGAAAAAAATGGCGTACGTAAAGTCTGGCGCGGACGACTTTGGGATACCCTGTACCACTAGCTTGCAATAAAATTCGGTTCCTTCACACAAAACCAAAAACAGAAGCATTTTTAAATAAAAATGTCTTTTGGACCGATCGTTCCTATGGGAGCTATATGATATAGTCAACCGATTTCGATAAAATTTGACACAGTGCTTTGGTACCTTAAAAAAGATCTGATTGGTGAATTTGGTTCAAATATCTTTACAAAAAAACACATCGAATTTTGTATAAAAAACCGTTTTTTGAACCGATTCCTCCTATGGGAGCTATATGATATAGTCTATCAATTTTAATAAAATTTGGTGCAATGCTTAAGACCTAAAAAATAGTTACAAGTTACAAATTAATTCTAATGTCTTCACAAACAAACGAAACACAACAAATTTTGTTCAAAAATCATTTTTTCGAAGATCGGTCCTATGGGAGCTATATGATATAGTCATCCGATTTTATTTGAATTTTGTATAATGCTTGGGTACTCTAAAAAACTTCTGAATGCCAAATCTGGTTACGATATATTAATTAAAAAGTTAAATATATCGAATTTTCTATAAAAAGTTTTTTTGGACTTATTCCTCCTATGGGAGCTATATGATATAGTCAACCGATTTTGATCAAATTTGGTACAGTGCTTGGGAACTATACAAAACTTTTGGACGCCAAATTCCTTCCACCTGGTCAAACTGTCAAGAAGGAATACTATCTGATGCGTCGTTTGCGTGAAAAGGGGCCGGATTTATGGATAGACAACTCTTGGTTTCCACACCACGATAATGCGCCATCTCACACTGCACTGATTTTTCGTGATTTTTTCGCCAAAAATGCAACCAATATCGTTCCGCAACCACCTTATTCATCTGATTTGGCTCCGTGTGACTTCTAGCTATTTCCAAAACTCAAAAGACAACTCCGAGGAAAAGTTGCTCCTTTATTCCTGTTGCATTTTGCAACTTACAATATTGTGTGTATATAATGTGCTGTGTTTAGTAAATATGTCTTATAAGTCTTTTGTGTTTCTTTTATATGTAAAACTATCCAGACTAACGTTCGTATTGCTTATTTCTAATTGCAGCAAGAACTAAGCATCTACGAACGTTATGTTATGGATATTACAATATTAATATATGTATCTAGTTATAATGTATCTGTTAGTTGTATGTTTGTGTGCTATATACAGTTTACAAGACATATTTGGCGTTAATAACGGGTGCATTTTGTTCCATGACATCCTTATGAGTCTGATACTGGATTTCAGCTTCACCTAAGGGCAATATCTGCTTAATCGTATTCCCTATGCAAAGCACAGCCGTTTCATTACTCGCGCTTCGAGTCCAGAGAGCTGCGAAAAAAAAAAATGAATAATGGAACTATATATAAGTAAATAGAGGGTGCACCATTTGAATGTGGTCGATGGAAACTTTTGACGCAAAGTTCATCGTTGAGTTCGCGGTGTGACATGTCGCGCCGTCTTGTTGAAACCAAAAGCCTTTAAGACCTTTTTCACGCATTTCTGGTAAAACTGAGAGTGCCAACATCCATCGATACCGATCCCCATTGACAGTTTCCCCAACTCTGAAGAAGAACGGACCGATGATGGTTTTTGAGCAGACTCCGGTCCAAACAGTCACTTTATGGTCATGCAGTGGAGTTTGATGGATAGTATGATGATTTTCTTTCCCCCAAATGCGACAGTTTTGTTCATTTACAGTGCCAGATAGCGTGAAATGGGCCTCATCAGTCATTAAAATTCGCACCCAAAAATCGGGCTCCGATTTAATGAACATTGTCACTATTTCCGCGCGTTCTTTAGGCGTGAATCGATTCATAGTTAAAATTGTAATGCAATAACCTTTCCAAAATGTGTTAGACGACGTCAATCGGTTGAAATCTGTCAAAGTTATTCAATATTTCCATCGACTACATTCAAATGGCGCACCCTGTAGAACTTACAAAGTTTATTGGTCTTGTTGCGTATGTTGATAACAACACCACAAATCTCATCGGTACATTCGTAGAGGTTTCCTATAGCGCTTAAAAGCTGCGGGGTTAAACAAAAAATCAAAATAGGCTTTTAAAACATTGTTTGATTGAATGACAGTATTGTAAAAATTACCATTTGTTGCCACATTACATCGGTATTATTCGGAACCTTGTCCAATAGGACAACCCAACGTCCACCTTGCTGATTATTTTGGTCCTCCCACATAGGACTAACCAAGAGATAAAAATGTACATAAACAAAAGCACGCAACTATTTAGCAACTTACCGTATTCCCTGCTTGAAAACCATATAATCGTTCATGGGCTTCAGGTACGATGGTGGCTTAATGAAATAATATACGCTATAAAGACATTTGCAAACATATACCACATGTAATATACAAAACTTTTAATACGCACCTGAAGAAGTCCTCGACGGTGTTGAAACTGGTTATTTCGTTGAGACTGTCGCTCCAGGACTTGCTGCGATCAATCTCCCAGTGCCACAATGTCCAGATGTCATTTAAAGGATGTTTAAAATTCAATTCATGGTCTATGAGACGCACAACGCGATTGATGGAAGGCTGCAATTCGTTCAGCTCTTCTTGCTCCAATCCTGCGTTGAAATTGTTAACCGAAACCATTTTTATTTTCTAAGTACTATATTAAATTATAAAACCGATTTTATGTAAGGAATTTGCGTGATGCTTTGTCGAAAGTTAAAGACTGAATAATAAAATGAATTTATTTTCTCGCACGTATTTGATACAAGTGACAGCCTTCAGTTTATTGCCCTGCAAGTTATCGATAATAACAAGAACACATTTTTGATACTTTAAGGTGACCATGTTATGGAAAGCTTCAAATCAGTGTTGCTACGGATTTTTCAATCGATAAAATTGACTGATTTTAGGCTGATTTGAAAGAATAAAAATTTTTCGTTGATATAAGAAATTTATTCTAGTTTTATCCAATGACGCGAAATAGAAAATAGTGTGACCAACTCAAGTTTGAGTGAAATCGAGAAATTTAATGAAAAAAGTACTAAAATATTAGATGATTAATAGTGTAATTGATAATTATATTTGAATCTATTTTTCTGTTACTTCTTTTTTTTTTCAATATTTCCAGTCATTAAAGTAAATACACCGTTTGAAAAACAAAAGAAAGATCTTGATCTATAATCTACAATTAGAAAATCATTTGAATTATATACAAATTTGCATTTTACAGACAATTTTCCAAAAAACTTGAATATGACCACCAAAAAATTGGCTTGTAACTTGCCACACCTGCAAAAATCGACGAAAATTTAAGAAAACTCAAAGAAATATGCATGATTGATAAAATTTATTATACAGAAGAATTTTTAAGCAACAATTTTTTTGTTTTTGGCTGATCGGTACTAGGGAGCTATATGATATAGTCAACCGATTTTGATGAAATTTGGTACAGTACTTAAGAACCATAAAAAAATTGCAAATACCAAATTTGGTTACGATATCTTCATAAACAAACGAATTATTCATCTAAAACGCTTCTTTTTTTGTCGAGGTCGTCTCAAACACCCCCATGGGAGCTATATAATTTATCCCCGATATCAAAAAAATAAAATAAACTTGTCTCCCATGGAATAATATGGGATCTAATGTGAAAGTTTGGTTACTCTAGCCCTTACTGAGATCTAGGCGTTCAAACGGACAGACGGACGGACAGACAGACCGACGGACTGACGGACGGACGGACGGACATGGGTATATCGACTTCTCTATTCACCCTGATAATATTTTAGGTAACTTTGGGGTGTCTCCGACGACTCCTATATGTTACATACATTTTCTTCGTGCACAAACTTAATATACCCTTTGTACCATCGGTACAGGGTATAAAAATATTTCAATACTTGTTGCATATTCTCTTAATCGCGCTCTACGCTTTGTTCTACTGCGTTAGAACTTACTCAATCTTGCGTTTGTGACTCATTCTCTTTTTCACTCAAGTCTCACTCAAGGTTCTGCATGCAGCTGCTGCTGCTTGCGCTCTATCGTAACACTTCAAAGAGATCACGCAATAAATAAGCACGCGTATATTAATCGTCTCGGCTTTATTATTTAAAAGAATTATTATATTTTTATAATTTGATGCAATTCGATATCATTGTAGCGTCCCTACTGAAAAATGTATTAAATGTTTAATATGTTTATTAAACGTTTATTTAGAAATAACTCATAAAAAAATGGCGGACGTAAAGTCGGGCGCGGACGACTTTAGGATACCCTGTACCACTAGCTTGTAATAAAGTCCGATTTCTTCACAAAAAACCATAAACAGAAGAATTTTTAAGAAAAATTTTTTTTTTGACCGATCGTTCCTATGGGAGCTATATGATATAGTCAGCCGATTTCAATAAAATTTGACACAGTGCTTTAATACCTTAAAAAAGATATGAATGCCAAATTTATTGCAAATATCCTTACAAACAAACAAAACACATCGAATTTTGTATAAAAAACGTGTTTTTGGACCGATTGGTCCTATGGGAGCTATATGATATAGTCAAACGATTTGGATTAAAATTAGTACAGTGCTTAGGAACTATAAAATACTCACGAATGTCAAATTTGGTCCCAATATCTTAACAAACAAACGAAACACAACAAATTTTGTTAAAAAATCGATTTTTTGGAAGATCGGACCTATGGGAGCTATATGATATAGTCAACCGATTTTGTTCAAATTTGGCACATTGCTTAAGTTGTCTAAAAAATTACTAAACGCCAAATCTGGTTACTATATCTTTATTAAAAAACGAAATATAGCGAATTTTTCTTTAAAAAGTTATTTTGGCCGATCGGTCCTATGGGAGCTATATGATATAGTCAACCGATTTTGATCAAATTTGGTACAGTGATTGGGAACTATAAAAACTTTCGAATACCAAATTTGGTTACGATATCTTCATAAACAAACGAATTATTCATCTAAAACGCTTTTTTTTTGTCGAGGTCGTCTCAAACACCCCCATGGGAGCTATATAATTTATCCCCGATATCAAAAAAATAAAATAAACTTGCCTCCTATGGAATAATATGGGATCTAATGTGAATGTTTGGTAACTCTAGCTCTTACCATCTCTGAGATCTAGGCGTTCACACGGACGGACAGACGGACAGACGGACAGACGGACATGGGTATATCGACTTCTCTATTCACCCTGATCATATTTTAGGTAACTTTGGGGTGTCTCCGACGTCTCCTTCTATATGTTACATACATTTTCGGCTTGCACAAACTTAATATACCCTTGTAACCATACGGTACAGGGTATAAATATATTTTTATTGCAAATTACGTTTGGCCGCAAGCATGCGAGATCTTGGTAGACGGCACTGACTAAGACTATGCAAACGATACTGCATTTCCGGCTGTAAAATCTTTTTGAAGAGCTTCTTCTTGGTCTGCTTAGCTGAGTATAAATCAATAACATCGCCTCGATCATCCGTAGTGAAGGCTTCACCCTCGGCACACTCCGGACACTGTTGGGTCAAAACAATATCATTAATATCAGTCAGCGGTTCACAAATCTTCTCGATTTTTCTAACTATATATTCAGTAGGGTCGTCCGCAAAGACACCTGCGAAATCTGTAAAGCTGCGCTTTCATGGAACCCGCAAGGCGCAAGAAGCCGTGGCAGACCAACAACCTCTTGGCGTCGAATGGTAAATGCTGACCTTCGGGACTCCCATACAGACTGGAATAGCCTCAAACAACTTGCAAAAAATCGTTCGGACTTCAATTATTTTGTTTTGGCCCTACGCTCCACCCGGAGTTAGAGGAACTTATATATATATATCTTTTCTAGATATTGAGCGCGCTTTCAATAACATCCAGCCTAAGGTGATTAGCAATATGTCCACGCACAGCAACCAGCATGGGCAACCAACCCAAATATCTGGATCTTATGGCATTTAAAGATTAACAAAAAGTTGAGTTGGCGAAACTAAATTCCACTACGAAGCCCAAGTGGGACCAACCTCGACTGAACTTTAAGACATGGCCACGTCTTTGCGCAAAGGAACAAAGGGCCACGACAAATGCTGAGCCCAAAATTCCAAAAGAAAAATCATCTATGGCTGTGGAAGCTTTACGAAAAATGATCGAGGAACGCCAACGCATTTGGGCTTTTGATGCGGTGCAAAAGAAGGTGGAGGACAGCCAATCCGAGTTTATGCACAAGTTGCACGCGCTCGGGTCAGCGGTGCCTACAAACTGGTATCCCTAGAACTGAACAATGAGTGTGAATTCGTAGACCATGAGAATGACTTGCATTCTGTAATGTACACTGATCTAAATGAATCTTGTTGAAAGTCAAGTCTTCGGTGCTCTACTAGTATAGAGCCAAACTTACTCACAAACATATTAATCAAATTACTTCACCAATGGACCAAAGGCTGATGTCTACCTAATTGTGAGTAAGTCCCCTACGCTAGCAGATATGGGTTAATGTTGTCGGGGGATGCAGTCGGGACCATGCACTACGGCTAGCAAAAACAGTGGTTGGGGGCTTCTTTGGCTCTATGCTAGTAGAGCACCGAAGACTTGACTTTCAACAAGATTCATTTCAATCAGTGTACATTACAATTCTTTACCAAAGTGTTCGTCCTTTGAATTGGTCAATGAATAATATGTCTTCTATATGTCACATCGAAACACGTTTCCGACTTGGTTTGCTCACAGTTCCGTTGCTCACAGCTCCGACTATCATTTCCAATGAACTTGTAAGCTACTCATTATAAGCCATTTATTTCTTAACGTGTCTCGAACAACACGAAATTGTGTTCCATAAAATACAGAAAAATACAATAAATAAATAAATTTTAGTTCTTATATTTATAATATATATTTTTTTTTTAACATGTTAAACATAAAAAACTGTACAAAAATGTTGGTGAGCAGCTTTTTGTTACTAAAGAGCAGCAGCTCTCTTACCCAGATACGTCACATGGCCAAGCGTGCAACTGGACAAGCTATAGAATGGGGTAAAATGACAAACGACCAGATGGCCAGGGAATTAAAAAAGGCTGAGGACTATAAAGTTAACAAAGTACTTCCGATGTACGAACAACGCTATGGTAATAAAAAAGAACAAATGGTTCCTAAACGATATGACGAGATTCATTACGAACACAAAGACGTGTTGGATCGTCGGTATACCCGTACATGGAATAGTTTTCCGGAGCTCGAAATGCAGCCAGCAGGTCGTCGTTCTCGTGGCAAGTAGGTAACCAAATAATACGTTTTATGAAGCTCGTCGCCATTTCCAAAAAATATACATGAGCTGCCAAAGTAAAAAACATACTATATCACATACAGAGGAATTAATATGAATGGATCTCTCGAAAATTTGTAGTGCATTCAATTGCCAAGCCGAAATTATTCCTGCTTTCAGCAGAGACAAGCCATGGGAGCTTGAATGTTTTTTTCGCTGGAACTCCATTAGCCAAGGGTGTCGGTTGTGTTTGCTTTGTTTTATTATTGGGGCTCATGCAGCGTTCGACTTCTCACTATTTAGATGGGTCTTATTATTTATTATGCGACATTTCAGAAAGTCGCTTCTTACCCATTTTATATTCCATTTAAAAAAAATATTTTATTGGTGCCAGAAAAGTTCTCCCATCTCGATGTAAGCCAGCTACACGCCCCTCGTACGAATCCTCAGTGACGGTCGCCTTGGTCCTCCAGCACCATTCATCGATATCCCGATTCTAGAATACACTCGTCTTTATGGCCTATCAACGTAGTACTAGGTATCTGTTTCTGGAAAAACAATATGAATTGTTAAAATAATTTAACTGCTTAGAAACACATTTTTTGCTTACCTTTTTTTCTTTTTTGTTTGACCTAAAATTTACAAAAAATAATTTTTTTTTTCACAATTTATTTAGAATTTTGTAGGTGTGCTCCGAACGAGAATAAAACTTAAACTGAGCTCTGTGGAAATTCGATTTAATGTTACAAAATTTGAAGTTTCTTTCAAACTTCGACAGGCCTACTTGGTTGGCTTAAGAAATCTTGAACAGGGCTACATTGATTTCTGTAAAAGTGTTAAATTCTTTTGTTTTTAATTATCTTTAATGTTAACTTTGAGTACCATGATTTTTCCCATTATATTCCATAATTAAAAATGGGGTACGTAAAGTCGGGCGCGGACGACTTTGGGATACCCTGTACCACTAGCTTGCAATAAAGTCCAGTTCCTTCACAAAAAACCAAAAACAGAAGAATTTTTTAGCAAACAATTTTTTTTTGACCAATCGTTCCTATGGGAGCTATATGATATAGTCAACCAATTTCGATTCAATTTGACACATTGACTAAATACCTTAAAAAAGATCTGAATGCTGAATTTAGTTCAAAAATCTTTACAAACAAATGAAACACATCGGATTTTGTATAAAAAACGTGTTTTTGGACCGATTGGTCCTATGGGAGCTATATGATCTAGTCAGCCGATTTGTATTAAATTTAGTACAGTGCTTAGGAACTATAAAAAACTCACGAATATAAAATTTGGTTACAATATCTCAATAAACAAACGAAACACAACAAATTTTGTTAAAAAATCGATTTTTTGAAAGATCGTCCCTATGGGAGCTATATGATATAGTCAACCGATTTTGTTCAAATTTGGCACATTGCTTGAGTGCTCTAAAAACTTTCCAAACGCCAAATCTAGTTACGATATCTTTATTAAAAAACAAAATATAGCGATCTTTTTGAAGAGCTTCTTCTTGGTCTGCTTAGCTGAGTATAAATCAATAACATCGCCTCGATCATCCGTAGTGAAGGCTTCACCCTCGGCACACTCCGGACACTGTTGGGTCAAAACAATATCATTAATATCAGTCAGCGGTTCACAAATCTTCTCGATTTTTCTAACTATATATTCAGTAGGGTCGTCCGCAAAGACACCTGCGAAATCTGTAAAGCTGCGCTTTCATGGAACCCGCAAGGCGCAAGAAGCCGTGGCAGACCAACAACCTCTTGGCGTCGAATGGTAAATGCTGACCTTCGGGACTCCCATACAGACTGGAATAGCCTCAAACAACTTGCAAAAAATCGTTCGGACTTCAATTATTTTGTTTTGGCCCTACGCTCCACCCGGAGTTAGAGGAACTTATATATATATATCTTTTCTAGATATTGAGCGCGCTTTCAATAACATCCAGCCTAAGGTGATTAAGAATGCGTTGACAGAACTGGGCATTTCTAAATCTCTGGTGAATCTCATCAAACTCATGCTGCTAAGCAGATTCCTGAATTCAACGATGAGAGATTCGGAGGTGCGCAGATCGGTCACAAGAGGTACCCCTCAAGGAGGGGACCTATCTCCTCTCTTGTTGGTTCAAGCTCTTGCGGAATCTGGAAGAGAGTAAACATAAACGTTAACAAGCGGATGATGATGCCATGGTTGTAAGGGGGCAATTTCCGAACACCCTCTACGAAATCATGCAAAGACCTACAGAGTTGTGGTATGGTGACCGGCACTGAACACAAATATTTATTTGAAATGCATGAATTCCATTTAAAGAGCGGCCAGCTTGAGCATCAACGGCGCAATAAGAACGACCCCCACAGCAGCATTAAACACCCTGCTGCATCTTTTGCCAATAAATCTATATAGTAAACATATAGCAGTGAAATCGACCTTAAGGCTAAGAGAATCTTTACATCTAGCCATAAGATCTAGAGGACACTCGACTATTCTGTGCTAATTTCCGCCAATTCCTAGAATCACAGACTTTTCTAACTCAATGGAGTCATTCATTTACAAACCGTTTAGTGTAAAATTCCCATCTCGTGAAGATTGGGACAATGGTATACCAGACTGCAATAGCAAGATTACCATTTTTACGGACGGATCTAAGCTCAATGATCAAGTAAGAAGGGGTATCTATTGGGAATCGTTAGGCATTAACGAATCCTTCCGCTTACCAGATCATTGTAGTGTTTTCCAAGTAGAAGTCATTGCTATAATGGAAAGTGTTCTCATAATTAAGAAAAGTGTTTTAACTGAAAGGGAAACTCACATTTGATCAGACACTACAGTCAGGCTACAGTTAGGCTCACATTTAAAACAGAAATGGAATGTTACGAGCTTTTATGAAATGTTACTAAATACTTCACCATAAATCTGCTTTGGTTATTAGGCCACCGAGATATCGTTGGCAATTGCAAGGCAGATGATCTAGCTAGAAATCAGAATAAATAAGATTCCATTCGTTTAGTAAATCATCAGGTTGGTTCAAAGAGGATACAGGAGAGTAGAGGACTAACTCAAGTGGCATCACAGCGGGCCTTTCATAGGCATAGGTGTGTCGGAATGACAAGCCAATGCTTGACTTCTGACAATAAGGTAGCTCCTCAGAACGGTTGCTCGGGGTATTTGAACGGTTCAACAAAAAAATCATTTCTAGTCACTGTCAAGTAAATGGCGATCAGAAATGTTCCGCATTAGCACGCACGTTTGCGAACAGCTCCATGCTCCAAGAACTTCAGAGATCTTTAGCCAAGTTACAATCCAAAGCGAACTTTAGAACATCTCTAACTCCAGATCCACAGGAACAGGATTGTTATGCGACTGCCTTCAACTAATTAGGAAACGCACCCAGAAACTTGGAAAACCTTTCTTTAAGAATCTTGACTGTCTGGTAAATCAACCCATAACTGAGCTAACTCTATTTATCGAGTTCTCAAAATAGTTTAGCTAGAAAAATTATTAGTGGGCGCCCTTGCCCATTAGGTATTGTCCCAAGTAGACCCAAAATCCCATTTCCATCTTTTAACTTTCTTTTTCCAATACAAGGCATCACAATACCATATGGGCATTGTGGCATGAAGCATTATCCTGTACCAAAAAAAAAGGATTGTCCAATGATTCTTCGACTGGAAGTGGAAGCCCGGTCATTAAGTATGTATAAATATTTGGCTTTATTTATTGGTTCTAACTTATCCAAGTAAAAGTAGCTTAAAAGTACTGAAAAGATAATAAAACAGCACCATGAGTTACTCTTACCTTTATAGGCATTGGTTTTTCCCAACCATTCTTTAATTACCTTCAATAAATTAATTTTTTTCGCTCTGGGATATTTAAATGAGCTTTATTTATCCATAATTTGTCTTCCCAAAACTGTCTTGCATTGTTTTTCTATTATTTAGAAAATGCTAACATTTTAAACCTATTTTTTTTTGTAAAATTTAGGTGTTCTACGAGCTACAAATGTAGAAAAACTGGTGATCCTTAGGTGTTTTCTATTTTTGTTCTAATAATTAATGTTTTATGCTGTTTTTTTAAAATCTAATTTAAAAAGAAATTCAAAGAAACTGCAATTAATTATCTCATATTAAAAATAAAACGTTAAAAAAATGCAAATCGTTATTAGTGCAGTTACCACCAATGGAGCTATGCATTAAAATCCCATCCTGCGATGAATATGCTGACGATCAAAGTCATCTTTTGTCCATGGCTCTTTGGGGGAAGAGTACATAGAAGCTATTTTTACTTGACCACTAGAGGTCGCCAGTCACGGCAGCAGCTTCAATCTGCATTTACTGCATGGATTCGACAATAAAGACCCCTTACCTTTAGTGGTATTATGGGGTGATTAGTAAAATGGAATATAAATCTTCTGTCTAGGACTTAAATGAGTTTCGGTTACTAGCAAGTGCAAGTATTTCCTGAGTAGGAACAGTCTAATCTCAAAAGTTCTCCGATTTTTATGCCCGAATTATTCATTTTGGAACTAACCTTAAAACCGGCACCCGAAAAGCTTTATTTGCGTCCATCGTCTCTTGGATGAGTCCAAACATTTGATCCATCCTAAAATTAATATCTATATGGCATTTTCTAGCTGATTAAACCTCTGACCAAATTCCTGATTTTCTCTGGGCTAACTTCACGAAAGATACTTTACTTTAGAAACAGTGAATACTTTTCATAAATAAAAAAAGTACATAATTTTATTTTATAAATGGCGCCCATTTGTTTTTTATTTCTTTCGAACCTTAAATTTATTTACACGTTTCTAAATTTGTTGCAAATTGATAATTTTTTGTTAAAACAATGGTTGTATGTCATATTGTGTGAACGGATTTTTGAAAATGATTCCAACATACTCGCAAGGCGCTCCAAACGCAACTCAAATAAAATTTGCATCAGGGGAGCCGATCATTTAAACGGGAGCATAGTTCTCGACGGGAATTGCATCAACTCATGAAGCCACCACTATGATGGAGCGGTTAACATCACCGCCAATCGCCAACCCGCAGACAAATTGGCACAGCGTCCGTGATGTCACTTCATCGTACTAGTGCGTCACTTCAACAAAGCGGCACAGCAATATGTCCACGCACAGCAACCAGCAGGGGCAACCAACCCAAATATCTGGATCTTATGGCATTTAAAGATTAACAAAAAGTTGAGTTGGCGAAACTAAATTCCACTACGAAGCCCAAGTGGGACCAACCTCGACTGAACTTTAAGACATGGCCACGTCTTTGCGCAAAGGAACAAAGGGCCACGACAAATGCTGAGCAAAAAATTCCAAAAGAAAAATCATCTATGGCTGTGGAAGCTTTACGAAAAATGATCGAGGAACGCCAACGCATTTGGGCTTTTGATGCGGTGCAAAAGAAGGTGGAGGACAGCCAATCCGAGTTTATGCACAAGTTGCACGCGCTCGGGTCAGCGGTGCCTACAAACTGGTATCCCTAGAACTGAACAATGAGTGTGAATTCGTAGACCATGAGAATGACTTGCATTCTGTAATGTACACTGATCTAAATGAATCTTGTTGAAAGTCAAGTCTTCGGTGCTCTACTAGTATAGAGCCAAACTTACTCACAAACATATTAATCAAATTACTTCACCAATGGACCAAAGGCTGATGTCTACCTAATTGTGAGTAAGTCCCCTACGCTAGCAGATATGGGTTAATGTTGTCGGGGGATGCAGTCGGGACCATGCACTACGGCTAGCAAAAACAGTGGTTGGGGGCTTCTTTGGCTCTATGCTAGTAGAGCACCGAAGACTTGACTTTCAACAAGATTCATTTCAATCAGTGTACATTACAATTCTTTACCAAAGTGTTCGTCCTTTGAATTGGTCAATGAATAATATGTCTTCTATATGTCACATCGAAACACGTTTCCGACTTGGTTTGCTCACAGTTCCGTTGCTCACAGCTCCGACTATCATTTCCAATGAACTTGTAAGCTACTCATTATAAGCCATTTATTTCTTAACGTGTCTCGAACAACACGAAATTGTGTTCCATAAAATACAGAAAAATACAATAAATAAATAAATTTTAGTTCTTATATTTATAATATATATTTTTTTTTTAACATGTTAAACATAAAAAACTGTACAAAAATGTTGGTGAGCAGCTTTTTGTTACTAAAGAGCAGCAGCTCTCTTACCCAGATACGTCACATGGCCAAGCGTGCAACTGGACAAGCTATAGAATGGGGTAAAATGACAAACGACCAGATGGCCAGGGAATTAAAAAAGGCTGAGGACTATAAAGTTAACAAAGTACTTCCGATGTACGAACAACGCTATGGTAATGAAAAAGAACAAATGGTTCCTAAACGATATGACGAGATTCATTACGAACACAAAGACGTGTTGGATCGTCGGTATACCCGTACATGGAATAGTTTTCCGGAGCTCGAAATGCAGCCAGCAGGTCGTCGTTCTCGTGGCAAGTAGGTAACCAAATAATACGTTTTATGAAGCTCGTCGCCATTTCCAAAAAATATACATGAGCTGCCAAAGTAAAAAACATACTATATCACATACAGAGGAATTAATATGAATGGATCTCTCGAAAATTTGTAGTGCATTCAATTGCCAAGCCGAAATTATTCCTGCTTTCAGCAGAGACAAGCCATGGGAGCTTGAATGTTTTTTTCGCTGGAACTCCATTAGCCAAGGGTGTCGGTTGTGTTTGCTTTGTTTTATTATTGGGGCTCATGCAGCGTTCGACTTCTCACTATTTAGATGGGTCTTATTATTTATTATTCGACATTTCAGAAAGTCGCTTCTTACCCATTTTATATTCCATTTAAAAAAAATATTTTATTGGTGCCAGAAAAGTTCTCCCATCTCGATGTAAGCCAGCTACACGCCCCTCGTACGAATCCTCAGTGACGGTCGCCTTGGTCCTCCAGCACCATTCATCGATATCCCGATTCTAGAATACACTCGTCTTTATGGCCTATCAACGTAGTACTAGGTATCTGTTTCTGGAAAAACAATATGAATTGTTAAAATAATTTAACTGCTTAGAAACACATTTTTTGCTTACCTTTTTTTCTTTTTTGTTTGACCTAAAATTTACAAAAAATAATTTTTTTTTTCACAATTTATTTAGAATTTTGTAGGTGTGCTCCGAACGAGAATAAAACTTAAACTGAGCTCTGTGGAAATTCGATTTAATGTTACAAAATTTGAAGTTTCTTTCAAACTTCGACAGGCCTACTTGGTTGGCTTAAGAAATCTTGAACAGGGCTACATTGATTTCTGTAAAAGTGTTAAATTCTTTTGTTTTTAATTATCTTTAATGTTAACTTTGAGTACCATGATTTTTCCCATTATATTCCATAATTAAAAATGGGGTACGTAAAGTCGGGCGCGGACGACTTTGGGATACCCTGTACCACTAGCTTGCAATAAAGTCCAGTTCCTTCACAAAAAACCAAAAACAGAAGAATTTTTTAGCAAACAATTTTTTTTTGACCAATCGTTCCTATGGGAGCTATATGATATAGTCAACCAATTTGGATTCAATTTGACACATTGACTAAATACCTTAAAAAAGATCTGAATGCTGAATTTAGTTCAAAAATCTTTACAAACAAATGAAACACATCGGATTTTGTATAAAAAACGTGTTTTTGGACCGATTGGTCCTATGGGAGCTATATGATCTAGTCAGCCGATTTGTATTAAATTTAGTACAGTGCTTAGGAACTATAAAAAACTCACGAATATAAAATTTGGTTACAATATCTCAATAAACAAACGAAACACAACAAATTTTGTTAAAAAATCGATTTTTTGAAAGATCGTCCCTATGGGAGCTATATGATATAGTCAACCGATTTTGTTCAAATTTGGCACATTGCTTGAGTGCTCTAAAAACTTTCCAAACGCCAAATCTAGTTACGATATCTTTATTAAAAAACAAAATATAGCGAATTTTGATTCAAAAAAGATATTTTGGCCGATCGGTCCTATGGGAGCTATATGATATAGTCAACCGATTTCGATCAAATTTGGTACAGTACTTGGGAACCATAATAAACTTTTTAATACCAAATTTGGTTTCGATATCTTCATGAACAAACGAGTTATCTATCTAAAACCATTTTTTTTTGTCGAGGTCGTTTCAAACACCCATATGGGAGCTATATAATTTATCCCCGATATCAAAAAAATAAAATAAACTTGTCTCCTATAGAATAATATGGGGTCTAATGTGAAAGTTTGGTAACTCTAGCTCTTACCATCTCTGAGATCTAGGCGTTCAAACGGACAGACGGACAGACGGACATGGGTATATCGACTTCTCTATTCACCCTGATCATATTTTAGGTAACTTTGGGGTGTCTCCGACAACTCCTTCTATATGTTACATACATTTTCGGCTTGCCCAAACTAAATATACCCTTTGTACCATACGGTACAGGGTATAAAAATAAATATATTTCTATTTCAAGCATATCCTCTAAAAATATATTCCTTAACAAAAAAAATGTTTTATATTTGTTAAAATATTTATTTTTTACATCCTGGAAAATCTATAGAATATCATCGTAATATTATTACAAGAGCTTAGTTTGTATTTGTAGTGACTACTGGCTGCTATTTATAAGGCAAACAATATAAACGATGTTTGAGTTCAAAACTCAGCAAAATATTATTCCTCCTCTATGACTCGGTCGCTTGAGTTTTCCTTTTCCTATTCCTTTTCGCTAGAGCTTTAGCAGTTTCTCTCCGTCTCCATTCGCTTGACTACACTTTGCACAGCTTTGGCATTATGGGCAAAGAAATGCAAACCGCAGCTTATGGCTAAAACAGAGCGGGCAGGAGGCAGGAGCTGCTACCAAGTGGGTTAGTTTCTATATATAGAGCATCCTGCCACTATATGTTTGAGAGTGCTCTCGGCAAAAGTTGAAATATATTTGCCTTACTTTGGCCAATAGATAAATGCAAGCAGCTATTGACCTCTGGCCGGTTTCGAACTTTTGCACATAGATACGGTCACACTGCCAGCCTCACAGCTAGGCCAAGTTGAACAGTGTGCAACGCATTAAGTATACGCACAGTGTGACCCTCCGCTGCCTCGTGTCTGCCTTTTGTATGTATGTATGTGTGCGTATATATATTAACACTTGCTGGCGTTTGCTTTGTTGTTTTCCAGGTTGCTTCCTGCTTCTTTCTCCTGCTTCCTTTCTGCTTTTTTATTTGCTACCCTTTGTCCAGGACTCTTTCAATATTGTATACCTATACACACACGCATACGTATACTTGTTCCTTTGCATTTTTATTCGCAGCAACTGATAAGCTTCGATATAAGAGGATTTGAAAGTGTCTTAAATAGCGCTTGAGCGCATTCTATGAGCCTGAGCTGACATCCTAGCACACGGTCAACTGGCCCGGAGTTAAACTAGGGCAAACGTTGCCACTCCCCGTGGGCTGATTTGTTCCTGTAGCTGCATTTAGCTTTCGGACCCACATGGAACTAGGCCAGGACTTGGCTGCCTGCTTTATTGTTTGGCCAGCATGTGTGCATGTCCTGGGGTTCGCTGGGTTTGTCACCACCAACTTCCTTTTTTTTAATGGGTGTGAATAATCAGGATACCTGAGTACGCACTCATGCACACACACACACACACAGGCACAGCTTGGGGGCGTTTGGCCAAAGTGAAGGCTACTTTAAGGCACAAAGGATTGAAAGAAAACTTAAATATTGCGTGGACTTTTCAATACAAAAGTGTTTAAGGAGGGCGACTTGATTGGGGTATGGTTTAAAAAAAAAAGTTTATTTTGTACTAAAACTATTGCAGTTTTAGAATGCGTTGGTACAGTTGTTTCAAAAAATAACCGGAATTGGTTGCTTTTCCAGAAATATCCTTTTGATTCTATGTATAAGGCAAAATCGGTGATGGTATGGCTATTATAGAGCGATATTCATTGAAATTTTGAAACAACAATAATAACAACAACAATTAACAATAATTAATATTCGTTTTAAAGTTTGAAATATATTACAATATTTTCTTTTCTATTTCTCACGATTATTAATTAATTTTTAATTAATTTTATTCCATGGTATTAATATTTAGTTTTTTCTGATACAAAAATATAAATAGAATTTAAAAAATATTAAATTAAGTTTACAATATCAATTGTACAATTCGTTAGGAAAATTTAAAAAAAACCTATAGGTGATAAATTTCAAAAGCTACTTCTTAAAACTAAAACTCTTATTTACGATTTTTAAAAATGCTGCAGATCGATGCATATGTCCAGAAAATCATTTATATTGTTTTCAATTTCTGGTTTAATCTTTAGCCCAATTAAAATAGTAAAATATTTGTTTTTATTTAAGTGTCACCATAATACTTAATATTTTTCACCCAATTTCGGATCTTAGTTGTCAATAAAAAAGTTTTCCTTTTATTTAAACTTAATTTTTGATATACATATAACACTGGCCTACACTCATTTTGGTGCCTAAGATTTTAGACCTGATTTTGGGTATATTTTGTGAGCTGATACGAAAATATCAGTCACATTTTTCATATCAGCTCTCGTTTTTAAGAAAGAATTAAAATATACATTTAATAATCAGCCATCATATAAATATCCCATCTGCCTTGGTACCGGTGCTCCATTGTTTTTATATCTTGGTGGAAACGTTCACCTTGTTCTTCGCTGAAATCTCCTAAATTATGCTCAGAATGATCAATATGACTACGGAGATAATGCACTTTCAAGCTCATATTACAACCCAAATTTTTGAAGTTCAGCAGCATTTCCTCGACTAATTTTTTGTAGTTATCTGCCTTATAGTTACCAAGAAAGTTCTGTACAACGACGACAAACGATTTCCACGCCAGTTTTTCTATTTCAGTCATAGAAGCTTCAAAATCCGTAGAACTTTTAATCAATTGACGTATCTGATTTCCGTTGGTCTTTCATAACATACTCACCGCATTTGTAACAAAATATATTAGGATCGTTAGTGCAACTTCTTAACTTACTTTCCATAATATATTTTAATTATTTATGTCATAAAAGTGATTATAAGTTTGACTGCTTTTGAATAAAACCGGATAAAAATTGATATAAGGATTGTAGGTATATCAGAGCTGTCAGCTGCCATCTAGCGGCAGCAATACAGTTTATACTACCTACCTTACCGGCTATAGATACGGACAAAGCTGCACAAAACCAAAAAAATTTTTTGTAGGCCAGTGTAATATTTTTTAATAATTTTTTATGAAAGCCTTTTTATCCAGTCATCGAAATACGAACCGCAACGTAAACAGAATTTTTTTTTTAATGTTAAAATAAAAAATAAAATTCCCAATAATTATTGGTAGTTTGCCATTGGCCCTTTGGGGAATTTTATTTTCCCCCTGGTGATCTAAGTCCCTACCTAAAGCTGCAATGGTCGAGCATTAATCACTTGATAGAGCTAAAAAACAAAGGCTAAATATCTAAAAACATATTTTTTGTTATTTTAAATGATTTTTGCATATATCATAATCTTATTAAATAAAAATAATTTGGAATACCCTGCGCCCTTTCCTCGAAAAATTCCTGCATATAACTACTTAAGTATTTCAAATTTTTTATTTTTTTTATTTATCTATTTTTCGTTAAAATAACTTTTAATCGAGATTATTGGGGGAATGAAATGTTACAAGTTTCCAAAATAAGGTGTACATTTTTATTAAGTTTGAATTTAGAGTGAGGAGTTTTATTGCGAAATTGGCAACATTTTTGAAAATTAAAGTTTTAAACAAATTTTTTCATAAAAATTCAGTGATTTAGTTAAAATTATATGCAATGCCAAAATACATTTTTTGTTTATTTACGCTGTTAAGAAAAAAGATCCAAATCATAAATTTTTGCGAAAGGTTTTCTTTTTATTTTTAAAAATAATTTTGTTTTGAGTGTAGCTTCTTGTTCCCAATTAATCAAGGAGCTTTATAGGGAAATTTGCTAAATATTGTTTAATTATATGTAAGCAAAATTATTTTTGAGAAAAAATTCATTAATTTAATTGAAAAAGAGCGAAAACTTTTTTAAAATAAATTCTAACTTATTTATTGAAAAACAAAATTAATGGCAGCTTTTTGTTCCTTATGAATTGGGGAATTTGTTAAAAATGTGTAATAAAACTGAATTTTTTGTTGTTGAGAAAAGTATAAATGGTAGTTTTGTTCCAAATACAAAAAAAAAAAACAGAAAATTATATTCCTTTTTTTTAAATAAAAGTAATAATAAGCTGTAAAAAATGTTAAAAAAAATAATAATGCAAAGGTTTTAGTTGGATAAGTTACTGGCATCTACCCCCAGCGATTTTTGAAAAAATAATGATGCAGTTCAATTCATAGTAAAAAAAATGTTTTTCGTAAAAATTTTTGTGTTTAAACTCAACGTTTACGGCTTAGTTTAAAAAAAAAAACATATTTTCGTTTTTAATTATTAGTTAATAATTTTTGAAGCAAATGTTATTTTATATAATTTGGGAACAGGCTATTTATATAACATTTTTTTTAACCAACACATTTTCTTAAAAAAAAATAAAGTTTTCTTATTTTTTTTTAAATATGTTCCTAAAATATATTAAGGGGCACACCTAGTGTGAAATTTTCAAAAAATTATTTTTTTTTTTTCCATATTTCGATAGGTTATGCCTTTAAAAATAACATACTAAAATTTTAAATCGATATCTTAAATAGTTTTTGAGTTACAGCCATTTAAAAGAGTAGCCGCTCGGCAGTTAGATAGTTGGTATATACCTGAGATCGCGTGTCATTTCAAAAATATTTAATATTTTATTTCAAAAATTTTACTGTGTATTCTCAAAACATGTATAAATATACCCTCAAAATTTTAAATAGATGGATTCACTAGTTTTTTTTTTTAATTCCCAAAAGTGGAATTTTTTTAGGTTGTTACACTAGGTGTGCCCCTTAAACGCGTTTTTCTCGAAACAGCATTTTTCGAATTTGCTGGAGTGATTACTCGGAGACAAATGATCCGATCCCTATCAATTATTTTTTGCATCTCCTCTATATAGTTCTCCATACGATGAACCTCCAGTTTTTTGATCTGATTAAAAATCGAATTTTGGCAGGCCAAAAACGACCAAAATTTTGGGAAAAATTTAACTTTTTTTCAACATGCCGCCATTTTGTCAATTTTCAATTTTTTTGTTCGCCCGAGGTTCATCGTACAGACAATATGTTTTAGTTTAACGAGAATTTTTTTTTTACGTTTTATCAACGGAGTAGGCTGCAATCACTCCAGCAGTGGAGGACATTTTTTTTGGCGCCGCCGGAGATCGCGTGTCATTTCAAAAATATTCAATATTTTATTTCAAAAATTTTACTGTGTATTCTCAAAGCATGTATAAATATACCCTCAAAATTTTAAATAGATCGATTTTGGTGGAAAGATGTTAAAAAAAATAAAAGAAACATTTTAATGTTTTTTTTTAGTGTACGAAAAAAAATATTTATTTTTTCAAAAGATGGCAAAAATTATAATAAATATAAATAAATATATCTATTAGAATGCATACTTTTTGGTTTTATGATGAAAAATATTGATTTATTTTGTAGATAAATATAAAAATTTTGATCTAATTTTTAATGATTTTCCATAAATGGTGATATTTTATTAAAAATGTGTGGGCTTACATTTATTTTTTCTTTTTTTTCGTCAAAAGTTGGCAACAAATATTAAAATATGGAAAAAAATGGAATTAAAACTTCTTAATTTTATGACAAAAATAGATTCATTTTCAGGTAAATATAAAAATTTTTACATTGCTCAAAAAATTATTATGTAGATTTGTGAGTTGAATTTCGCAACAATTTTTCAATTATTTTTTTTTTTTGGTGTCAAATTAGTTTAAGTCTTGAAGAAGTTAATTGTAAAAAAAAAACTTTTTAAGTTTTCGATTTACTCAATATTAAATTAAAAACCCGATTGGTAACTACTTTATGACTCGGTACTTTGGGATTTACTTTTAATGAAAGATACTAGTTTTCTCAGTATTTAAAATTTTAGAGCTAGAATTTTCCATTAGGATAATGACTGGATAATGAATAATGTCTATCTCATGTCATCTCTAATCAAACTTTGACTGATAACATTATCCCAATACGTCATCTGCTATCATCTCCTTCGAAAAATCATGAAAATTAATCGCCATTAAGATTAAACGGCTCTCCCATAAAGACTTTTTCAAAATTCTGTTATTTTATCTAAAATACACATTTTCGAGATTGCATAATCTCAATACATCAGCTGCTATCATCTCCTTCAAGAAAGCTTATAAATTATTTGCTATTGATAGTAATAACGACTTTTCCACATAAGCTATTTAAAAATTTGTTCATGTCATCTAGCCTTTCAAGTTTTAGTTATCTAAATACGTCATCTGCTTTCATTTATCATTAATTTATTATTTAATCAACTATTACTCTAATAAAGGTTTTTCACATAGACTGATTTGAAATTATCTCGTGTCAACTCTTATAAAGCTTTTCGAGATAACATTATCCCAGTGAGTCATCTGATATAATCAAAAAAAGTATATAATTCTCACAAATAGAATTTTTAGGAATAGTCCAATATCATTTAAATTAACCCATTGCTAAGCTAACATTTTGCTTTTAAGTCATCTGCTATCATTTGCTATTATCTCCTTTCAAAAATAAATTTCCAATATAGAAAGATGAGGACACTCTCACAAAGAATTCTTTAAAATTCTACTATTTCATTTTAACATTATCTTCGACGTTATCTCCAAGGATTTCCATAAAATGCATTATCTTTTTTCATTTCAGGATCGGTTTAAGTTTTTCTCTTTTTAACAGATAAGATTTAAGATAATCTATACGTAAGCTGTTTTTTTAAAGAAATATGCATCAAACATTCTGCTGGCCCATAAATATAAAAAACAAAAATGTTAAGTTTTTGTGGCAGATAAATTGTCGAATCCCCCTTTTTTATAAACAAAGAAAGAAATATACTTCATCATAAATTGCATGCTTATGATATACACTCATGGACAAAATAATAGGTGTGAATTTTTTTTTTGTTCAACAGCTTATTTTGCATATATTTTTCCATCAATACAAAAAAACGCAATGAGAATTTCATAACTTATACTAATCATAATATAATAAAAAAATCATTGGCCTTAATAGTTTTATTGATTGTTGAAAAATTATAATTTAGTGACTTACGAGGCTTTTGAAATGACCGATTCAATTGTATTTGATGAATTTTTAAACTAAGATAATAATATTAAATCAAAATTTGACAAGTGTCTTTGGACACCACTTGGTAGAAATAGTGATAAAAACAATAAAAAAATATAATAAAGAGTGAAATTATAAAATCAGCTCTGAATTTAACATTTATTATTGTTAAAATTCACACCTAGTTTAAACTCCACTCTGCCTATAATAAAATCTATATTTATTGTTTTTTTCATGATTTCTATTTACTATTTTTTTTTGTTGCTATATCGCAAAATACATTATTATTTTAACTGTTATTTATTAGTTTTTTTTTATTATAAACAAAGTTATATTGGTTTTTTTAAATGCTTTTAGATCCATATTTCTGCGAATCTAAGTAATGTTGAGATGTACTGTTTGGAGATCTCTGAATTATTAATCTATATCATTCTGAGGATAAAAGATAATAAACTAATATAGACAGGGCATCGACTAAAGAAACGAAGATTACCTAATAGGCAAAACGAAAACGGAAGAAAGTTTCTCAAAAATTCGGGCTTAAAATTATACCAACAAATTAGAAATTTTTTTTTTTTTATTTAATAAAACAAACAAAAAAATAAACAAAAAAATATTTTATATAGTAGACATGTGATGAGATCTAAGGGAAACTTCCTTTTTGAATACCCCTCGTATATTATAATAAAAAAAACCATTGGCCTTAAAAGCTTTCAAATAAAATAAATATTAAATAATTTCATAAAAAACTCTAATTTCGGCAGGCCACAATAATAGGTGTATTCATTTAATTTTATTAATTACATCGAAATTTTGCCAGTTTTGGTCCCGTTTGGTATAATGCTCTTATATCCCAGCTAATACCCTGTGTATCCGCCATTATTTTAGCTTTAGACTTTAGCCATTCTTGTGGGCATAGATGAAATTAGCTTCTTACATGTTCCGATTGGAATACTGTACCAAGCTCTTTGTATATTTTCCCATAGTTGGGTTTTATTTTGGCAAACAGTTTTGCCGACTCCTGTTTTAAGCTCTCCCAGAGGTTCTCAATGGGATTGAGGTTTGGGGAATGACTTGTCCACTCGAGAACGTCCATCTTATGCTCTTGGAACCAATCCTTTACGAATCGGGATGAGTGCTTCGGATCGTTATCCTGCTGAAACTTCCATTAAAGTGGCATGTTATCCTCGGCATATGGTAGCATTTCCGTCTCCAATATATCTTTATAAACAAATCTGTCCATAGTACCATCAATCAGCTGTATCGGACCAACACCTTCCCATGAAAAACAGCCCAATACCATGAGGCTGCCACCTCCGTGCTTTACGGTTTTTTGGGTGAACCTAATATGGAATTCTTTCACCTTAGGTCGTGAACATTCCTTTTGGCATCATTTCCAAACAAATTTATCTTCGTTTCATCGCTCCATAGTATATTTCGCCATTTTTTCTCACCCACCGGTCCGCACCAGGTTTTGCGATCCAATGCAAATTTTTTCCTCATCTTTAAATTTGCAGAGCGAAGCAATGTTACTTTACGGGCAATCCTACCTGGTAGATTTGCCTTTTCTAAACGTCGCCTGACGGTTCGTGACGATATAACGTTACCAATTTCACTAGTGATTTTCCTGGAAAGCAGGAACGGGTCGCGTTTAACCAATGTGACGATGTAAATGTCGGTCACTGATGAGGTTTATCAGGGGGCACCTCGAGTTTCTACCTTGGTTTAGGTTTTAATGCATTTGTGACAAAGTTTTTTGAACGTTTCATGATCGTGGCAATATATTTGTCCGATTTTCCTTCATTTCTTAGTCTTTGAACAAGTCGTCTCTCCTCCGCACTGCAGTGACGCCCACGACCCATCTAGTCTAATTTTATTTAAAATTAAACTCATACTTAGTTGCATTTTCTTGATAACTTACTTTCTGCAAACAAAAAGTTCTACTAACTTATTGAAACTTAAAGTTTTTCCACACACACCTATTTTATTGACCAGCTAAATTTAGTGTCTCAGCAAATACCCACTTGGTAAATTTTATTGGCCACAAAATTAAATCGGGAATTTACCAAATTCACACCAAAACAATGTAACCTTATGTAAAAAATATTATGTTTATGTAGAAAACGTTGTGTACACATTTTATATCGATAAATTAAAAGTTACAGTGTTCACACCTTTTTTTTATTTTCCATGAGTGTAAGCGTAACAAAGAGCACATTTTGCATAATAAATATTCAGAGAAAAATTCCGCTTTCTCTTAAAAAAATATTCGATTTCAGACAATGTCCCAACTGTGCCATCAATAAAGCTGTGTTGTGAACTGACCGACCGACCCTATAAGATTGTGAAAATGTTGCATCAGTTAAAAACTCCGATCAAAGCAATTACTCTTTCTCTAAATTCTATTTTCGTTTCTCTTTAACGCTTCGCTCTTGTAATTTCTTTTAATTAAATTTAATTTCCGTTTTACGCTTTCACTTCCCTAATTAAGCACAACAATTTGAGGAGCCATTGCACCTCATTATGCTTCCAGGTTGCCAGAGTAAACAAAAAACCAAATAAAAATAAAAGTAAAATAAAACAAAAAAAAAAACTACTAATGATACTTTAATAGCACATTGTTAGTTTTATGGTAGTACTTGGGATGGACTAAGTATACAAACCGCCCTCGCTTCAAGTCAGGTGTTTTTGCTGTGTTATGCGTGGCTTTCTCTTACTAACAACAACAAAGCGGGAGTGGACGTTGCGTAAGTGTGTGTGTGTGCGTGTGTAGAGAGGGGATAGAGTTTGCGTGCGTGTGTGTGTGTGTGTGTGTAATACACACTCTGAAAAAGGTTTCACCTTTATTTGCTGCATGCTTTATTGAATATTTCCCTTTCGTTAGTGAAGCAATGAAATGCCTGTTATAAATGCACACACACGAACGCACAGCTGCTACACATAGATACACACACACACACACACACACACACCTATGCGCTGGGCACAAGCAAAAGCCATGTATATATGTATGTATATGTATATATATATATTTTATAGTCTGTTGCTATCAACACTTTAGGATCTCGTATGTTAAACCGACTTAAACACATAAGATTTATGCCTTTTGCACAAACGTGTGCCGCTTCCCATACACACACACAGCATAATACAGATACAGCAACAGCTACAGCTACATTCTCTAGCCTTAAGCCTTTTTTTTTGGTATTTTTTTTTTAGTTATCAAACTTTGAGCCCAATTGGGCTTAACTTAAAACCAAATTCCAAAATGGCTTTCGTTATTGTTAGTACCTTAAACTGATCATTTGTGCCTACAAATGCTGCCGGTTTTCCCCTGGCTACATCTCCATCATAACATTCAATTGACTGCCGATCCTTGGCCAAAGACAAAGCACTAAACAATTTACATAGCCAGGTCGTTTAAAGCAACTAAAAACCGATAAAAATTTCCACAATGCCATAAATTACGTGAAAAATCGTAAGGCCCAACTGCAAGTGCAGCTAATCCTGGCCAAAACAGTAAAATCTATAAATGATATAGTTCAGGCAGTGTGCGACTGTCGTATACCCTTTAAGGTAATTCGGGAAGTGAAAAATATACCTTCCTAGCTGCTGTACAAATTCCCCCGAAGTAACATTTATATGCCTTACTAAAATTTTGGGGGCCTTTGAGAGAAGTTGAAGAGAAATCAAGTAATATTAATGGAGAAGAGCTGAAAAAAAGTTCTTTACTCTACATCGTTTAATCCCATTGATAGAGGTTTTCAGCAAGGAATTTTGAATTAGTTAAATGCCCTGTACCTTAAGGAAAATATTAAGTTTGTGGTAATCTAACATACTGATGATGGTGAACTCCCCAAAGTTACCAGGTTCATCATCATCAATTCCTTTATCTCCGGTTGGAGCATAGGGCTTCGCTACAGGTGAACTTGTGTTAATGAGACATAAATTTTGCACCTCCAAATCCGATGTGCAGGCTGCCGGAGCAGGGGGATTTCTCGAAACACGATTACCCCTTAGAGACTTTCTAATCATTACGTTTTAATCCATGTTTAAATTAACTCTTATTCAGGTTGGTAGTTTTTCCGCGATAGTTATAAGCACAAAGCGGAAGCTTAATAGGAACTACCATCCTCTGATGACTAAGCACATGTTGGCAGTAAACTTCCGGGAAGTCTGTGGGCGCTATCGTTGGCTCGCGAGGAGCTCCTCCGCTACCATGCCTTCAACACGAGTCTGCCAACTCATGTGGGGGCTTGCAATGCATTAAAGCATAGGTTGTTAGCATGATTGGTTATTGAATCACTCGCCATGACGCTAGGACGTTAGGAGAATCTTAGACACTCAGGATTTATAAGGAGTTCGGTGCCACCCAAAAACCTCTCTGAGACTCTCCCCTCCTAGTCGCTGAACGCTGTCCGGAACTGCTTATTGGTTATTCGCAGCTAACTTTCATATCTGAAGGCCTTTCACTATCCGCAACCTGTGACCCGTCCGGTTTCCTACAGCTCGGCATACGCGAAATGCCCCTAATATCGCTATCCGGATTACCAGGTTAGAAACACAAAAAGAAATCAATATAGATATGTCCGGGTGTTCGGAGTGTGTGGAAAAATTGTCAAAATGAATTTACGTAGTTCGGTTACATCCTCTTAACAATCTTGGTTTTTGGATACTTAATATCTAGCCAGATCAGGTTAATATTGTTTTTCCAGCTCCTAATCCTTTGGTTCCACTAAGGACTATTCAGTCGATATGACTCCTCCCAGGGGTCAACCGTTGTAACCTAACCTAACCTTATAAATAATTTTAAAGCGCTAAAAAATTCGATAAAGCCACATTTCGTTTTCGAAGTGCAAAAACCGGGAATTATAGCAAAAATTTATTTTAGAGGCTCGAGTTCGAATATTCTAAGTTTCTTAGAGTGCCATTATTTTTTTCTCCCTACTGCAAATATAAAAAATCGGAAATAATCAAAAAATAGTATTATAGATACTTGAGTTCGAATAGACCCAGTAGTAAAAGCATTTAAAAAAACTTGGGTTGCTTGAGATTTCTTCCCAAAACTTAAAAGAGAGTTGTATTATCGAGATTCGAGATCTAGATTCGAGTTTCGGTGAAGACAAATTAATTCCAATTTTTTATATACAATTTTTTTTTGTTTTAATTATAATGATATAAAGTTGTTTTATGTGTTGCTCAAGGGAATTCACTAGTCGATCAGGCTCGATTTAATTTTAAGCCATATTTTACCATAGTTTTTGTTTTATTTATCCAATTTTGTTGAGCCAGTTATTGGCTCAATACAATATGCTTCACTGGAGTAAAGAATTCCCGAGACTTTTGCCAAAAGTTGTTGTTCAGCTCTTATGGTTTTCATATGATAGAATGAAAGGAAGAACAGACAAGTATGTCCTTGCTGTGGCAACACATAGACTTCTTTTCAGTTACACAATACCTAAAAGTCCACTCAACGTCTTGCCATGAGCCTTAGTCCATATCCCTCTATTATTTATACAGACAATAGACACATTTTTTACGAACGTTTCTATCAGAGAATGTTTATATCGATGCTTACTTGTAGTAGAAGTCTTTATAAAATAATTGATATTCCTTAATGGGTTTCTTTCTCCTACTGATACTTTCAACATATTTCCTACATTTTGTAGGTCTATATATATAGCTTAGGAAGGAATACCACGTTCCGTATTAGCAGCAGATACCCTAACCAATAACCACCTCCGTGGCTTTTCTCGTCTTTTACTTTCTTCCTTCGTTCTTCAATTATCTTTTTTATTGAATCTGTAAATTTGTTCAACAGGTCTTGAACTTTTGTTATCTTGTTCTAATTCAATCTATTAAGTATTCACTTTGAGGAGTTTGTCTCAGACGTAACATGAAGATGCAACCCTAAATCTTCTTTTCAAAGTCATGTATCTTCAGGTGCCAATCTTTTCTTGTTTCATAAGGGATCTTTCCATGCTTCCAATTTCAGTTATCTTTTGCATTTAATCTGTAAATTCTTTCAACGGGTCTTGGACGTTTGTTAACTTGTCCAAATTCAATCTATAAAACATTCACTTCGAGGAATTTGTCTCAGACGTAATACGAATATGCAACACTAAATCTCCTTTTCAAAGTCATATATCTTCAGATGCGCAACATATAAGTGTTTCAATAGGGATCTTCCCAAGCTTCCAATTTCTTGCTTACAGCTTACAAGCTGTCTCATATTTTAGCTCGTAAAACGCTCGGAAGACCTGGTTTGGAAAATATTTCCTTTTGAACCCCAATGATGGTGCTGAGCGATTTTGAGTATAAAATGATGTATCTACTAGGCGATATCTTCGGTAAAGGATCCAATAAGGTTCAATGGATAACCATACCCATGGGTCCATTTCGGTAGAAATCAATAAAAGCTAAAAAAAATTGTTAAATACTGGAGTGTACTGTAAAGGGACCAATAATTCTCTAATAACTGCGGAATTCTGAGCACCTGTCGGAAAGGGGATCATCAATTCCTTTATCTCCGGTTGGAGCATGGGGCCTCTCTTGTGTATTTTTGAGGTTTCTGCTATAGGTGAATTTGTGTTAATGTGACATGAATTTTGCACCTCCAAATCCGATGTGCAGGCTTCCGGAGCAGGGGGATTTCTCCAAGCACGATTACCCCTTGGAGACTTTCTAATCATTACGTTTTGATCCATGTTTAAATTAACTCTTAATCAGGTTGGTAGTTTTTCCGCGATAGTTATAAGCACAAAGCGGAAGCTTAATAGGAACTACCATCCTCTGATGACTAAGCACATGTTGGCAGTAAACTTCCGGGAAGTCTGTGGACGCTATCGTTGGCTCGCGAGGAGCTCCTCCGCTACCGTGCCTTCAACACGAGTCTGTCAACTCATGTGGGGGCTTGCAATGGCGCCAAATCACTCGCCATGACGCTAGGAGAGTCTTAGACACTCAGGATTTATAAGGAGTTCGGTGCAACCCAAATACCTCTCTGAGACTCTCTTCTCCTAGCCGCTGAACGCTGTCCGGGACTGCTTATTGGCTATTCGCAGCTAACCTTCATATCTGAGGCCTTTCACTATCCGCAACCTGTGACCCGTCCGGTTGCCTACAGCCCGGCATACGCGAAGTGCCCCTAATATCGCGATCCGGATCGGAAAGGGGATAGTTACTTATATTAACCAAAATTGTGATACCCTGTAATGTCCAGTTACTGAGCCAAATTAAAATTTTGGTTTTGGTTTGGAAAAAAATTCTTAACCAGTAAATAAATATTATTGGTTTAATTTAGTTTAGATTTTAGAAATAAGAAAAAACTATTAAACAAATAATATATTGTTTTTTTTATTTTAAAATAGAGTAATTAATAAGATACACATTATTTAGTATTTATAAGAAATTGGTAACCGTTTTTAGTCGAGACACACACCACCAACGAAAGACTTTCACGGCGAAAGTGAACTGTCACTTTGACATTGACATAAGCCCCTGTTAAGAAAATGTTAATTAGCTTAGCCGAGGTCATGGCCTCGTAGTCTGCCAGTTGTCCGATCTTTTTTAATTGAACCGCCTTAGAGAGCAGTTGGATGCTGCTACTTGGTAAGATTTTTAAACTTAACATGTTAATCACATGTTCCACCAATTTTTTTTAATCCAGAAAAATCTAAGACATCACTTCATAAAATATAATTTCCAGCCCATAAATAAATTTTCAAAGCCTTCGCGCAGCCGCGCCTTCAAGAATTTTACAAAAAAATAAATAAACAAAAAAATTTATAAATACCATAAAAGGTTTGCCAATCATATGTTGCAAAATTTTTGCAAATCGAGCTAAAGGTTCAATGACCTCGAAACAAAAAAGGTAACTATAAAGAAATAACAATAATGCATATGTATATCACATATGTTTTGCTATGTTTCAAGCATTTATTGTTTTGTCTGGTTATTCTTTAACTTTTAGAGGCGCCCAACAAAAAAATTAGCTCAGAGGGAGAAAAGAACGAAACTGACTCTAGCTAGGCAGCTAGAAATTCATCAGCCAATCAGTCTGCCGCCCGCCGGAGAGATCAATGCGAGGAGTTGAGCCCAAAAAACATTATAAATCAATAGTATCATATATAATATACCTACATATACGTAGGTTAAAAAAAATAACGTCCGCGGGGAAAAACCGAAGAAAAAATACTTAAAAACGAGGTGCAAGTGGTGTGTGTGTGTGGCGACAATTTAAAAAAAACGAGGAAAATTCAGAAAAAAAAAATATATATATATATATATATATATATATATCACATATATTAAGACAATATATGTCATAATTATAATAATTATAATAATATTAGGTATTATAATAAAACATTTTTTTTTGGTTAACAGAGTGAAAAATAATTAAATCAAGTGACTAAATGTGCAACGAGAAGTTTAACGCGATAATTAGTACAAGTAAAGCCCAGTGCTTCTCAAACCGCTAAAACCATCAAACGCGCAAAGAGCGTGGCAAACAAAACAAAAACGGGCGTGTAAAAATTTTATTTTTTTTGATCTCTTTTTTTGCTTATTTGTTTTATATTTTTTTTGTTGAAAAAAAAAAAAAAAAAAGAGAAAAAAACTAAAGAAAAACAAATTTTTTTATCATATGGTGAAAGAAAAAGGCATAAAATCTTACAAATATTTATATAAATATATGTGTTATTATATAAATAATATATTAAATTGAAAACAATTAAAAAACCGACGAAAATACAAAATCAAAGAAAAAATAAAATTACTCTGCGAACACCATGGAGGCCTTCACTGGATTCGACGGGGTGAGTTTGAAGTAAAAAAACATTATTTATGTACATATATACATATTAGTTAATATTTTTGTTCTTTTTTTTTCACTGAGTTGTCCGATATATAAAACTTCCTATAAACATAACCATATGTTTTGTTGTTGCAAAAGTAACAACAATGTAAAGCGAACAAACGTTTTATGACTTGTTATTTACGAATTAAGACGTAGTATAATTCGATGCAACAACACTGCATTACCGCGATAACAAGCCATAAAACTTTTGGGACAAGCCCCCGTAAACAATACGGTTGTTGTTGATTTTTTTTCTTTCTCTAACTCTATATCTATATATTTGTTGTTGCTTTTTTTTTTTTTTTGCAAACGGTTTTTGCAAACATTAAAAATCATATGTTCGTCTACCTACACTGCGCGCACAAATATTAGTCAACCTTGATTTATTTATAGTTCACTCATAGGTGTAAGAATAATTATAATGTAGTTATACTATATCAAATAAGATATTATTTAGTCCACATAAATATACATAAAATATATATATAGAAAAAATGTCACTTATAAAAAAATGAGTTTAGTTCGGTAATTAGGTTAATACATTCAAAATTAGGAAAAGAATGTCTGAGAAAAACAATGAAGAAGGAATAAATTATTACGCAAAATGAATTGCTAAATTTTGAATAATATTTTTTCTATATGAAAGGGTAAGGTAGGGAAAGCAGCCTCTTTAGGGATTTTTCATTTAATATAACGCAACGAAAAATCATGGTAGGGTGGGTAGAGAGCGTAGCGGCAATAATAGCTTAGCCTGCTTTTTAAATTATGTCTGTTGTTTGTCTTTTTCAATTTCCCTGTCTTTTTCTTGTGAATATATTTCTTTTTTTTGTTTTTGCATCCATTTTTTTTATGCGGGACTTTATGTTTTTATGTAGTATGGGTGTTGTGGGTCCGATCAGCAAAGAAGCCCCCCAACCACTGTTTTTGCTAGCCGTAGTGCATGGTCCCGGCTGCATCCCCCGACAACATTAACCCATATCTGCTAGTGTAGAGGACTTGTTCACAATTATGTAGATATCAGCCTTAAGTCCAGCGGTAAGGTAATGGGATTGCGATATTTGTGAATAAGTTTGGCTCTATGCTAGTAGAGCACCGAACAACCAGATACATTTCGAGCGGAGTACATTACATAAAATGGCGCCCAATGTGGGGCAGTTATGATATTAAATAAAATGAGGCCCAACGTGGGGCCTGGCATAAAGCTTAAGATTGGACATCACATTAATAAGATGAGATTAATACATTTTAAAGAAAAATTGAGTTTGGTTGTCATACTGATTATGTGAAAAGTCAACGTTCATTTTATTAACTATTGATGTTCCAGCACAAGCCTAGCCAGCTCTATATTTCTTCAAAGTCCTTTCTCTTTCTATCTTTTTTTTTTCATCTAACATCTTGAGCCCTAATGTTTATGTTAGTTTTTTTGTGTGTCGTCGTTCAGGTAGACCAAAAATATTTTTTTTTGGATCACTATCAAAATGAAGTGCACAGTTAGCTTTATGACATAAAACTCAAATTGGAAATTTCTTTTCTATGTCTTTAATTCAATACATTTTTTTTTTTCATTTCATTACTTTAGCATTTTGTGATCGTTAGAGATATTTGAAGGTGCTGAATTAGGAATTTTGGGAATGCACCGAAACACCTACTACACATTCTTTTATTTTAATGCGCAATCAAATTTGCTCCTATTTATTTATTAATTTTTATCATCATTTGAAAAGCTAAATGATAGGTGCGGAATTCGAAAATTTTAGCAGGGACTAAAATTTCGACCGATTGCTTTTTTTCTTCATTTAGCTCAATGATGTGTTACGTTCATTCAGTTTTTTTTGATTATCAACTAGTAGACCTACACGGAATATGAAGTTCTGTGGCAGTCTTTGCCAGGAACCAGCCGATAGTATGGATTACTACTGTGTGTTTTGTTAAATTTATCTTTTTTTTCTCTATCACTTTACATAACTACCCGCAAAGACTCATATGAATAGAGTAAGGTTTTGTTTTTGAAATTCAGAGTTTGGAATTTTACTTTATGGCTTCTGACCAAATAAAACGTTGCTTTTGTACATAAGAGTTTTGTAAGTTAATTATGTACCATCTAAGTTTTATTTATTATTTGGTCTGGCAATTAGATCAATAATAAAGTAAGTCTTTGTGCACAATAGACCAAAAACAACAGATTATAAATACTCTTTCCTATCTTACCCTTATATATATAGAAAAAATATAACAAAGTTAAATTATTTGAATTGGTTTTATTTGATTTAATTTAAACACTTTATTATTTAATTGTTGGTTAATGACCAAACTAATATTCATTTCTAAAAGTGACAATAATTTTCTTTAGAAATGCCAGTAACTAGGAGTCGTGATAACTCAGCGGGGCAGAGTAAAAGCTCAGTCATGCCCGAGGCCAAATGCTCCATTTGTAATGAGCATTTAAAAGAGTCACAAGACTTAGCTATTACAAAATGTAATCATATTTTTCACCGTTCATGCATTACTGAATGGATTGAGACGGCAAAAGAGTGCAATGTTTGCAAGGCTTTATGCCATACAAAAGATTTGAAGTCGTGGTGCTTTAATCCTGAAAGTGGTAAAACTGGTAGATCAAACACTGGGGTCACACCTAAGGTGCATAATACGAGGTCCAAATCAAAAGAACTTCCTCAGGAAGAGGGAGCGATGCAAACAGGTACTGAGAATTTACAACCAGTAGCAGGGAAAGTATATAGAAATGTAAACTCTCGTATGGATTCGGGAAATAAAGGCCAAAGATCCAATAGAAGAGGTCGTCCATCCCGTCAACAAGGTTTTTCTCGTGTAGAAAGCGGTCCATACAAAGATCAGCCTTCCCCAAATTTCGAAATTGATTACGAAAAGATTTATGAAAAGCTCGAGACTCTGATTGATAGGCGTTTGTCCAATTTACAATTGTCTTCGAATTCAGCAGCTTCTCAGGCTCAAGCTATTCCAGCTATTCAAGCAAGGCCACGTTTTTCGTCTGGTGTCTCCAGCCCAGCATCGAGGCCGGATGCTTATGTCTTTTCGGGACATTCTCTTAGTCCGGAAAAGGTTACACAGATTGTACAGAGTTGGTCAGTTAGGTTTGATGCTTCACCTAAGGGTCCAACAGTGCAAGAGTTTCTTTATAGAATTCGAGCACTAACTGAAGATTATTTAAGCAATAATTTTTCTTGTCTTTGCAAAAATCTCCATATTTTGCTTTTAGGCAAAGCAAGAGAGTGGTACTGGAGTTATCGCAAGGAAGTTATTCAGATTGAATGGCAACCTTTTTGTGAAGCTATTACGTACCAATACAAAGATAGTAAGGATGAAGATATTTTGCGTGATGAAATTCGATCACGTAAACAAAAAGAACATGAAAGTTTTGATGCATATTATGAGGATATGATTAATATGGTTTCTCGCTTAGCCGTTCCGTTTGAGGAACATCGTTTTATTAAACGACTTAAAAGCAACCTTAGGCCAGAAATTCGTCATGAACTCCTATATGTTTCAGTTCATTCTGTGGCTCATTTGCGTCAACTAGTACAAATGAGAGAGAATCTAATGAGTGAAGCAGATTTTAAAGGTGGCAAACCGAAACCTCCATTTCGGCGTGTTGTCGCTGAACTAAACAATAATGAGGGACTGAAAAGATCAGATTCAGAAGAATCGATTGCTTCAGTAAATGCGCTAAATTGCATAAATAATAAGCTCCGTTGTTGGAATTGTGACGAAGTAGGACATACTTGGGATATGTGCTTACATGAACGTCGCATATTTTGTTATGGTTGTGGTGCTAAAAATATTTATAAGCCACAATGTAGCGTTTGCTTAGCAAAAAGGCCGGAAAACCTACGGAAGGGTCCATCTGCAGACAGCAATCGGATGGCCCGGAATTAAATGCTGTAGTAGACACTCCAAAGATACCTGAAGTGGTACTAACACCTACTACTATTTCTGGAAAGGTATCTGATAAACAACAAATTAAACAGAATGTACATAAAGATGAAGTACCGAAACAGACAATTATTATTCCTTATGAAGAACGTTTAAGAAATTATAAGAAAGTCAGATCACGAATTTTCCAAGACCAAGATTCAAAGTGTTCGACTTTAAAACGTTCTACGCGACGCATACGCGATTTTTGGAAACACGTTAAACAAACCAAACAATTATTAGTTTCTGCAATAATAAACGATGGCGATGATGGTCGTTTTTATGCAGGTGTCAAATTTTTAGATTTTGAAGAGCAAGGTTTACTAGACTCAGGTGCAAATTGTAGTTGTCTTGGTGGATCTTTGGCTCAAAATGAGGTGCCAAAACTCTCAAAGTTTAGATGTTTTTCGTCTTCAGTTAAAACTGCAGATGGGAAAATGCAGAAGGTAATTGGTTCTATTCTAGCCGATGTATTTTATCAAGGGAAAACTAAACAAATAAAATTTTTTGTGGTTCCTTCTTTAAGCAAGAGAGTTATTTTAGGTACAGACTTTTGGAAAGCCTTTGATTTAGCTCCAGGGGTAATTTCGTCACTTGAAATGTCTAATTCTCTAAGCTCAGATGAAAAAGCTTGTTCATTAACTGATGAACAGTGGAAACGCCTTGAGGCTGTAATTTCGATGTTTCCAAGCTTTGAGAAGCAAGGTCTAGGTAGAACTACATTGATCACTCATGAGATAGACATTGGGGATGCTAAACCAATTAAACAACGTCATTATCCAGTATCACCAGCGGTCGAGAAACTGATGTATCAGGAAATTGATCGTATGTTGTCATTAGAGGTAATTGAGGAAGCAGTAAACAGTTCATGGAGCTCACCAGCTCATATGGTTATAAAGCCCACAAAATTAAGAATGTGTCTAGATGCTCGAAAGATAAATGAACTTACTAAAAAGGATGCATATCCACTTCCAAATATTGAGGGAATTTTCGCTAGGCTACCTAAGGCAAATATAATATCGAAAATTGATTTGAAAGATGCGTATTGGCAGATTGGACTGTCGGAGAAGTCGAAGGAAATTACGGCTTTTACAATACCAGGTCGTCCTCTTTACCAATTCGTTACAATGCCTTTTGGTCTTTGCAATGCTCCACAGACCATGTGTCGTCTGATGGATCCAATTGTTCCCCCAGACTTAAAGTATTGTGTATTTTGTTATTTAGATGATTTGTGTGTAGTTTCAGAGGATTTTGATTCTCATTTAACAGTTTTGTTAAGACTGTCAGAACAATTCCGTAAAGCAAATTTGACTTTAAATTTAGGAAAAAGTAAATTTTGCGTAACGGAAGTTCGTTACTTAGGTTATGTCATAGGCAGGGGAGGAATTGCCACTGATCCACGTAAAGTAGACTCTATTTTAGCGTGGCCAGCGCCAAAAACGCTAAGACAAGCGAGAGGATTCTTAGGCTTGGCCGGTTGGTATCGTCGGTTCATGGAGAATTATTCTGAGATTACTGCGCCTATTACTGATCTTTTGTCCACGAAAAAGAAATTCGTTTGGACAGAATCAGCTCAAAAAGCTATGGAAAAATTGAAACAGAAACTAACTTCTGCTCCAGTTTTACAAAACCCGGATTTCTCTAGAAAATTTTATGTTCACTGCGATGCAAGTGACTATGGCATTGGTGCTGTTCTAGCTCAGTTATCAGAGGATGGCATAGAACGCCCAGTTGCATTTATGTCTAAAAAACTCAATACGGCTCAACGTAATTATTCGGTTACAGAACGAGAATGCTTAGCAGCGCTAGAAGCGATAGAACGTTTTCGTTGTTATATAGAGCTCCAAGAGTTTGAAGTAATTACAGACCATTCTAGTTTAGTTTGGCTAATGAAACAAGCAAATTTAAAAGGTCGACTTGCTAGATGGGCGATGAGATTGCAAGGTTATAATCTAACCGTAAGTCATCGAAAAGGAAAAGAAAATATAGTTCCAGATGCGCTGTCTAGAATGTATCCTGATGAGATTTCGGCATTAGAAGTAGTTGATCCTGAAGTGGACTTAGCTTCGCCATGTTTTAATGATGAAGATTATCAATTATTGAGATCAAAGATTGCAGGAAATGAGACAAAATATCCAGACATACGTATAGTTGATAATTTTGTATATATTAGAACAAACCACGATGATGGCACGGAATTTGCTAAACAATTTATGTGGAAATTATGGATCCCACAAAAGTTGACTTTAGAGCTAATAAAAAGAGCGCACGACTCTGTTGTTTCAGCACACGGAGGAATGGCTAAAACGTTACAGCTTCTTCGTCGGAAATGTTATTGGCCAGGAATGGTTACAGATGTACGTAACTATGTTCGTGCTTGCGAAGTCTGCAAGACCACAAAAGCACCGAATATATCCTTAAAACCCCCTATGGGAAAACAAGTGGTATCGATTAGACCATTTCAAAGACTATATGTAGATCTTCTCGGACCGTATCCACGAAGTAAACGAGGTCATATAGGTCTTTTAATTGTATTGGACCATTTTTCTAAATTTCATTGGCTGTGTCCGTTAAAAAAATTTACCTCGAATTATATACAGGAATTTTTGCAAAACCAAATTTTCTTTACTTATGGAGTGCCAGAAATTATCGTTAGCGATAATGGCGCACAATTTAAGGCTAGCAGTTTTAATGCTTGGCTAACCTCTTTAGGCATTAAACATGTTTATACTGCTTTATATTCACCACAAAGCAATGCGTCAGAAAGAGTAAATCGATCTTTGATTTCGGCAATTCGTGCGTATTTGCAAGAGGACCATCGTGAATGGGACCAACATATTGATGCTATTAGCTGTGCGTTGAGGAATTCTGTTCATCAAAGTACGCAAATTTCACCTTATCATGCTTTATTTGGTTTTGATATGGCTACTCATGGTTCACATTACGATCTGCTACAACGGCTTAATTTGTTAGATGAGTCCGTGTGTAAACTGAATAGAGATGACCAGTTGAAATTGTTACGCAAAGAATTACGGGAAAACATTACTAAAGCCTATGAGCAAACGGCTCGTCAATACAATTTGAAAACGAGAGAGGTGCAGTTTCGAATAGGTCAAGAAGTTTTCAGGCGTAATTTTCCGCAAAGTAGTTTTGTGAAAAATTTTAATGCAAAGCTTAGTCCAGCTTGGCTTAAATCAAGAGTGCGGGAAAAGTTAGGAAATTCGTTTTACCTGCTTGAGAACTTGCAAGGCAAATTAATAGGTACTTATCATGCAAAAGATATTCGTCAGTAACTTCCCTTTTTCAGTCTAATTCTCTGCATTAAGAATTAAGAATTATCCAGTATGTAATGTCCAGTTACTGAGCCAAATTAAAATTTTGGTTTTGGTTTGGAAAAAAATTCTTAACCAGTAAATAAATATTATTGGTTTAATTTAGTTTAGATTTTAGAAATAAGAAAAAACTATTAAACAAATAATATATTGTTTTTTTTATTTTAAAATAGAGTAATTAATAAGATACACATTATTTAGTATTTATAAGAAATTGGTAACCGTTTTTAGTCGAGACACACACCACCAACGAAAGACTTTCACGGCGAAAGTGAACTGTCACTTTGACATTGACATAAGCCCCTGTTAAGAAAATGTTAATTAGCTTAGCCGAGGTCATGGCCTCGTAGTCTGCCAGTTGTCCGATCTTTTTTAATTGAACCGCCTTAGAGAGCAGTTGGATGCTGCTACTTGGTAAGATTTTTAAACTTAACATGTTAATCACATGTTCCACCAATTTTTTTTAATCCAGAAAAATCTAAGACATCACTTCATAAAATATAATTTCCAGCCCATAAATAAATTTTCAAAGCCTTCGCGCAGCCGCGCCTTCAAGAATTTTACAAAAAAATAAATAAACAAAAAAATTTATAAATACCATAAAAGGTTTGCCAATCATATGTTGCAAAATTTTTGCAAATCGAGCTAAAGGTTCAATGACCTCGAAACAAAAAAGGTAACTATAAAGAAATAACAATAATGCATATGTATATCACATATGTTTTGCTATGTTTCAAGCATTTATTGTTTTGTCTGGTTATTCTTTAACTTTTAGAGGCGCCCAACAAAAAAATTAGCTCAGAGGGAGAAAAGAACGAAACTGACTCTAGCTAGGCAGCTAGAAATTCATCAGCCAATCAGTCTGCCGCCCGCCGGAGAGATCAATGCGAGGAGTTGAGCCCAAAAAACATTATAAATCAATAGTATCATATATAATATACCTACATATACGTAGGTTAAAAAAATAACGTCCGCGGGGAAAAACCGAAGAAAAAATACTTAAAAACGAGGTGCAAGTGTGTGTGTGTGTGGCGACAATTTAAAAAAAACGAGGAAAATTCAGAAAAAAAAAAAATATATATATATATATATATATATATCACATATATTAAGACAATATATGTCATAATTATAATAATTATAATAATATTAGGTATTATAATAAAACATTTTTTTTTTGGTTAACAGAGTGAAAAATAATTAAATCAAGTGACTAAATGTGCAACGAGAAGTTTAACGCGATAATTAGTACAAGTAAAGCCCAGTGCTTCTCAAACCGCTAAAACCATCAAACGCGCAAAGAGCGTGGCAAACAAAACAAAAACGGGCGTGTAAAAATTTTATTTTTTTTGATCTCTTTTTTTGCTTATTTGTTTTATATTTTTTTGTTGAAAAAAAAAAAAAAAAGAGAAAAAAACTAAAGAAAAACAAATTTTTTTTATCATATGGTGAAAGAAAAAGGCATAAAATCTTACAAATATTTATATAAATATATGTGTTATTATATAAATAATATATTAAATTGAAAACAATTAAAAAACCGACGAAAATACAAAATCAAAGAAAAAATAAAATTACTCTGCGAACACCATGGAGGCCTTCACTGGATTCGACGGGGTGAGTTTGAAGTAAAAAAACATTATTTATGTACATATATACATATTAGTTAATATTTTTGTTCTTTTTTTTTCACTGAGTTGTCCGATATATAAAACTTCCTATAAACATAACCATATGTTTTGTTGTTGCAAAAGTAACAACAATGTAAAGCGAACAAACGTTTTATGACTTGTTATTTACGAATTAAGACGTAGTATAATTCGATGCAACAACACTGCATTACCGCGATAACAAGCCATAAAACTTTTGGGACAAGCCCCCGTAAACAATACGGTTGTTGTTGATTTTTTTTCTTTCTCTAACTCTATATCTATATATTTGTTGTTGCTTTTTTTTTTTTTTTGCAAACGGTTTTTGCAAACATTAAAAATCATATGTTCGTCTACCTACACTGCGCGCACAAATATTAGTCAACCTTGATTTATTTATAGTTCACTCATAGGTGTAAGAATAATTATAATGTAGTTATACTATATCAAATAAGATATTATTTAGTCCACATAAATATACATAAAATATATATATAGAAAAAATGTCACTTATAAAAAAATGAGTTTAGTTCGGTAATTAGGTTAATACATTCAAAATTAGGAAAAGAATGTCTGAGAAAAACAATGAAGAAGGAATAAATTATTACGCAAAATGAATTGCTAAATTTTGAATAATATTTTTTCTATATGAAAGGGTAAGGTAGGGAAAGCAGCCTCTTTAGGGATTTTTCATTTAATATAACGCAACGAAAAATCATGGTAGGGTGGGTAGAGAGCGTAGCGGCAATAATAGCTTAGCCTGCTTTTTAAATTATGTCTGTTGTTTGTCTTTTTCAATTTCCCTGTCTTTTTCTTGTGAATATATTTCTTTTTTTTGTTTTTGCATCCATTTTTTTTATGCGGGACTTTATGTTTTTATGTAGTATGGGTGTTGTGGGTCCGATCAGCAAAGAAGCCCCCCAACCACTGTTTTTGCTAGCCGTAGTGCATGGTCCCGGCTGCATCCCCCGACAACATTAACCCATATCTGCTAGTGTAGAGGACTGGTTCACAATTATGTAGATATCAGCCTTAAGTCCAGCGGTAAGGTAATGGGATTGCGATATTTGTGAATAAGTTTGGCTCTATGCTAGTAGAGCACCGAACAACCAGATACATTTCGAGCGGTGTACATTACAACCCCTGAGCTCAAGGGTGCAAGCCATAAAACAGTTCGTTAGCAAACCAAATCAGTATCAAACATTTTTACTAATAGGACGTTCGGTAAAGGAGCCAAATAGTCCATAGCAAAGGGGTTCGACAAGTGCTGTCGGGGTTGGTATAAACGTTTACTCAATCCTTAATGCCCTTGGCCAGAGTAGAAACAAATCATTTCAAAACAAAAAGTATCTCAAACTGGTAACTACTAGAACGTTTGTTAAAGGAGATAATTATTCAATAGCTATGAAGAGGGGCCCAATAGTTACACACTTTGGCCAAATCTATAATCCCCCTGAACTCATTGATGCAAAGTATCAAAAAAAAACATTTCGGTAGCAAAACAAATCAGTAACAAAATTCTTGGAAATCTTTTTCTACTCATTGTTGGTTCATAGTCCAAAGTCATTCAACCTTTGCTGGGAGAAATTAGGCTAAGTAAAGATTTTCTATTTTTCTTGCTTTTCTGTCCTATTTATTTTTCCTGTACTTGCTTCAACAAACATGGCTGCCCTACCCCAACCCCCCATGCATGTGGTCGTTACTATGGCAACAAAAACAACAACAACAACATCATCCATGGCATCCAACAATGAGAGCAATAAAAAGCGAAAACATTTTTGTGGTCAATGGGACAAAAACCTATTTAGATAGTAATCAAAAATGCTATTAACTTTATGCCAAAAATTTTACAATGTAGTCACAGGCCGTACACACAGGACACCGTGGTGCTCTCTACATAGTAGTGCCTATAGTCTTTGGTATATTGTAGTGTATTCCTGAAATTCTAGGGAGGATGCGTTGAGAGCATTAAACGCCCACCACAGCTCCACTCTTGGCTACGCAACGAACCCGTCCCTGAACAAGTCAAGCAAAAGCAAATATTTGCAGTTGCTGGCATTTGGTCGTATCTCTCACTTGCTTACTCTCTCTCTCTCTCGCTCGCTGTCTCCCACTCACTTTCTCTCTCGGGTAATTTGGCTCCTTTTGCCTTTGTCTCATGGTCAAGGTAAGGCAGGCCATGGCTATGGCAAACAAGTTAGAAGCAAAAGTAAATAAACTTTTCAATTCAATAGTCAAGAAAATCCCACATTCTATTCCTATAAAGGAAAACAAAGGTATTTTGTGGGCATCCTTAGTATCCCGCATCCCGCATACTCCCGCACCCCTTAACCACTTAGCCACTGCCGACTTAGTCAGTTCATAAAGTGAGCCAAACCCGAAAATAGTTTAGGGGCAACATGAGACTGCCAAAACTCTGTCAGTTTGCGACTGGGGGCATGAACCTGGGATATGGACAGGAATATGAAGGTGTACTAGTACGCACACAGCTTGGATAAGAGATGACAGCGTTGCTGTAGGTTGGGAAAATGCGGGAAATAAATAAAAATTATGAGAATGTGTCAACAGGCCAATGCTTCGAAGGATAAAACTAGGAACTAGGAAATAAGTTTCTGAGCTGTGGAAAGTAAAAAAATGTAATCACTATTTATTGCGATTCCAAGGGAAAATTTTGAAGATCCTAAGTCGAGGCTGAAAAGTCTTTAAACAAAATTTTAAAATTGTAAGCAAAACACGACGATGATTTTTTTTATATAAGATATTGGCAATCAATCCTTGGCACCTTTAGTTTTAAACCCATATTGAGGAAGTTAAAATTTAAAGAAATTAAAGATTTGTCTCGACACTTTCTTTCGTTAAGTCACGATTTTTCTCTCATTTGAGGCTACTTGAGCAACTTGTAAGCTTCAAAAAACTTCCAAACGTAAATTTTTACATACAATTTTTTTATTTAAAAATTTTAAATAATCTATAAAGAACTGCGAGTAAATACTTATCCCAATTCATTATTTGAATTTTATTATAGCTCATCTCCAAAAAAATGAATTATCTGATAAGAGTTGGAGCGTTATTATATTAAAGTTTGATCTATTGCAACTACAGAAAATTTAAGTACATGGTTGTTCGCTGGCGCTTTTTTTTTTAAATTTCTAAAAAAAAAATTTATGACCATAGATTTCCACACCTTCGTTGACTTTTTAAAAGATTTTTTGCTACATTTCTGCACAGTCTAACAGAATTCATTTGGGATATTGGTTTTAGTTTACCTTTATGAACCTTCGCATAAAAGTGTTTTTTAGGGTGATTTTGGTTAGAGGAACACGAAAATTAGAACCTTTTTTGATCTAGATTTCTTCGAAAAACATGACTTTGGGCACTTTTTTCAGTTATTCATCAATATCCCTTGAACAAAATTTTTTAATGAACATGAAAGAGGATCAGTTCGAAACGTATTGATGTGCTCCCTATAGTGATGTATGAAATGTACGGATTAAAAAAAAAACTGACATTTTCGACCATTTTTCAAAAATTACAAAATTTTGGTTTACTTTTTATTGTCAAAAAGAGAATTCTTTTACCAACATTTCGATCTTTAAAATCGGGTCAGAATTGTAGATACTGGAACAGACTTAATCGCAAGATCACCATAATTTCCTGTATCTACCACTGGAGCAAAGGGCCTTCGCAAGATCATGCTGGTACTCAATATCATCTTTCAGGCTATTATGTAAACAAACACTAGATGGTTTCTGATGCTAGCAGATGTCACTTACACCCATATTATAAATTTACTTTCTCCTCACGATCGTCTCATTTTGCAAAGTCGGTGTCTCCTCCTGTTTCATTGGTTTGCCGCACTAATTGTTCGTCGCCAAGACGTATCGTTATCTTTTGTGTGAGTTTTTCGATTTTTTGTTTAAGATTTACTTTTAAGCTAAAAAATATAGCACAAAAACAAGTTTAGAAGATTTAGAGATTGCTAGCAAACTAGATCCGAAAATGTTATGATAGATATATTATATTCAAAAAGCGAATAGACTGACCTTCAGTGCAAATTAAACATTACATTCTTAGTACCAAAGATGACGGAACACATGTGCCAAAAACTGGCGGGGATATGTTTGACCAAATATTATACTTAATGTATTGCTCTAGAAATAAAAAGGTGAATCCGTGGTAATATTTTAGGGAATGCCGTCGTATTGTAGTTGTAAGACAATTATTTCCACGACTTAATAATAAAAATAAATAAAAAGACTACATCGCGGAGATTATGTGAAGACACTTCTTTATTAATCTTTGGTTGTTGTATCATTATTCTTTCGATGAGGGTTACTGATGGCTTCCGAATCTATAGCACACTTAGACGCGCAAAATTTATGGTTTTTGGAGTCCCTTAAGTATCAATTTGGATTGAAAATAAGCCTTATCCGGAAATGAAGATAACGATGAAATATTAACGAAATCGTTATAGAGTTCAATGAACTCTTGACTAAAATTATGCTGATACAGTAATATAAATAGTATTTTTGAATCTTTTATCTATAATTTTTATTAGTACAAGATATTAATTTAAATAGTTTGTGTACAAAGTAATTTTTTTCTTATTCGAACTCGTTTTATTTGTATTGTTTCAGTACATTCCGATGATTATCGCAAAGAGTATACCCTTTTTCCTGTCTTATATTCACCGATTTTTTTTATGATTTAAAAAAAATATCAATTGGACAAGGATTCAGAAAAAGAAAAGAAAAAATATTTTAAAGCCCACATGGATCGTTAGATGCTCCAAATAGGAGTTAAAGGAACATATAGGGCGAATCAATTTGCATAGGGGCGAATAAACGTTTTGGGGCTCTCGGCGATTTTGATTCTTTGGGTCATTTGAAGCTACTTTGCCTAAGCAACTACAGATTTAAGAGAACTTCAAAAATCGACTCAGACCTTCCATTTCTTCTTCTTCCAGAGCGTTGACAGTCCGTGTGGCACCTAAGCCTGTCGTATAACAGCATTCCACTCTTCTCTATCTCTCGCGCTGTTTTTCCAATTAGTGGTTCCAATTTTAGGAAGAGCTTCGGTATCCGACTATACATCTCTTACGTGGTCGACGTCTTCTTCTGTTACTTAGAAAGTAACCCAGCCCATTTTCATCTTTCTTTATTGATGAATTTAATTATGCTGTCTATATTCATTATTTCCTTCCATTCCTTCCAAAAAAAAGTTATTTTGTCTCTAAACAAGATGTATTTGAGGGCTTTTGTGGTCGAGGAATCTATTTATGACATCACCCAGAGGTCGCTTTTGTACATTTTTGGTTTCATATGTATTCTATATATATTTTGAATGCACTCGTAGCTATTTGTACAAAGTAAAGAGTGATTTTTTAAGTGGTTTAGTATTTGATTTACAAAAAAAAAAAACCAAAACATTTGAAAATTTTGATGAAATTTTTATTGGAATCGATAGAACAATCAATATAATTTATTGTTTAAAGATGATTTCATGCAAATGTTGGCCGCGGCTCCGCTTTAGATGTCCCATGCGCAAGGTCCAATTTTGGCACACTCTCTCCAATAAATCGACCGGTATTTCACAAATACATGCTTCAATATTAACTTCCAGTGCGTCAATCGTTGCTGGTGTACCTCTGTAGACATAAGCCTTAATATGGCTCCACTAGAAATAATCCAAAGGCGTTAAATCACACCGATCTAAGCGGCCAGTTGACGGGCTCCAAATATGAGATAAACTGTTAACCGAAGGCGGCTCTAAATTGGGGCTATCACGGTGGCTGTGTGTGTGTGTGTGTTTGGATAGGTTAAAAGCAAAATACAATAAAAATCGACGAAAGTTGTAAATATTGTAAGGCGTACGTGCTGGTGCACCAATTCACAAAAATACACACATAGATACACAGCTACACAGATACTCAGATACACAGATACAGTGAAACATATAACCCCAGGCGTAAGTAGTGCTAAAAGCCAAAGTTGTTTGTATCTGTGTGATGGGTTGCTAGGGCCTGGTTCTGGGGCGTGCCATACTGGCTTCAATTGAAGATAGTTGCTTAGAGATAGCCACATTGTTGACTACTAACCATAGTTGGCAGTATCTCCCCTCCCTCTTGACAGAGGATGAGTGTGCGTCTGTGTGTTGGCTAAATGCTTGATTATCTAAGTCAGAGCGTGAGCACACTGACAGCTGTGGATTTTCGATTTCCATTTCCATTTCGATGGCGATTTATCTGTGCAAAAGTTGCCAATGCTTTGAATCTTAAACTCTGCTTTTCTGAGTTTAGTTTCATAACAAAATGGCTGCCACTAAACAAAATGCCATTTTCTTGAACTTCATTGAAATTCAAGACTGTCTAGGCTACACTTTGAGCAACTCTTTGATTAGCACAACTATTGTTAAACTTATGGCGGCTACTGTTAATTAAAGCAACACACAGATACACACACACACAAATTGCTGAGAGGCAGGCACATTTGATAAATGCGTCTTAAAGCAAACAGATAAAGATACTATATCTTAACTATGGCAAATCACGTTTCAGAGCGACATTTTTTTGGCTACGTGTGTGTCTGTGTTTCCGGCTTCTAAGTGAAGGGTGGCCAAGTGCCCCCTTCCCTTAGTATAGCCATTAAGAGTAAACGCGTACGCCATTGTTGTCTATGACTAAATTTAATGTCTCTCTCGTTCACTCTCTCTTCCTCTCTCTCTCTCTCTCTCTCTGTGTATTAGTGTGCGTGTGTGCTCAACTAATGCATGCCTCAATTTGGTTTGATTAGCGCCTGAGTGAGTGAACGAACGAATGAATGATTGAATAAATGAATGAATGAACGAATGAATGAATAGTTCAGGCATGACCGCATGAATCGATGAATGAACAGAATGAGCGAACCAGCAACAGTCAGCAGTAAATTTAAATTTGAGCTAAGAGCAAAGTTTTATTTGCGAGAGTGGCTCAAATGAATTGAATTTAAAATATTTTTGAGACCAAATTTGTGATTTCTCTTTTATCTGCAATAAAGGCAAGCCCTATAAGAAAATTAGCTATGGCATTGCCCAGCTTTGATGAGTTCTAAAAGCCTTCAAAAAAATTGCAGCTTCTTTTTAAATTTTCAACCCTTACTAAACTAATTTTTATGCAAACAAATTTTAAACGATTCTTTTTTTTTAATTGGTAGCTCATTTTTATACCCTCCACCGTATGGTACAAAGGGTAAGTTTGTGCAAACCGAAAATGTATGTTACATATAGAAGGATACGTCGGAGACACCCCAAAGTTACCTAAAATATGATCAGGGTGAATAGAGAAGTCGATATACCCATGTCCGTCTGTCCGTCCGTCCGTGTGAACGCCTAGATCTCAGAGATGGTATGAGCTAGAGTTACCAAACTTTCACATTAGATCCCATATTATATCATAAGACACAAGTTTATTTTATTTTTTGATATCGGGGATAAATTATATAGCTCCCATGGGGGTGTTTGAGACGACCTCGACAAAAAAAAAAAGCGTTTTAGATGAATAATTCGTTTGTTTATAAAGATATCGTAACCAAATTTGGTATTCGAAAGTTTTTTATAGTTTCCAATCACTTTACCAAATTTGATCGAAATCGGTTGACTATATCATATAGCTCCCATAGGACCAATCGGTCCAAAAAACACGTTTTTTATACAAAATTCGATGTGTTTTGTTTGTTTGTAAAGATATTTGAAATAAATTTGGCATTCATAGCTTTTTTAAGGTATTTAAGCACTGTGTCAAATTTTATTGAAATCGGTTGACTATATCATATAGCTCCCATAGGAACGATCGGTCATAAAAAAATTTTTGCTTAAAAATTCTTCTGTTTTTGGTTTTTTGTGAAGAAATCGGACTTTATTACAAGCTAGTGGTACAGGGTATCCTAAAGTCGTCCGCGCCCGACTTTACGTCCGCCATTTTTATTATCCTGTTATAGCTTGCTTTTTTTCTAGGACTATTTTAGTGAAAAACAACCTTTTACAAAAAACGATTTCACATATAATGTAATAACATCTGTACTAATTCGAATTTTTCTAAAACTATTTTTTTTCCTTAAAAGCGGAATAGAATGCCTTTCCATAATGTTCCCAATCATGAAAAAAGTACAGCCAAAAATGTGTGCCCGAAAGGCCAAAAAACACAACATTGACTTGTTGACTTTTTCTACAAATATCACTATTTTTTTCAAGAAAAGTTTTTGACACCAAAAAAGTTAGCTATTTAAAGTTATTGGTTATAATATGTAGATGCGATTTCTGTATAACTTTGTCTTTTTATGATAAAAGATGACTGATTTATTGAATTTTTAGTAAAAATTAAAAAAAAATCATTTTTTTTGTTACTTTCAACTGCATTTAATCTTTAAAAAAAACTAAAAAAACACGCTTTTATTGCCAATCGAACTAAAAACTAGAAAATAATTTTTGATGACAAAGAGTTGAATATAACTGTAGTAGAAGATGAAACAATCAATCATAATGAATCTCCTCAAAACAAAATTATAATAAAATTTAAGTTATTAACACAATAATTCAATTCAGAGTAAAAAGCGTGGGGTGCATTTTACTATAGTTCATAACTATCCTCTCATAGATAGTAGCCAATAAAATGATTGTAATATTTAAAAATGCCACCAAAAACTTCGTGAGATATTTTTAATTCTTGTAAACGTCTTGAGATATTTTTAATTCTTGTAAATAATTCTGAAACTCAATACGCCACCAGAAGTCTTTTACTTTTCCTCCAAATACATCATCATTATTTTGAATGAATTTCATTAGAGCATTTACTCTGATCATGAAATGTCGACTCAAAATCACTGGGTACTTTTCGATGAGTCGATGCGTCTCATAAATGTCAAGTGTACTTGGATCAACGTCAGGTCTACCATCGGTTATTAACAAAGCCTTACGCTGATCTAACCAGTTGAGATCATTTGAACTAAAAGTAACAAAATAGGTTGGGGCTCCTATACATCTGATTTGAGCTAATAGCTCGTTTAAGGCTGATCTCCAATAGGCTGCAGAACCTCTCAGATTCTTGAGATAAAGATGGACGTCTTCGACTGCTGCTTCTTGATTAACAATTTTTTTGCCGCATGCTGATATAGTGCTTTGGATTCGATAATATTCGAACAATGATAAAGCATAAAAGAGATAATCGTTTCGTTGAAATCTTGTGTCACTTCCCAAAATTCTAAACTGATAATAGTCCAATGCTGTAATTTTTACAGGCCTCTGCTCTTTAAAACCATTCTTCCTATAAGGAAACAAAAAGTACCAAGCAAATTCTTCTGCTTTCAGTTCATGACTCACATTTACGATATTGTCTTTCGTCTTGCGGGTAATTTCATTAAGGTTTCGTGAAACCTGTAACTCATCTTCCACATTAGGAGGCATGACATCAATCGGCGCCATCATTGATGTCTGCAGTGGAATAGTTTGATAGTTAAATTCTGTTGGGAAGTGACTTTTTGGGATGTTGTTGCTGCCCTCTCAGTGCTCTGATGAGTCTCTGCCTCAAAATCATCATGTATACCTAAGACTTCAACATCGATGTAATCAAGAGTAAATTGTACATTTTTGCTGCCTGTTGTACGTTTACAAATCCTCACGAACTCGTCTAAAGTATCGCATTCAATAACGCAAGCTTTTCCATTACTGTCGTTTGCTCTAGATCCCTTTTGGCCACAAGAATGAGAGTTACTGAAGTAATATTTGTCATCATGATGCATTACTCCAAATGATGATGATGACCATCTGTTATTAGTATACCTGCGTTATGTACCATAAACAGATCTTCCAAACCTTGACGAAGAGTACGTCCAAGGTTTGCTTCGTTTAATTTGTCGTTCAAGCATCCATATATACTTGGCTCTTCGTCAAAAGTGATCCGAAATCTTTTGCCGAATGCGACCAAGTCATCTTGGATGACTGTGAAATTCCGAACTAACAAGTATTGATCATTTCCTATAGGATAAGCCGCAAAATTTCTCTCCGTTTGAAATCTTATATTGCTGTAGATTTGGTCACCTGTTATCATATTTAGATTAAGGATGTTTGTAGACCAATATTGTGGTGAAAGAATGCAGGCCCGGAGAATTTTTGCTAATGCCATCGCACAACATTGAACTCTTGCGAATCCTGATGTGAATATGAGATCGTTGCCTTGATGCCATGAAGCACGTACAATTCTCGAGGAATCACTGATTTTCATGTAAGCACTAGCATTGTCAGTAGGTTCTTCATTGGTCTCTACAGCGATCTCTACTGGTGCTTCCTCTACTCTTATAACATCATTTTCTCCAATTACAACGTTCTGATCGATAGTGACATCTTTGTAGAGTGGATTGTTCGAAATTAGCCAATTGAGTGCATCATATACTTTTTGTCTAGATATTGAAAACTGTCGAGTTACCTTAATATTCTCTAAACGCTCAGTAATGACTACTATACCTGCATTATTTGCAGCTCTTGGTAACATGTTTGCAAGGTTTTCAGTAACTTCGAAAACATCTTGTGCGAACAATACCGCTTGACCACGAAAGCTATATTGCCCAAATACACCACTTAATTTGATAATTTTTACAAATGGAATAATGCGTGATATTAGCCGTTGTTCGGCTTGTGATAATTCCGCAATGACCTTTGGAATGGTTCCTGGGTCCAAATTGTTCCAATAAGATTTAGACGGTGCAAAATTTTTCTTTGAATTCAAATGAGTCTTACACCGTTTACAAACGATCAAGCAATTTCTTTGTTTTAATTCGCTAGGCAAATTTGGTGCTGACTTAGTGTCTACAATCCATTTAGAGATCTGATTTTGATAGCATCGTTTGGTGCAAACTTCACAGATCTTGTCACAAAACGTGTTAATTGACTGCATGAAGCCTGTTATACTAGCTCTACTCAATCTTTTTGACTTGGCATTTCGTTGCCGCGTTTGCTGCAATCGAGCTGCTCTGTCCTCCTCTGACTGTGAGGCTCTATATTCAGCGCTATGCAGCCGCATGTGCTGTAATCGAGCTGCTCTGTCTTCTTCTGATTGTGAGGCTCGATATTCAGCATTATGTTGCCGCATGTGCTGTAATCGAGCCGCTCTGTCTTCGTCTGATTGTGAGGCTCTATATTGTTTCATATATAGTCGCGATTTATTTCTTCTCTCCGCCATTTCATCATTCGACAATCCTGAAAGTTTTTCTTTCAGTTTTTGTCTCTTTTTCGCCAATCTTCTCTTTCTTTGTGTTGTAATTTCATGTTTCACACGTAAGTGCAAACCCGACCGGCTAGTAATGACTTTGATTGATGTAGAATTATTTTCTTATTTCAATTCAAAATCTTCAATTTTTCCGAATTTTATTTTTGAGTTATTCAAATTTATTTTTTTTTAATTGTCTAATATATTAAATAAACTCATGGCTTACTAAAATTTTTTGCATTTATTAATCCTGGCGGTCCTATTAAGGATAATGGAAAACTATTATGAAATTATTGCATTGTCATCGATCCTTAATACGTATGCAAAAATTCAAATTAAAAATTATGATTTCACCAAAAATATACGAATTTGTTTTATGATGTTGACAAAAATGTATAGTACTTTCCGGTATATTTGTTAAGAACATCAAAAGACATTTAATTGCCGAAACCAAAGTTAAAACCATTTATGAATTACAAGCAGTATCATTCTAAAAATTTAATAAATCAGTCATCTTTTACCATATAAAGACATAATTATACAGAAATCGCATCTACAAATCATGACCAATAACTTAAAATAGCTAACTTTTTAGGTGTCAAAGACTTTTTCTGAAAAAAATAGTGGTATTTGTACAAAAAGTCACCAAAATGTTGTACTTTTTGGCCTTTCGGGCACACATTTTCGACTGTAGCTTTTTCTTTAGGCTTCCGATTTTTATGATTGGGGATATTATGGAAATCTATTCTGCTATTAAGGAAAAAAAATGTTTTGAAAAAATTCGAATTAGTACAGATTTTACGACATCATATGTGAAATCGATTTTTGAAAAAGGTCCTTTTTCACTAAAATAGTCCTAGAAAAAAAACAAGCTATAACAGGATAATAAAAAATACGGATTTTGAATGCTGAAACATTGCCCTAACTTAAAAAATAGGTCTTATCTCTGGAGATTTTTCATCGTCGACTAGTGTTATGGTTATCTTTATACATAGATTTCTTAAACTTAGAACGCACCTAAACTATTACTGACCATGATGTTCTGTTTGATTATGCAATTTAAACTATATTCACTAATTCTTAGGTATTACGATTACATGAGATGTTTATTTTTCTAAAAATCTACTGAGCTATTGAATTATAATAAAAATATATATATAAAAGGCGACGAAAGAATTACGAAATCCCCATAGGCAAGCATGATTGAGTGCTTTTGGAACCATCTCAAACCTGCCGAGAACTCGTCGATTGAGATCTTATTTTCAGCAAACATGTTTGTGATCAATCGTTCATAATCGTTGCAGGGATCTGTTGCATAGTCGTACCAACTCAAACCTGTCTATAGTTATTTCGACTGAGACAACATTTTCAGAAAACATGTTGATTGCTGTTCAAACCAACTCAAACAAGTTAGGAGCGTATTCGACTGAGATCACAATTTAAGCAATCATGCTTGAGCAGATGGTTCATTCTTGAATGTTGTTCGATCCAACCCCAACATGTCGAGAGCACATTATTAGACTTACATATATCTAGGACTTATTCTATGACTAAAACTATGAATTTAATAATAAATTATTAATATGCGTAAAGTCGGAATATGTAAAATTATTTTGGAGACGAATTCAATTTTTGCCCTAGTTTGTAGATTAATGGCGGAGTGATACGAAGGAAGGTTTAAAATCATTTTTAACAGTTTTTTTTTGAGGAACTTGAATTCTATTAACGTGACTATTAGCGACTAGATAAGAGCTTCATAATACAACATTGCTTGAAAAATGGATCTGTATAGATAGTGGTGTTTGGTATTTGGGTTTTATATTTGCAACAATGTGAGTATAAATTTAGGGGCTCTCGCATTTGTTTTATTTTGTATCCAAAGTTTATACAAGCCAGTTTTGAATTAATAATAAGCGCTAAAAAATTCGATAAAGCCATGGATTAATACCACATTTCGTTTTCGAAGTGCAAAAACCGGGAATTATAGCAAAAACGTATTTTAGAGGCTCGAGTTCGAATATTCTAAGTTTCTTAGCCTATTTCAAATATATAAAAATCGGAAATAAACAAAAAATAGTCTTATAGATACTTGAGTTCGAATAAACCCAGTAGTAAAAGCGTTTAAAAGAAGTTGGGTTGCTTAAGATTTCTGCTCAAAACTTAAAAGAGAGTTGTATTATTGAGATATGAGTTTTGAAATCGGCTTTAACAGCCTACGATTGAGTTGGTAGAAAATCAACTCATTTATTTTTTTTATTAGGCAACCTTGATTGGGCTTTCAGTATACGACTTCCAACTCTTTTAGATGGACTTCGTTCTCTAAATTACACTTCTTTGTGATATAGGCCTCAGGTATAAGAGGACTTTAGACACTGCTACTTTACCATATACAATATCAAGATCTCCCGAAGTAACTTACGCCATACAATATTTTTTATGTAGAAAACAAATATATTTGTTTAAACACTATTATTTAATTCAAATAAAATCAAAATTAAAAATTTTTTATATATATTTTAACTGCGGAACTAATCAAAACCGAACTGCAATTTGAAATTTTTCTTCTACTACCTAATCGAGCTCAAACATGTATTGCTTTGCTGTTGCATCATACACGTGAATGGTCTGTCTATGCTGTGCCATCCAACTTAAACCTATTGTCGACTGAGATCATTTGATCAAACCCATCGCAGGTGTCTGTTGCATCATACGCTTAAATCGGCTAACCAACTCAAACCTGTCGATAGCTGGTTCGACCTGGACACCATTTTCAGAAAGCATGAATGAGTGGTGTTTCAACCAACTCAAACCTGTTGAGGTCAAGTTCGACTGAGATCACATAAATGTTTGAGCTAATTTGTTCATACTTAGTGTGACCAACTGGCCCGGAAAAGCCGAGACATAGCCTGGTTTTGGAAGCAACGTTCCGGTGTCCCGATGACTACTTCCGGTTGGCCCGGTTTTTTCATTTTAAATTCAATCAAATAAAAATATGCGTACTTGAAAACAAAATCGAAGATACCGGCTTATTTTACTGAAATTTGGCGAAATTTCGTTATATTTTATTTCAAGTGAATCTAATTAAACGATTCATTTTTAAATGAAGGGTTAATATTGTACCGTCGCAATTTATTTCCAGAGGGATCTGTTCTTTAAACAAATATTTTATTTCCAAGTCAATCATTCGATAAACTAAAAATGCACACTATGCCAAATCAGTTTTAAATCGCAATGGGATTAATTATAGAATACAAATTCTGAGAGGTCAGATTTAATTTTTTTTTACAGCGCTTTTCATTCATACAATTAGTAAAATATGCATGAGCATCAGAGATAGTGTCTCTTTTGTGGCAATAATCATACTCGCATCACAAGTAATGGCAGAGTCAGTTGCACTCTTAAGCGGCACTCTTGGTGTGGCACCATACGCACTCCTAAGAGTGTGAGCAGTAATAATGCACCGTTCGCTGTATGATTATAGTCATATAATAGTGTCAAAAGTACACCAGAAAAAAAAAGCATTGAGAGGCGGTTTAAATTTTCTAATGATATCGTTTTAAAGTTGTCAGAACATAGGAATGGTGTTATTTTATGCGATAAGATGAAAATAATATTCAGAACATAGGAATGGTATTATGTTATGCGATAAGATGAAAATAATATTATGCTATCATGGTAAACCCAGATTAATTTTGAGAAAAAAAAAACACAACCGTGAAACAGATGAAAACAATACCAGCAGCAAGTATTTAATGAGGAAGTATTGCGTATCATCCACATTTGTTCATGTTACTACTTTTTTCAATGATAGGGAGATGGGGAGTATTTATTATGTTGATAATTTAAAACACGAATAGTCAAGGAGCGCAATGAAGTTTGGGTTCGTTGCTCGTCAAACCCACAGTATACTATTCAAAAGCAGTACCAGCGTAACCACAAACTGTACGAAATGTATTAAAGAATATTGTTGAAACAATGAAAATCAGTTTAAAATATTGAGTCGATCTGCAAACACCTCCAAAATGGGTTGAATTTTACAATTTTTTGAAAGAACATTCAACATTGCTTTACCGAATATCATCACAAGATAAATACGACTTTAACCAAAAAGGAACAGAAAAATTGATTCATAGATAACCTATAATACTGTAATCTTCTAATAAATTTAGGTTAACCCTTTCATGCTCGCTTTTTGCACAGGACAGTTAGAATTTTTTTGACGGTTGTTTTTTACTATATTGTGGTCGAATAACACAATTAAATCAAATTTTCAAAAATTTAGTCGCTCCTATTAGGTCTACAACTTTGCTCCCGCTGTTTTTTTTTTTTAATTTTCAAAATTATATAAAAAAAAAATGGTATCTTATTTATGTTTCAAAGTATTGTCCGTCACTTTTCACTACTTTGGCCCATCTTTCAGGCAACAAACGAATCCCGAGTCGGAAAAATTCTTCATCCTTTGATAAGATCCAAGAATCGATCCATTCTCTCACTTTTTCAAAAGAATCGAAGCACTGGCCCACCAGGCCGTGTGCCATCGACCTAAATAAATGGTAATCAGATGGAGCAACATCTGGAGAGTATGGCGGGTGAGGTAGAATTTCCCATTTCAGTGTTTCGAGGTACGTCTTGACTACTTTCGCCACGTGAGGTCGAGCATTGTCGTGTTGCAAAATTACTTTTTCGTGTCTATTAGCGAATTGCGGCCGTTTTGCTTTTAATGCCCGACTAAAACGCATTAATTGCGTTCGATAAAGTGCACCAGTAATTTTTTCAGAAGGTTTTAGCAGCTCATAATAAATAACGCCAAGCTGATCCCACCAAATACACAACATGACCTTGGATCCGTGAATATTCTGTCGAGGTGTCGCCGTAGGAGTGTGGCCGGGCAATCCCCGTGATGTGCGTCGCTTAGCGTTGTCGTAGTGCACCCATTTTTCGTCCCCAGTAACAATACGATGAAGAAATCCTTTTCCTTTTTGTCTTTCAAGCAGCTGTTCACAAGCAAATAAACGTCGCTCAACATCTTTTGGTTTCAACTGATACGGTACCCAGTATTCTTGTTTTTGGATCATCCCCAGCTGTTCCAGGCGTTTTGATACTGCTTGCTGAGTTACTCCCAATGACTTTGCTAGCTGTTCTTGAGCTTGGCACGAGTCTTCATTAAGTAAAGCCTCCAGTTCATCATCTTCAAAAGTTTTTTCTCTGCCACCGCTATGCCGACCTTCAACAACAAAATCACCGCTTTTAAAGCGCTGGAACCACTCGCGACACGTTCATTCACTAATAGTATCATCACCATAAGAATTGAAATAACCCGATGAGCCTCAGCCGCCGATTTTTTCATGTTGAAATGAAAAAGTAAAATCTCCCGCAAATGACGTGAATTCGGTTTATACGTTGACATATTTAATTAAGTGTAACTATTTGAAGCAAACAAAAATTAACTAATATCGATGTAAGGTTATATTTATCGATGTCAAAACTGATGGAAAACAACTGTGATTTATTTATTTGAACTTTTACTGGCTACTAGCGACATCTTTTGGAAAACGGCGGGAGAAAAGTTGTAGACCTAATACTTATTTTAATAATTTGTTGTACATGTACAACATCGTGCATTAAAGGAGTAAAACTGGGCAGCAAAATGGAACAAAAACAATAAAGTAAATTTTTTTGATTTTTAAAAAGTAACTTAAAATGTTTGTACATATATTATAAAAGCTAAAAAAATACCCATTTTCAAGTCTGTGTTGATTGCTGTTCAAACTAACAAAGTAATTATAAACTTATATTAGAAAATTAATTGTTTTAGCAAATTAAAATAAATTGTAATATTTCGTATTCATTAGATAACTTTTTTTGTATAAAAAAAGGAACATTCATAATATATTCCTTTTGGTTTGAATAGATGACTTAGTCCCCTTTAATTTTTTTGGGATAAAACACAAACTTAAAACTTAGTGCGATGGCTTGTAATCGGAATAATGCCCTATTCCATCAAATCGGATGTCTTGAACTGTTTTTATTGCTCCACGTCATGAAAATGATGGAGTTGTTTGTGGTGAACACGAAGGGCGGCCTCGTTTTTTTAGGATAGACAATTTTTTTGTTTTAATCCAATTGCAATTTGTTTTTGGAATTGAATTAAAGTAAGCGTTTCTTTTTCGTTAAGTTTGTTTAGCTCACAATGACGTCTATACAAAAGCCAGCTATTCGTAACTGCTGAGTTGAGAATCCAAAAGAAAATTCATCCTCTTTTCGGGATCGATGATTAATTCTATATTATTCCCAAAGCATGTTGGCCAGATCTACGCCTCCCATAAAGCGATTGTATTGCTGAACAATTCAAGGAATTGTAAAGTCAATTGACTTTTTTCTTTCTAGCACCATCGCTGTAATGCAGATATTGGTCAATACCATAGTCTGTTGATAATAATTGCACCGGCTTATTATCCTACCATTTTACAGCAATAATGCCATAATTTGTTTCTACTCTATAGTCATAAGAGCCACGACCTTTTTCCTTAAATTCCAAATTACAGTTTCCCAAACGATTGCAACGAACGGTTCGAGTTGCCGCAATTCCTTTTCTTTTAAAGCTTTTAACAAATGTATCGATGTGAAACAATTATCGAAAAATACCTCAAATTTCCAATGAGCCGGTATATACTTTACCAAGTGAATAACTTTATAAGACGAAATTCCGAAAATTTTTCTTAGGTACTTGGCGAAGTCATATATTATACCAGACTTTCCACATCTTGTAATCATTTTAAAGCCCCATTTGTGCGGCTTTTTTTGGATTGTTTTGTTTAAATTGTTGTCGACCTCAAAAGGGTATAGTCTGCTCATCTATGCAGTTATGTTGCTCTGGAGGAATCATGAGACAATTTTTACGGAAGCCTTCTAAAATGAACCTTATCTTATGCAACTTATCATATTTAGAGTCATTCAGCGCATTCTCATTTTTGGATATTTAACTATGTCCATTAGAAGTAAAATACCTAAATATTGTTTCATTTCTTTTGGATTCACATCAACCGAGTTTCCAGATTCTCGAATTGAATATAGATTTGTTTCCTCAGCAATTTTTCTTAGCCTTCCCGCTTTCTGAGCTCGTGATCATAGACACAACCCATACGTATATTTCTTGTTGGCCCACTGATTTTCGATATCATCAACATATCAATTTTGCGTTGTATTAATACTAAGTGAATTAAATTTAACTATTTCTGGTAATATTTCGCTTTTACATAAAATATTTAAGCAGTAACAAAATTACCAATGCTCTGTTGTATTGTTAAGTTAATAATTTTATCATCTAAAAGTTGGATTTTTTCGCTGCTCAAAAAAAGTCCCATTCAAGTCAACAAAAACCAAAATATGACACTCAAACTCTAAAAAATCGGGCTAAATAATAATGCCAAATTAAAGTCAGGAGATGCAAGTTTCATTTTTGTAATTTACCAAAAAAATTCGCAGTAGTTTGGAAGATATACACATTCATAGTGGAATGTTGTACAGCAACAACAAGTGCTTGAAAGGGTTAAATAATAAAGTTTTTTCCTTAAACAAAATGGTCCGATTTTGAGTTCAAGTGGTCCGGATCTTAGTACTTTTTTCAGAAAATATCCCGGTTTCGCTCAAAATTGAGTTGGTCACACTATTCATTCTTGAAGTCTGTGTTGATTGCTGTTCAAACCAACTCCAACAAGTTAAGAGCGTATTCGACTGAGATCACATTCTAAGCAAACATGCTTGAGCACATCGTTTATTCTTGAATGGTTTGTCTATGTTGTTCGAACCAACCCCAACATGTCGAGAGCGCACACATTTTCAACAAGCATGTTTCAGCTGAATTGTTCATACCTTAAATCATCTACCAAGCCAATACACGGCAGGAGTGGCTGCCAAGGATATTAGGCACGTTAAAGCTCAAACTTATGCTAAGTTACCAAAGTTCATGGCAGGTCTCAAAACTGGACACAATTAAGCTCTTTTAGCGTTTCCTTTTGAGAAAATTTAATTTTTTGTACCAATAAATATCTTTCCATTTAAATTAATTCAAGCTATATCAGATCTAGTTACTGTAAGTAGCGTAAAAAGTATCAGAAGATTTCATTCTCTCTACCCAATTGCTCTGATGACATACCAAAGAGCAAGCCAAGCAAACAAATCACTAACCAAGTCTAATACTCAGTGTTAGTCAATTCAGTCAGTAAGTCAATAAACAGGTCAAGATTTAGGAAGTACGACGGACGAGTAGCTATTGGGATGTTGGCAAGGGCGGTTAGCTACTCTATAAGAATGGAAAATGTGCAAATTGAAGGGGCTACAGTTCTGCTTGTGTGTGTGTATGTGTGTGTGTAAGTAAGATCAAGAGTGCCAGCAACAAAATACAATAAAAATCCAGCAGCAGAGCAGGGGGGCTGAGGTGAAGTGTATTCGAAACCAACTAGACCGCATTCAATGGCATTGGCAATGGCCTGGCCCCAACAAAGCAAACTATTTTGAATTTACTTAAGAAAATAACTAGCATTTGTTGTTGAAACTGCAATAGAACAGAAGCCATAGGGTTGTTCGGTAAGTTCGGGCGGTTTTTTTTTTTAAATTGTGAGTTGTGTTTATGTTCAGAAGTGTTTAAATTTGTGTGGTCCACAAAAAAGTGAAAATTATAAAATAAAAGGAGCAATGATGGGGATTGCGAAATTGAATTTCTTCCCGTAACGATAGGAAATTCACAGAATGCCGCATAATTTTCAAATAAAGTATTTACAGACCAATTTATTTTTTTAAGATTTTTTCTTTCACATGTCATAAGCCTCAGAACGAATCTAATATATATAAATGCTGGTAAATATGGGAATAAAATTGAATAAGAGGTTGAACCGTATTTTGTACATTTAAGTATCTATTTAGTATTTTTTTATTTTGCTGTTTTCTGTTGGACACTATTACTAGAAAACGCTTTAAGAGAATGGCAAAATGAAATAATTGGTCATCGTTATGTGATAAAACATAAAACTTTTAGTTGGAAACCAATTAGCTCAATCAATATTTAATTTAGTCCATTAAGTCTTGAAACATTTTTTATTGGCCTCTAGAGGGCGCAATTCTCAAATAAATATGACGTAACATGGACTATAACCAATGGGCAATTCAGATGTTGACAATGATACACCATTTATTGGGTTACGATAAGTAATTCAAAAGATATGAGAAAACGTATAAACATTCATTTTGGTCAACATAATAAGCCTCATTGGTTCTTCAATTGAATTGGGTAGTAAATAACTATTTGTGAAGCTTAAGAAATACAGGTATCATAACATATGTTAAATCCCATAAATTTTGTAGATTTATAACTCTTTTTAGTCCCAGCTGATTATGACCCGCCTCTCTTCGCTAGGCCAACAATCTTCGTTACCAAAAACTCATATTTGCAAGCTAGTGCTGGAGAAAAACGATGTTGGCCAATATCAATGCTTTCGATATTTTTAGCTTAAAAAACATCGATGTATCAATACAAAGAAACTCGATATAAAGGTCACAAAAATCGGTTTTTTGCAAATAACATTTTATCAGTGCTTGTAATTATTTCGTATTGTTCTATTGTAGGGCTTGAAATTCTCTACAAAATCGCTGTAGATAATTTTTTCGTACAACTTACGCATCACAAGATAAAGTGTTCAGAGTGCAATGCATCTACAAGAATGGAATTTTATGGAATTTTCACATTAAAGCACTCTCCACATTCCAAGGTATTATTCAGAAACAATTGGCTGCAGAAGATTATGCCGTATACCGATTTTGTAGGGAATTTTATGCGTTATAATTATTTAGAACATTGGGAAACATTTTAAAATACTGGTAAAATGTTATTTGCAAAAAACAGATTTTTGTGACCTTTGACCTTAAATATCTAGAGACAGGGTCATGATACTTTTAAAATTCTTAAAATGTCAAAACCATTATTCATGTTAAGTTTAAACTTATTATCTTTCAATTCGGAAAAGTTATGCTTATTTGTCCTTTTTTGATGACTATTTACTATAGCGAAAATGCGAGGTGTCATCACAAAAATAAGCATAACTTCTAGAGTTCTAAGTGTTACCGCATTTTCTTCTTTTCGTCTTTTTCAGTGAATTTTCACGCATAAAATGACATTAGTACTTTTTTCTCAAAAGTGGCAGATCACTTTTAAATTTTCAAATTTAAAACTAAAAATAATAAAAAACAAAAAACAAAAATCTAAAAAAAAAATCGAAATTAATATTTTATCTATCATGTAAAAAAAATCGCATCAATATCTCAATGCGTTTAGAAGATATGGCTATCCAAAAATAGTCTAAAAACGAAAAACCCGATATTCAGTTATCGATAACTCGATAAATAATGATTTTGCAATAAAATTGGTCGTGGTTACTATTGGCTAGCACCTCTACCAACTGTGTAAAAATCATCAAAATCGGAGAAGGTCGCCAAAAAAGTGGCCCGCTTCACTTATTTTCGCCGATATACAAAATAATAATTTATCATATTTGGCTCGAAACCCTAAAGAAAAAAATTCGATACGATTTGGGTTTTTGCTGGCAGTTTTACCTTTTAATTTACCAGTCACATAAAAAGACAGACGCAAATTTTGATCTTGTGACGTATGTGCTGGAGCGGACAAGAGTTATACGCGCCAAACGCATTGTCGACTTCGTTCCGCAGACACGTCACAATGACTACTACAAGTGCAACGCTTACGTATGAAGAGCAATAAAAACTGCAAACTCGCTCTTCTCGCTCTTTTGAGAGCCCAAAAAATTTGCAATCTATAAATTGAACCAAATAGTGTAGTGGTTTGGATATCCGACTCTCACCCGGTAGGCCCTGGTTCAAATCCCGCTGTGGACATTTTTTTTTTTAAATTTTTTTTTAACAATTTAATTTTTTTAAATTTGTCGTTCAATCTCACTAACGAGTGAAAGCCCAATAATTAGCTAATCAACAAAAATAACAAATTAGTTGCTTTTTGTAAAATGTTCATCGATAGGTTCAAGTAGAAATTTCCACTGCATACTTTCGTTGGGCAACGGATCAGCGTGCTGAGACGTTGCTAATAACATACAAAATCCCAGTCGGGGCTTTTTCAGCACTGACCGGGTTCGAACCTCTCTCAACCGGGGGTTCGATGTTTAGAAAGTTCAACAACAGGGAGTTTCCGGGCGTCCTTATTTGTTGAGAGAAATCTCAGCAGATTAATATCATAACAAGCAAAAAATTAAAAAAAAAATGTAAAAACCATGTAAAATGTAAAAAAAATACATAAAAATTAAAAAAAAAAAAATTTTTTTTAGATTCTATATTGTTTTTATTTTTCCTAATATTTTATTTGCTATTGTGTCTTTAAACAATAATTACATTTTCTAAATAATAATTATTAAAATAAAAGTATAATTGCAAGTTTTCTCTAAAACCCATCAGAAAATTTCGGGTAAATTATTAGTTTTTGATTTTTTTTAAAAGAACTGAGTCAGCGACAAAACTTTAATCAAATAAATTTTTTTTATAATAATAAAAAAATATAATTACATATTTTAAGTACAAGTTTTGTATATGTATCAAAATGTCTTTAGTCTTAGCTTTATTTTTAAATTATCTATAAATGTATTTTTAGTCTCGGTATAGGGAAACACAGCATATATAATTATTTATTTATTTATTTAATAATACAGCATATATATAACGTTTTAATTAGAAGCCTAAAAAAATTTTTTTTTTTGTTTATTCGCATTTTTTATTTACAATACTTTTCTGAATTCTTTAATATCATACAGCTGGATTTATAATAATTATTAATATTATTAAATGTGACATTTACAGGCAATCTTTAGTATAGATTGTATTATTTTGTTAATTCATATATGGATATTTTTTCAAATTTTAATTATTAATTTGCTTTTGCTGTGGGACTTTTAAGGTTTTTATACCCTGTACCGTATGGTACCAAGGGTATATTAAGTTTGTGCAAGCCGAAAATGTATGTAACATATAGAAGGAGACGTCGGAGACACCCCAAAGTTACCTAAAATATGATCAGGGTGAATAGAGAAGTCGATATACCCATGTCCGTCTGTCCGTCTGTCCGTCCGTGTGAACGCCTAGATCTCAGAGATGGTAAGAGCAAGTGTTACCAAACGTTCACATTAGATCCCATATTATTCCATAGGAGGCAAGTTTATTTTATTTTTTTGATATCGGGGATAAATTATATAGCTCCCATATGGGTGTTTGAGACGACCTCGACAAAAAAACGCGTTTTAGATGAATAATTCATTTGTTTATGAAGATATTGTTACCAACTTTAGTATTCGAAAGTTTTTTATAATTCCCAAACACTGTACCAAATTTCATCAAAATCGGTTGACTATATCATATAGCTCCCATAGGACCGATCGGCCAAAATAACTTTTTAAATCAAAATTCGATATATATATTTTTTTTAATAAAGTTATAGTAACTAGATTTTGCGTTTGGAAATTTTTTAGAGCACTTAAGCAATGTGCCAAATTTGAACAAAATCGGTTGACTATGTCATATAGTTCCCATAGGGCCTATCTTCCAAAAAATCGATTTTTTAACAAAATTTGTTGTGTTTCGTTTGTTTGTTAAGATATTGGGACCAAATTTGGTATTCGTAAGTTTTTTATAGTTTTTTAGCACTGTACTAAATTTGACAATATATAATATAGCTCCCATAGGACCAATCGGTCCAAAAAAACGTTTTTTATACAAAATTCGTTGTATTTCGTCTGTTTGTAAAGATATTTTAACTAAATTCGGCATTCAGATCATTTTTAAGGTATTAAAGCCTGTGTCAAATTTTTTTTCGAAATCGGTTGACTATATCACATATCTCCCATAGGAACGATCGGTCAAAAAAAAATGTTTGCTTAAAAATTCTTCTGTTTTCGGTTCATTGTGAAGGAACCGGATTTTATTCCAAGCTAGTGGTACAGGGTATCCCAAAGTCGTCCGCGCCCGACTTTACGTACGCCATTTTTTATTTATTGTTAATCTGTCTTGTATCGTTAATATATTGTTCCTTTAAACTTCGGAGCTATATTTTTATTTAGAGTCTTGAGAATTTTGCTACATTGGGAGATCTAGTTCAATTCTCGGTTAGTTATTAAACGTTCTTTTAGTTCCTTAACTTCGTAGAAATATGAACACCACAATAATGGCTACAGACAAGTCAATAGAACTAGTTCTACTTTGGGAGATTTAGTTTATTACAATTTTTTTCCATTCAATTGAGTTGCATATCATATAATGGCAGCTGTGAGTTCCCAACATCTATGCCACATTGGAAAATGTAGTTAATTTAATGCTTAAAGTTGCTTAGGAACAGCTGGTTCTTGTGATTAGTTCATCATCGTTTTTTTAGTTCATTTGTTTTACAGAAATGATCGCCGGTACTGTAAGTGCTAAAAAATACTGTCTTGAGATATCTACTTCATATCGTGAATATTATTCTTTTGAGCTTAGGAACTGTTTAGTATTTATAAGCTTTACGTTTCTTTGTTTTGCATGAAACAATTCTTACTTTTAATATTACAAGATGAAATTTGGCAGATGATGGCTATGGCGACGTTACTAAAAAAATCTAGAAAATCGGAGGTTTCAAAAAGTTGCCGAATTAAAAGAACCCACCCATGGTTATTCATAAATACTAACAATACGAAAAAAATGTTTAATAGTTTTTCATAAGACCAGCAAAGTCACGCTGCTTTAGTTGGAAGCGGTTGTGAATTATAAACACTGAAAATCTTTGACAATTGAGGTTTTCGTTATGAAGATTCCAGTGTTTAACACATTTGATAGACGTGAGTCTAAGTAAACCTTATAGAAACTTTTTGTCGGATATGCCTTTTTTTTTGGGTAAATAGTCAAAACAATGAGTATTTTTCGTTTAAACTAATAAGATTTACTATTTTTTTTATGTTAAAATTTTATTTCTTTTTAAATACTAAAATACCTCACGATAGTAGCGCCATCGGGCGATGAGGCTAGGTACTTATCGGACCACCCTCGTATAGATACTAAATTTAAAAGTTTTGATTTGGGATTTTTATAAGTTTTAAACATTTAAAAATAATTTGCAGCTTTTTTTAACGGTTTGAAGTAAAACGGACTAAAAAAAAAGATTTTTAAAATTAGAAAACATTTTTATTTGCATATTCTTTTTAAAATGTAGTCAGGGAATTCCGCTTCTTTTTAATTTCATAGCTGCCTAGGGACTTACTTCAATTCTTTTTTTACGTGGTTTTTGTTAAGAAATTTGTTTTGCTTCAACGTGTAAAAACAATAAAAATGATGTGAAAAATATTAAATAGACGGCAGTGGAATTCTTAGTAGCGAAAAAATTAGCAATTTCGAGTGTGGATTACAGGATGCCCCATCTCCCAAAATGATCTAAAGCAAGATCTGGTTGACAAGAGAAGTCAATATAGACTTCAGTATTCATGTGTACTACCGTAAAGTCTCCTAGATAATAAAAGAGCAAACAAACTTTTTAATTAGACCCCTTATTAGAAAAGAAACTAATTTTTTTATTTTTAAAAGCGGACCATCATTATACATATGTAGCACTAAAAAAAAAATAATTTGACGCCTAGAACTTATTTAGTTTTCCCAAATACTATATTGAATTTTATCAAAATCGGTTTACTATATCAAAAAGACCTAAAAAAATGTTTTCAAAACATGCGTAAATTAACAAAACATACCAAATTTATTTTTAAATTTGTAAACTACTGAAATTATGAATATATTTACTCATACCCCCTCAAAAAAATGTGTAAATTTAAAATAAATAGAAATAAAATTATTCGTTAATTTATAAAAATATATCAAGAACATTTTAGTCTTTTTGAAGTAAACGACGAATTTGAACGAATTTCTTTTTTTTTAGTTGGGATTACCTTCTATGATTTTTATTTTTTTAAATCGTAGTAAATTATTTTTAAAGTTTATTTATTTATTTAATAATTGCAATTTAGTTAAAAACAAAAGGTAACTGGCTTACATTTATTAAGTAAATTAAAATTTTTTTTTATGAAAAATAAATAATCTTATATAATATTGGCTAGTTGCTCTACCAACTATGTAAAAATCATTAAAATCGGAGAAGGTCTCCAAAAAAGTGGCCCGCTTCACTTATTTTCGCCGAACTAAATTTTGTGAACATTTGTAATGCTTAAATTAATTCACAAAATACCCGTTCAAAAAACCCACTCGTACATGGATTATGAGATAATCATTAAAAAATCCCATAAAGCGGGGTTTTGTGGACTTGGGATTCAGCTGGCAAAAATTCATAAGGGGTGCCTCAGTCGTATGAAAAGCTTACACCACTTTTTTGTGAGCCTGTGAGTTGTAACAAAAAAAGGTTCTGTTCCAGCTATAATGCAGTCTCATAATCTTCAAACTAATTTGAGATCTTTTCATTGTGGTTATTAAATAATTTTTTGATTTGAGCGAGCCCCGTTTGTCGCTCACTAGGTTACCAGCCTTTCTCACTTTTTGTGGATGTTGCCAGAATACAAAGGTACTTTTCTGCAAATGTTCTAATAGCATTATCATTTGAGATCTATAATGAATGCTTGAAACTAAGTTTTCGAAATTAAAGTATTGTCGAAGTACCGAAATTGAATCAACCATTTGTTTTTCGATGATCGAAAATCAAAATAAAAATTTAGATGATCGAAACAAAAAAATACATCGATGATACTTTTAGTACTATTGTAAGCCTAGAAACCTTTGATATATTCTTTTATCTAATACTATAAAAATTTGTTGATTTCTTTGCTGATAAGAAAAGTGCAAGCTAATTGCCGACCATATAATAACTTTTTATTTCTTCACAAATAAAAGAAAACAGAAAGCGAACAAACTTTTTGGCCAACCCATTGCATATACAAGCACCAACACACTGATACATGCCCGACTCTAGTGCAATACAAATGTAACCAAATGCAAATAGCCATTGTGTTTTCTCAAGCTTATGTACTTTGGTGCATTGAGCAGCTTGTGTGTGTGCATGCATCTGTGTTAGTGTGTGTGTGTGTTAGTGTGTGAGTGCCACTTGATATGAAAATCAATTGGAAAAACTTAGATTTTCAACCACTTGGCTTTGAATTGGCGAAAATCTCAAATTGTTTGCCAGCTTAATTGTCAATTATTGTGTAAACTCCAATGTGGCCGCCATTTTGAAAGTAGCAACAGCAACAACAACAACAACAACAACTGTAACATGCCAACATACCTATTCAGCCTCAAATATAATTAACTGCCGTCATGCTGCTGCGGTTGCAACAAAAATTTTAATCAATTTTCATTAATAATTTGAAGCATGCCACGAATGGTGGCATAGCGCGGCAGAGGCGCCTCTCCTCTCCAAGCAGCGTGGGTCGGAAGCTCGTCAAATAAATTAATAAAATTTGCCACTTGTTGTTTAAGAAAAGGTACAAGAAAAAAAAACAACACGCATACATATTTACAACAACAACAACAATCAGAGGCATAAAATCAAAGGCAAGACGCAGGAAAAGCTCAAAAACTCACACACACACGCACAATAACAACAACAACGCCGCCATTTTATGATATTAAAGTATTGTCATAAAAGCATGTGTTTGTCTGCGTGCACATTCATGAGTGTGTGTATGTGATTGCTTTGGTGTGTAAGTGTGTACAAATCCAAGCTTTATATTGAAAATTCAAGACGCTGGCAAGGACATAGCATTGCAAAGACAACAACAAAAAGAATTAGCAGCAGGTTAGCACAGTGGCGTAGCTTGAAAGGAGTCTAAAGGGGTTGCGTAAGGCTGAGTTAAGCAAGTTTGGGAATAAAGTTGTGAAATACTTGTACTGGAACCTGTAGAAATTTTACAACAATAATATAAATGGAATATTATATAAAGTTATATTTTTTTTTAAGCAGCCTTGAGGCCTACGTTATTGTGGCTACGAATCTAGAATTATCTTTTATTTTATAATTATATAAACAAATAACCTGTAGAGTTTGATAAGGAGTTGTATGAAATTTGTAGACAAACTGTTCACTGTGACTGTCAAGCTGTATATAAAGGGTGGTCCATATAAAAATTGGAATTTAATTTTACTATAAAAACAAAACGGCTGAATATTTTTCCGATTAGAATCCGATTCTACGCACCAAATTACTTCGGAAATGACTTCTTAGCTTTCCAACAACTGAACCATGTTGACCTGTGCTATGCGATTTCTGAAGATTGTGCGCAGAAGATCGATTGTGGCGTTCGCTGTGTGGCACGGGGCGCCGTTTTGTTGAATCCAAATATCGTCCAAAGCTTCATCTTCCATTTGATCCGAAGAACCAGTCGGTCAACATAGCGCGGTAGCCCACGCCATTAATAGTTTCAGCGGCTCCTTCTTCATTTTCGAAGAAAAATGGTCCGATGACGCCGCCAGACTAAATTCCGCACCAAACAGTCACTCGTTGTGGGTGCATTGGCTTCTCCTGGAACGCTTGCGGATGTTCTAAGCCCCAGAAGCGACAATTTTGCTTATTAACATAACCACCGAGGTGGAAATGAGCTTCGTCTGAGAAGATCATTTTTCGAAAAAATTCGTCATCTTCGGCCAAGCGATCTTCCGCCCAATTTGCGAACCGTAGCCGCTTCGGGAGGTCAAGAATTCTTCCCATTTCGTAAATGTCAATGTTTTAACTAAATATTTACCAATATATGAAAGACATTTGACGTTTTAAAAGTCAAATAATCGGTAGTTCAAATTCCAAACACTAGATGGACCACCCTGTATACTTCGTATACGTAATTTTTATGCAGAATTCTCATAATATTGATAAAAGTTCCGACGCGCAAGTTATTAGGCTAAGGCATCACATTGACACTCCTACTTAATTTCCGTAGCCATCTTCACGCAGTCAGCCCTGTATCCCTGTGCAACCGGAATGAAGATTGGGTATCCAACTTCAGTGAGAAGCCGGGTCAGGAAAACAAACGAACAAGGAATATGTACACTCCAAAATGAGGGTTGGGCAGGAGGTTGACTGACTGGAAAAAAAATCGTATCACGGAAGCACAATATATATATTTATTTATATATCAGAATTATTTTATTGAATAACTAAGATAATACAGTTGTACAACAATTTTTGTAGACTGTGTGTTCGTCTGAATGCCTGTATCTTGTAGACCATAAGATCTAGCATAACCGAACTTAACATTTGAACAAGTTAAGATTTGATTTTCGTCTGTCATGCCAACTTTCTCCAAAAACAATTTTAAAGCGCCATACTTTCTACAATTTTTTATTTAAACCTTGAGTTAGTTTACGCTAGGTTTTATAGGGAGCTCAGATAGTGACTGAGATCACCCATTACCTAATTAAAAGAAGGGGACGAAATGAATTCAAGAAAGGAAGGGATACAGGTACATCCCTAATCGCGAAAGTCTCTCATATTGCAGAACCATTACACGTATTCGACGAAAGCAGCCAGATCCGCTATAGGCACATGGGCTAGACTACCCAGATCCTCAAAGAATGGTTTACCCAGAAACTGGGTTCGTCTTCTAAGAAGCGCCGGGCAGTCGCATAGCAGGTGTTGAATACCTTCCGTCTCTTCCTCATCTCCGCAGCTGTGGAAGAAATCGTGATGGGGAACGTGCAACCTCTCAGCCATATTGCCTATGGTGCAGTGCCTCGTTGCAACGCCTACTACCTCCTAGTCCTGTTTTTATTTCTGTGTACTCGTTCGAAATTCAGTATGAGTTGGCGCTAATGAGCATGGCTAACCATCATGGTTTCGCACAATTTGAACTACCCTCAATAAAGGTCGCACAATTTGAACTACCCTCAATAAAGGATATCAAATGGATTTTCCGAAATAGGCTGCATACGTTTGGGTTTCGCTTGGCTGATAAAATTAAGGCATGGCGAGCTGGTATTCAGGAGTTTCAAATTTTTGTTATTGTCACACATAAACAAAAAATACCTGCAAATTATTTTGATGTTCTGAACAAACGGTGCTGCCCCTTTTTACACTATCGACAGCTAAATAGCACCGGAGATAAAGCTAGATGGCGCCAGCAGTAACAACCATTTTTTTTTTAAGTGCTGGAAATTCTTGGCTTAAAGATGTTAAGATTATTTTATACCCAGTATTTATACCAAGGCATGCAATGGATAAAAGTAGGCGCGGCAGACTCCAAGGTCTTTATACAAAAATGATCATTATAATCTCGGGTAGCGATTGAACCTTGTCCGTCTGTATGCACTTCAGGTCTGTTCTAGGGACACGAAACTTTATCATCTGTTGCGCATAGATTCTGAGCAAAACTATGTCTATATCTAAGCCCGTTCCCCTGTTGTAAAATTTCCCGCTTTTTATATATGCCAGCTAATATTTTGTTTTGAGATCTTAATACGAGCTGAGACAACTAGTTAACAAACTAATTGCCCGCCCCAGTCTAAATTCATTTTGTATCCCTGAAGAATTGAAGCTTTCTGCTCATATTTGCCTAATAATATCATAATAAAACTTCGTTGTATTACTCTGTACTAAAAAGCTGTCATTAAGTATATTTGCTTTCTTTAAATTATCGCAATTAAAAATGGCGGCAGATCTAAAAAAAATCATAGATTGGATAAGTATACTCCAATACAGGGCGTTTGTACGTATATAGTTAGATAGTAGGCTTATGGAGTAGTTTTGATTATTTATGCCTTCTTTTTGGTTTTCGAGGGTCAAACTGGGCGAAGGTAACTGCCAAGAGTAGCTTATTCAATTCCTCCTCATAGTGGAGATTCAATTGCAGCAGTAGAGCTATAGTTCTAGTAGTCCTTACGTCACGAGCAGCATAAAGCGCCGAGCATATTTCCGATATGGCCAATGGGAAAGTAAAGATTGGCGACATTATCTTTACACCATGACCCTCCATTTTTGTGTCATGCTCAAGACGGTCTGCTTCGCTTTATCCTGACCGCAGCGTTGGGCTTCCTGCTGCAAATTGATCCTCCGAGAGCTGGTTCATTGCTGTTCACTCCCTTGTCTTGACTTTTTTCAGCTATTTGGGCGGTGAAAACCTTTAGTACTTGTTTAAATGTTTCAAAATGTTGCGAGCAACTTACCTTGGCTCCCGAATCACCTGGCTTAATTTTTTTTTTTTTTACCAAAATTTTTCTTTGTTTTTTATTTTATTATTTTAAATTTATTTTTTCCGTAAAATTTAGATGTTTTAATGTGTTAACGCCCTGATAGTCTGGTGTATACTAACGTTTGTAGCTTTCACTACAAATCAAGTAAAAATATGAACCTTACAGGTATTAAACAGCCTACTTGAAAAAAATTTTTGTAAATACAAAATTAGTTTTTACAAAATATACAGAAACTTTGCGGCAGTTTACTAGAATACATTTATTTACAGTCTTGAAGAATATTCGCAATGTTAAAATTCGACTCTCTTAACAAAAAGTAACTTTAAAAATTGTGGAACGATTTTGATGAAACTTGGCAAAATGATGTTGTAGATGTTGCGTTACACAGTGAAACTAATAGATGGTCCACCCTATATACATTGTGAAAAAAAAGTTTCCGAAATTGTTCATTTTTCGATATTCGTGGCGTGGTGCATCATGAATGAGTTCCAGAGGGACAAACGGTCTGTAAAGACTATTATGTGACTGTTTTGAGGCGTTTGCGTGAACGGGTCCGTCGTATTCGGCCGGAATCGTGGGCAGACAATTCGTGGATTTTGCACGACGATAGCGCGCCATCTCATCGAGCCACGATTGTGAACGCATTTAAGGCAAAACACTCCATAAATACCATCGACCAGGCACCGTACAGTTCAGATCTGGCCCCGTGTGGCTTTTTCCTCTTTTCAAAACTAAAATTGCCACTCTGGGGGAACCCGTTTTGACTCCATACCGAATATAAAAAAGAATGCGATGAGAGAGCTGAACGCCATCCCGACCAATGCCTATAAAAAAATGTTTCGAAAAAGCATTGGCATATGTGTATTGCCTCAGACGGGGCATATTTTGAAGGAGACAAAATAAATATTGAAGAAGATTTATTTAGAAATTTAGAACGTTTTTGTCACAATGTAATGCAACCAATAAAGGGTGTTTGTTTTTGTGTTATAAAAGTTTATATCATAACAAAACAAAGATATATATTTTGAATATCAATGAATCGGATTTTATTGGATAGAAAATTGTACGACATTAATGATTAAATATGATTTCGACCATGGCGCAACATTTGCGAAAGTATTTCGTCAATTACTCTTCGAATGTTTATTTCCAGGAGTGCAATTGGCTCTGGTTTATCGATGCAGACAAGTGACAGTATACTCGTATCGTCTTTACGTTGAATATCTTAATAGTAATGAAAATTTGTAAGGTAGTCAAATACTAAAATGAAAATTAGATGCCGACTTTGGTATGAAAACCACAAATTTTTAGACTAGATTAGTAATCGATTTAATTAGTTTTTAATTATTCAAAATGATCCAAAGCGCTTAAAAATATATTCATTAAATTCCCAAATTGAGCATTAATATTAATTCTGCCCATAAAAACGTTGACCTTAATAAATATTTCGCCTCACTTCTATAGGCGAAGTAGTGTTAATTAGCTTAGCGACTTGCCAGATCAGCGAAATTAGGGCTCATGACTTTTCTGTACTCCGATTTCGACAAATTAATTTAACAATACAGCTTATCGGTATCGGTATCGATAATAACATGCATGGGTGTTGTACAGACAAGTAAAATTTGGCTTAGCTGTCAAAAAGTATTGTTTTGTCATTAATTCTAAAAGTTCTTATGTACAGTAAAAAAGAAAAACTTAAAATGAAGAGCAAGAAGGTGAATATACCTGAGAGCCAAAAAGCCGTGATTCCTTTATATCAAAGCATTATTGATGATGTTACTGAGGATGTGCGAAATGACTTTCTCGATGAGGGCTACGATGAGGCAACTTTACAGGAGTTCAAATATTTATGGCGCTTCAATATGATGTCAAAAGACGCAGTACAAATCGATCAGTGCGAACCAGATGGAGCCAGTTCCAGCAAAGCAGTAGGCACTGCTTGCAGTCGCAAGAAGTCGCCATCATCGTATGCAGGTAAGTTTTATTTTCAAGCCCATAAAAGTATAACGACTAATCGGCAAACATCTGGAGCAGAAGATGTTCCAGTTTCAACTAAGACAGCAGCAGCAGCAGATGACGGTAACAAAAAGTTATCTCCAAAAGCGCTGGAATCTGACTGGGAGGGATCACCCTCCACACCAAAAAAGATCAAAATGAGCGCAAGCGATGATGATGGAGATGGTTCGGCACCTTGCTGCAGCAATGCAGTGCTCAAAGACATTGCTGGTTTGGAAAACTTCATCTGGAAAACTTCATCAGAACCCTCTGCACGTGCCAATAATGGAGATGTGCGCTTTGAGGTAGCCATACCTCCTTTGCCTAACACAACTCCAGCCAAAAAGAAAACTCTCACCATAGTTGTGCCCAAATGGGCAGCAGCTCAGACAGAGATCGATCCACTACTAACACCGTATTTAGTGAAAACTCTGTACTCTATAGAGCCAGGCTTGCAAGCACTCGCATTGCAGTTCACATTTGATGAATGGCTTCGTAAGCATCAAAAAAGCTTGAAAAAACCCATATCAAAGGTAAAAAGCTCTAAGTCCTGGAATCGTAGTAATAAATGAATGAGCATTAATTTAAATATATAAAATAAAACTTACATTTGATGTCCGCTGCTGTGTGAAAAAATAAAAAAATTGAATAAATTAATTTATTTGATATTGATTGATTGGAACAGCCTTTAGCATCATGGGAAGCAAGTGAGAATTAGAGAGGCCCAAGAGTTTTTTTTATATAAACCTATAACTATATAAATATAAGTATAGTAGATGAGTATAAGGCTCAGTATATGTTATCTTTATTATATGATGTGAAAACAGGACTTGATTAAGTGATCAAGTAAAACGCAGCACGCCATATGAAAGGAATAAGGGGAATCACCTAGTTTTGAATTGTATGTTTATGGGTTTGTAAATGGGGACAGCTATTCACCTCGGTTTTTAGTCATGACATTTCAAAGTCCATCAGCACTGAATTTTTACGGCTAAGGTTCAGAATGGAAAGCCAAGTCCATGCATGTGTTAAATTCACTTACAAGTAATGCATAGATCATATCGGGTGCTGAAAATTCAGACATGATTCCGTGAATGACACAGGCCTGATCTGAACTGAATGGATGTCACACACTTACTTATATTTAGTGTGTATTTACTTATTTGATCTTTCGATATTGGAAAATGACATTATATACTTAGTGATTGACTTTGACCTTCTCCTGGAAATCTGTCTGTACTCTACAGCATCATTTAAGTCATGGATGATGAAAAGCTCTCCTATTTTTTCAATAATCGAATCAAGCAGCTTCGTATTGTTGTGTTTCGAGGTTAGCGTCACAGCGGCAGAAAATGTTCAATGCAAATGAAACAAAAAAAATTGAAAAAGTTTTTCTGGGCGTTATAGCGAAACATTTTAGGCCATAAATCGAAACCGTGCCTTATTTGAAGAGGGCCGTTATAGCGAAATGCCGTATAAAGAGCGGCCGCATATAGCGAGGTATGGGTGTATATCGATATTTTCATACTGTTTCTACGAGTGTACAAATGTGTACCATATTTTGTTGAAATTGTACTTAAAGGTAGCGCTTTTAAGACGCCCCCTGTTAGCCGCCTCTGTTACACATAGGCACACAAACACACTCACACACATACAGCCAACCACTCACGCACCAACACACACACAGCAGGCATAACAAAAGTCAAGCCAGGCAAAAGCTGTTAATTTTTATTTCGCCTTTGTTTAGTCTATTAAAATGACATTCTGCGGCTTCTGTCACTGGCTTTTGGAGAGGGGGTTGTGCCAGGGGGGTTGGTTTGGTGCTGGCAGCGTGAAATGTGAAACGTGGAGGGAGCATGGGACACGTCTGTGTTGGTTGGTTTTATATATTTATTTATAAGTATGTCACAAACGAAGCCATTACAAGTCATACACACACACACACACACACTCACACACAGAGACACAAACACATATGAGATTTTTTAATGCTTATTTAAACTCTTTATTTTCAATTAAGAAATTTGCACATAAAATGAAATAAACAGACAGAGAAAAGGATAAAGAAAAGTGACTTGCTGAGAAAATTACGTCCTGTGCTTTGTATGTATGTGTAACATGCACATATACGAGTATAACACATATTTGCACACAATTAAAGACACTTTTGCCGAGACCAAAATAATTCAGTATAAAAGCTTCATTTGCTAAATTTTAAATTTTTAACTTTTCTTTAATTAAATTTTACATGCTTTAAAATTTGTTGCGATTATCTAAAAAGTTTAAATTAAATATTTAGGAAGAAAATTTAGAAGAAGATGGCTATATTAAGAAGTACATAATTGTTTTTAAATAGTTTGGCTTAATTATTAAAAGCTACTATTAGTAGTTAGGATAGTTATTATTTTTTAATGTTTCGCTTCGGTAAATCTTGATTAATTAAAAAAAATTGATTCTGAAACAATTCGTTTTTAAGCCGTAGCGCTTTTAGTACAAAGAAAACAGAAAAGAATTGTGAAAACGATAACGACATCAAGCAGATGTACAGGGTCCGGCACTCGAAGTGTAACCAATTAAAAAGGCCATAAATTTATTTTGAAAAATTACCTTTACTCAATTCAAGGTACAAAATGTGTAAAAATAATACGAAATTTAGAAACAATTTACTTTCGCTCAATATGGCCACCTTTTGCCTTCACTATGGCCTTGAGACGGTCCAAAAATGAATCGCAAGCTACCCGAATGTGACTTGCAGGTATTTTGGCCCACTCGTGGACAATGGCTTTTTTAGCGCCTCGAGACTGTTGTATCTTTTAGTTCGGACCTTGCTCTCCAAAATGGCCCAAAGAGAATAATCCATCGGATTCGCGTCTGGTGAATTCGAGAGCCATTGTGTGGACGTTATGAAGTTCGGAACGTTGTTTTTCAGCCATTCTTGGTACACTCGAGCTTTGTGAGACGGTGCCGAGTCCTGTTGAAACGTCCATGGTCTGCCACCGAAATGTTTGTCTGCCCACGGCTTCAAAGCAACCTCCAGAATACTTTCCCGATAATATTGCGCATTAACCTTGACGCCAGGCTCGATGAAAACGATTGGAGAGCGCCCATCTGCGGTTACAGCGGCCCAAACCATTATCTGTGGCGGGTGCTGCCTCCTGGTGGCCAATCGATGACTCAAATTCTCGTATGAACGGTCCCTCAAGTAAACCCTATCGTTTTGAGAGTTTACGAATTGCTCAATTGTAAAAATTTTCTCGTCAGAAAACACAATGTTCGACAATTGACCGCTTTCGGCCAAGCGAAGCAACTCCTTCGCTCTCTCAAGTCTGACTTGTTGCTGCTTCGGTGTGAGATCATGTGCCTTTTGGATCTTGTAAGGCTTGACCTTGAGATCATTTTTCAGTATGCGACGGGTGCTACGGTCAGATATTTTCAGTTCTTTCGCCATTTGGTTGGCACTTCGTCGGGGATTTCGCTCAAGTCGCTTCTTCACTTTTTGAACCATCTCACGTGACGTTGCAGTCTTTTGATGACCACCTCCATGACGTTTTGCGATGCTACCAGTATCATTGTAACGAGTTATGGTGCGATAAACGAAAACTTTATTTACTTTAAGGTGTTCGAGCTCACGAACAATCGCTGGTTGTGATTTTCCAGCTAAATATAATGCAACTACACTATTACGTTTGAAATCCATTAGAGATTTTTTTTTTTTGCGTTTACTCACGGCAAAATGCTTTCGTGCGCATGTAAACAATACTCTAAACTGTCATTTAGCTAACTTACAGACAGCTGATGCCCGTGCGTCAGCTGCGCGAGCGGTCTGAATTTGGTTACACTTCGAGTGCTGTATATAATTTATCGTTTTATTCCATATGAAGCATATATTTTTATTGACAGACGCGCATTTATTTCAGATAAATGCAATATCGGAGTAAAAAATGTAAAGCAAACGCCGATGACTTTTCAGCCAGCCATAAGCTTGTGTGCTTATTTATCTGGAGATCGACGGTCTCCAGTCTGACGTCGTTGTGCAAGGTCGTATTCCTTACATACCATTCACACCCAGTAATTGGGCGTAAGGCCCTCTACTGTAGTGTCTGAATATGTGAGCGACTCGAGCGAGCCTCCATTCCCCAGATCTGGATAGCGTATCTCCAGGTTGGAACCACTATCATTTTATAAAAGGCTCTTTTGTATCGGAGTGGAAGACGGCTGCGATGATTCATGAGCCAGTTCATTTTAGCCATTTTTGGCCGGCAGTTTTTTACTGTACTTTCTATATGTGGTTTGAAAGTCAGTCTGTCATCAAGGGTAACACCTAGGTATTTAGCTTGTTTTTTGTAATTTTAGCGATTGACTATCTAACCAGACAGCAGGTGATAGTTTTTTTTTCTTAGAGTATATAGCACTGCCTGTCACTTAGTTGGATTCATAAGAGACCATTTCTCAAGTAGGTATAGGTGCTCTTGAATTAAATCTGCTGCTTCATACTCACAAGAGGCAGAGTGAAAAATAGCCAAGTCGTCTGCATATGAAGCTCATTATCCTTATTATCATTAGTTGTCCGTTCTTAACTGTTTCTCTGAGCTCACAAGGTGTCGGGATATCCGCCGTGAATAAATTAGTTATTAGAGGGGCCAGGACGTTTCCCTGTGGTACACCTGTTCTCATTTTCCTTTCCGTAGATATCGATTCTTTTATTTTAACACAAAATTTTCGGTCTTCGAGGTAGGTTTGGAATAGATGAAAAAATTGGGCAGGAAGTATTTTTTAATTTTAGACAGAAGACCAGCAATCCAAACTCTGTCAAATGCGTGTTTGACGTCTACATACACTCCGTAGTAGTATTCCTTGTCAACAAACGCCTAAAGGATGTGATTCGTGAATTAAAGTATTTGCTCTACTGTGCATTGTCCTTCCCTGAAACAAAATTGATGATCAGGAAGTGTTTCGAAGTTTCCAGATATCCTTCTAACAATCAATCTTTCCCATACTTTAGACATTGTGGGTAGAAGACTGATTGGTCTTTCAGATTCCGGGTCACTCTCCGCTTTGCCGGGTTTGTGAGTCATAGCTATCCATGCAGTCTTCCATTGGGCAGGGAAATGTTGCGTCCTTAATATAGCATTGAATATCAATGTTGTAAATAAAAGAGCTTTAGTTGGCAGGGCTCTCAGAGTAGCATGGCATATTCTGTCATGGCCTGGAGCCTTGGTCCTTGGGAGCTTTTTAATTATGTTTTAATTTCCTCAATGCTTATGGGTTTTATTGGAAGTGCTATTTCGAGTGGGCTATTGAGCTCATTTATCTGGTCCAGATCCTCATCTGTGGCTTCGCTGAACGGAGTAAAGCGCTGTTCAAGGTGATTCGCAAATGTTTCTGCTTGTTTAAATGCAGAGCGGCAATAGCTGCCATCCTGACTGCTCCAAAAGGCAGTCTTTTAATATTACCTGTGGCATTCCATAAACTACAGTCATCTGGGCATCATCTGAACTTGCTTTGCTAACCAAATCTCGTATATGGAAATACTTGATGTACAAGGGAAAGACTGCTCCTAGGCTAAATTAATCCAGCCAACAACAACATAGCCACAAATTAAAGGCACATTTTGTTTTAAACTATTGCAATTATCCAAGCCTCATTTAATGGAACAAATTTTTCGGAAGGGTTACATTTTTACACAAAATCGAAAAAAAATCGTTTGCAACTGTCAACAAATACTGCAAATGCCTTCATACAAGTATTTTACATAATCTTCTAACCTTCGCGTCGTATTTTCATCACCATCTCCTTTACACATCGATCGGGGAGAAACTTCAACGGCTGCTTGTATCGTAGCACTCCAACTTCTAGATCACTTTTGATATTCGCCTGCAACATCGAGCGTATAATAGCATTTATGCCCGATATCTCATCATGATTGTCATCTGGGCTAATATTCTTCTCCAGACAACAATTCACAGTCTGGGTGTTCCGACCCACAGCGTAGGCAAGGTACTCAAAATAGTCCCCTGATGGTTCTGTTACGCATAGGTGGCCCGCTTTGTCAGAATCATAGCCGCCGATCAAAAGGCTGACAGCGAATGGACGATGGTCACAGCTTGCTGTATGCAGATGCTTGAAGTTTGAAATGTAGCTGGAAAGGATTGCACAGGAGCTACAATTACTAAACAAAGTAATATAAACAGCACCTACTTGGTTATTTCCAGCACGCTCATGGGATCTTCTTCATCAAATCTACTATTCAGACAAACGTCACGTGCATGGTCAATGAGTACCCGGGCGTCGGGGTTAGATCCTGCATAAGCTGCCATTATATTTGTGTCCAGTAGATGTATTTTGGGTAAGCTGCGATCGGCCGCTAAAACATTTTTGGGCTTCTTTTCGGATACAAAGATGATGCAGTCTGCTGCACGGTAGCCCACCTAAGAAAATTACAACCAAAGTATGTAAAAATATGTATACATGTGTCTTATGTATAATATTATGTACCAAGTGTAGCACTTACCACCACGGAGCATAGGGTCACGGTTCGACCTGCATAGTCAACCTGCTTTATACGTCCGTCTGCAGTGAAGATTGATGAGGCGCTGTCATATTTTGAATCTACTTTAAAATCACCAAAATTAATTCTAGCCATTTTAATAAATTCTTAAATAATTTTAAAATTATTCGAAACAAATGTGAACCGACACGTCTGGCTGTCAAAAGTAAAGTAAAATTTTCTCGTTAGCTGTCAATAACTTGGGTTGAAACGAAATGGAATGAAACGATAAGCTACTTATGTAGATCTACTCATTGTTGTAATCGTTGACACATTTGGGCCAAGAAAACGATTAGATCTTATGAAACCGAACAACGTTTGCTACAAATTCCATTTATGACGCAAAGATTAAATAAAGACTTATTTTTATATTTACATTTTGGTTAAGTTAGATTATTGTGCCATTGGTAAATCATTTTGTTCAAATAGTGGTTTCAAAGGAACGAATTATAAACCTAAACAGCTGTTTCAGTCTAAATACGTGCTATGTGGGAACGGAGCACCATTTTCCCTACCATATGGGAGTTTATAATAGTTATCAGGTAAATAGCAACACATTTCATTATTCTTTTAAACCTTTTCGAACTTTATGGGTTGGTTGGTTTGGTGTCCGTTTGAGTGACAACATATTCAAACTCAATTAGCGCTAATGCGGCATTTTGTTACCCCACTTATGGGAACCACTGCTGTTCGGTTTATTCAAACCATCTCGATCCGTTAATAAACCTGCTGATGTCGTCTATGCTCTTTTCTGCCAAGTCACGTAGGCTTCCTAACGCGAAGCTTCCTAGTGCTCTGTGGCGTAAGGACCCCAATCGTGGGCACTCACATAAATAATGATAAACTGTCTCTTCTGTGTTCTCCTGGTCACAGCTTCGGCATCCGACGTTGTAGGGCCAGCCCATTTTCTTTGCATGGTCTCCTAACGGCCAATGTCCGGTTATTGTCGATGCTATTCTGAAGATCATTGTTCTTGGCTTGCTTAGCAGTTCGGCCGTTCTACGCTTGTCGTATCGCGGCAAAATTTCCTTTGCAATCTTTGCAAGTGCCAATATTTTTCCATCTGGTTTCAGCCTTGTTCTGAGCTCGCAGAAGAAGTTCTCTCTTGATAGCGCTGAGGGGGTATTTGACAGCTACCTCCGCTGCTTCGCCATCTAATGCTCCTTTTCTCGCCAGTTCATCAGCTTTTTCATTCCCGTATACGTTCCTATGTCCGGGAACCCATACGAGAGCGATGTTCATTCTGCTTGCAAGGGCATTGAGATCTTCTTTGCATTGTCTGATGATTTCTGAGTTCACGGTTGGCGATTTAATCGCCAACAGAGCTGCTTGACTGTCGGAGAATATACACACCTCCGCCAGCTGACTCGGATGATTATTCAACACCTTACATGCTTCTGGAAGATGCTGTTTCTGCTGCCTAGGCGATAGGAGAGAGATACTTCGAGTTCGTCCGAGTAGACCCCTGCTCCTACACCGCGATCCATCTCGGATCCGTCAGTATAAATTGCAGTTGCGTCTGCTCTCATTACCCTGTTCATGTCCCACTCCTTTCGGGTCGGGAATCTTACGTCGAACCTCTTCTTGAAGTCCAGTACTGGTGTAATCTGTTGATTTGCTAGTCTCTTGACCCTTCAAAATGCTGCCATGTCCGAAGGTACTAGTCCTCCAGAGTCCAGTTTCTTTGATTCTGGTGGCCGTGTTTGCTGCAGTTAGCTTTAATTGGATGTCAATCGGAATCATATTCAAGATCACATTTAACGCCTCTGTTGGGCATGATGTAATTACGCCCGTAACACTTGCACAGGCCTCTCGTTGCAGTGTACTTAGTCTCCTGATGTTGTATTGCCTGCTCAATACTGGCCACCATACCAGGGCACCATATGTGATGATGGGTCGTACGATGGCTGTATACATCCATAGGGCAATCTTAGGGTTCAGACCCCAGTTCCTGCTGATGATTCTTTTACTGGTGTAATATGCTATGTACGCTTTCTTGAGCTTTGGATCTAGTACCACTCCTAGGTACGTCGCTGTGTCGGACAACGGGATCTCTACTCCGTTAAGAGAAGGGAGTCTAAACTGAGGTATTTTTGTTTTGGTGGTGAATAACATTGCGTTTTGCTTGGGTTGACGTTTAGGCCCACCTTTCTAGCTTACGCAGAGCTCTTTCTGTTAACTCACTTATGGTTAATATGAATGGTCCTGTGGTTAGTATCACGACGTCATCTGCAGTTATCGTTTGAGTTTCGAGGGTTCTTCTTGGAAGTAAAATGATATCTTCAAACTGCTCTGCGTTTCATAAAAGGTATTTTGAAAGATTAAACAAGTTAATTATATTTTAATGCTGAGTCATTTTGTTTAAATTGCGCTTTTAGAAAGTCGGCTATCTTGTAAAAAATATTTTTATTGATAAGAAAAGTGACTTCGAAAATGTTGCTTCTCAGTAGGACAAACGAAATTGATCTAGAAATATCCATCCAACGCCTTAATCTTGAAGACTTTAACAGCTACGATAGCTTAACTTTACATGAATGTTTATTTTTTCCGCCTCTTTTATGAGCCAAATAATTTCAAGGAACTT